>CANTUT010000351.1:742500-1190000 GCA_947687605.1 Reutealis trisperma | reverse complement strand
AGTTTTGTGAAATTTTTCTTACTGAATGAATTTTGGCATAAGTGTTGAATTAACCATCTTGGTAGTTTTTAGGAGGTAAATATTGGATGTTGACTATGCTATGGGGTCTAAAGTGCATTATTCTTTTGAAGTATTATGAAGTTGTAACTTTATTATTGTGCTTTAAATTTAAAATAGGTTTGATGCTCTCAAAAAAAAAGGAGAGAAATAGAACAACAAAAAATAATTTAATAAAGAAAAGGTAGTTCTTAATAAAAGCATAACAACTCGCTACTCCTCTAATTGGATTGCTTAGTAACTGGGAGCATCCATGAATCTAATAGTTGTCTTTTATGTCAAATGGTGGTCCATTTATGGATATGCAAAAACCATCCTAGGAGTTTTTATTGAATGTTCTGAAATTGAAACCTAGAGATGAGCTGTATGCATTTAAAAAAAAAAAAAAAAGTTAAGTATCTATATCTATTTTGGCTGGTAAATTGAATGCTTGCTATAAATTAATTCTTACATAATCAATAAGGTCATGCATTCACAATATGGATTTTGAATTATACATGGATGATCGCATGCTTATGTTGAGGTTCTTTATTTATTGACTAAGGGTTTGCTCACTGGTTGAGGATAAATTTATGTTAATAATTCATTTCAAGTATAAGGAGAGTGCAATTCTATGATTGAATCTTTATATTGATGTAAAATTTATTTGTTCATCTGCTATGAGTTCTTTTTGCTTAAGGACAAGATACGACTAAGTGTGGGGGAGTTTGTTTTGTTTTATTTTGTGATAATTTTAGTAAATTTAATTGTTTAGGTTTTAGTTTAATTTGACTATTTTTTATGTTTGTTTTATGATATTTTGTTAGTTGCTTTTTGTGTAATGTTTTGGTGCAAATTTCATGATAATTGATGAGTTTGGGGTAAAAAGTATTGAAATTGTCAAAGTGTAGGAGGATCGTGCATAAAAGCACACATGTTGATGAGTTTCAAGGCATGTCTAAGAAATGAGGGCATGTTCCTAAGCATATCTAAGAAATATGGGCATGTCTATGGGATATTTTTGGGCATGTCTCACTTATTATAAACAATGACTTTCAGTTGTCAGATGGGGTCGGCGTGAGAAGAGACTATCATTAGTTTTCCTTATTGCCTTACTTTTTTCTCTGTACCTAAAAACAATTAAGTGCAAGGTTTTAATTTAAAGGGAATATGAATCTTTTCATTCAGTAATTGCTCTGGGATTCAAAGAATTTTCTTTTGGTTTTATAATTAATTTTCTTGAAGATTGCTTTGAAGGTTTGGAGATTCATAGACCTAATAGTATTGTATCTTTAACCCTATTTCAATCTTTTAATCAATTCTATTTAATTATTGTTCTTAAATTCATGATGATGTTGATTAAGATTTCTATATATATTGAATTGATGAATGCTCAATTAATTACAAGCTAAATATCTTTTGTCTAGGGTTAGGATGATATTAGTTAATTAATTACGTTAGGATAATTGACATGAACTATTTGCTTCATTCCTTTAACTTGCAATATTGTGTTTTTCAATTATTTAGCCAATAATTGTTTAACCTAGATATTGAATTAGGTTAAGAAGCTCATTTAACACTAGACCTAGTTTAAAAGGAAATTAGGTATGGATTGGAAGTATAGTAGCTAATTAATTGGTAATTAATTTGCAAATACTAGTTAGGGATTAAATCTATGAATACGAAAGTTATTAGATTTTTGAGATTGTATTTGCAAGAAAAATTTCTAGGTAAGTATAGCTCTACATCTACCGAAAGACATAGGAGTTCTGTAAAAGACTTATTGTGTTATCTTTGAGATATTATTGATTTGGTTATATTTCCATAAAATTCATATTTGATATTAGCCTATACCGGGATGCTGGGTATTTATCTGAACCATAGAAGTGTATAACTTAGACCTAGTGTGTATTTACTTATGATGATACTGTAATTTTATAAAGGTTTTTATGGTCCTGAAGTATCTTAATAAAGATACTCCTATTATGTTGTTTGAGAATAATACAATTTGTATTGCACAAATTAAAAGTGGATATGTTAAGAGTGACCGAACTAAACATATACATTTGTCACGCCCTGAACCTAAGGACACATGACTAGCACTAGGACATGAGTGATGCATGTGACTATCAGAGCCTGTAGTAAGCCACACAAGCAACCAAATGACAAAGCTATTACATAACAGGGCTATACGCCAACATATTAAGTAGAATTAACCAAACATCAATATAAAACAATGTCACACTGGCTAACCAATTATTATCTCAAACATTGATTAACATAAAATTTAGTTTCTACTTAATAAACAACTTAAAAGATATAATAATATACAATTGATAATTAACTAGAATATAGATAATAGAGGTAACATTGCAGAGTTCTACAATTATCACACAATTATACAAATATCTTTTACAAAACTCAACACTTAATACAAAACACTACCGAAAAGACAAGGGCAACATAACTCAATTTAAAACTTCTTCACAAGTTCATTCCACAACCTCGAAAGATAAATTGAACAGGAATAAGTGTTCGACTCAATGACTGATACTAGTTAATATATAGCAACATGGTCCAAAAATATACATCTAATAGTCATGTTGATGCAATGTCTCATAGAATCAAACATATCACATAAGCAGACATAGATAGAATATGGTCTACAGTACCACACTAAACCTCAATATGGGGAGCCAATCCCCCTATCCTAGCTCTCTGAATCCAACACTGTCTTTTAACCAACACAAGGGATCCTAGCCGTTACTGGCCAATGCCACGCAGCGCCGACCCGACTGGTCACAGCGGGGCAATGAGTAGGCCCCAGCCATTAGCCACCAGTCCTAGCTCATCTTATCTCAACCATCATAAATAAATCCACTTTCCTAAGTGCTACTATATCCTCTCAATTCCATTCGCCAACCACAACCATTATGTAATAACAAATATTAATTCATCAAATACAATCAAATGTTAATATGTATCTATACAATAGTAATGCATAATATACATATATGTATACATACAATGAATGCAGATGCATGAAAAGAAAAAGGATAATATATTAGGGAGTATCACTCACTTAGTTGACGACTTATCTAATCGACTTCTTCGGAAGTGTGACCCTTGGAACAAAATGGTACCAGACTTGTGAACCCTCAATTTTGTACCCTAATCATCCAAACACAGCCTTAGCACTTGCTGAGTTTAATACGTTACACCAAGCCATTATGGTGGTCCTGTTAACCGATTAGCAGGTGTGGGTTTGGGGGCAGTGCCCTCGAAAGAAAATTTTTTTAGCCTTTGATTACATTGCTACTAGACATTCAAATTTCTTAAACTCCAAACCACCAACCAATCTTTTAAAAAAAAAAAAAAAAAAAAAAAAAAAAAAAAAAAAAGCACCATGTCAGCTACTGGCAGCGGCACCACCCAAAACCTCGACGGCGCCGCCGTCCCCTCTAGTGGGGCGGTCTCAACTATCCTTTTTGCAGTTTTCAAAATTCTCCTAATATGATTTTTCAACATTTTTTCAGCCCTACCCTTGTATTCTTTTCACTTTTTCACTTCCTAAACTACCCTCGCCCACTTCTCCTATAAATACCTTCCCATTTCTTCCATTTCAACACACCTTCAAAGTTGATATAGATAGTTATCTATCAACTTTTCTTCTACTTTTCCCTCCAATCACTCTCTAATTAATTAATTAATCTTTTTAATTACTTAATTACCTCACTCTAACCAAGTTAATTAATTTTTTTAATTAACTAAAACTCTTTTTTTATTAAAATTAATCACTCAATTAATTAATTAATCTTTTTAATTAATTAATTAATCACTTTTTTCCAAAACTAAATTAATCATTTTTCTCAATCCACCTTTTATCCAAATTAATGTTTTTAATTAATTAATCCATCCACCATTTTCATCATATTAATTAATTAATTAATCCTTTTAATTAATTAATTAATCCTCCACATTTAACCATTTTCTTAACTAACCTTTCATCCAAACTAATTAATTAATCCATCCACCATTTTCATCATATTAATTAGTTAATTAATCATTTTAATTAATTAATTAATCTCCCAATCAATCCAATCACTTGGTCCCGATAAAACAAAATTTCAGTCCGGTAAAACTCTCCGCCCACCAAAAGTCAAGGTATCAGCTTTTTCCTCTCAAATCCAAATCAAATCAATCAATCCAATCAACCCTTCAACTCTTCCACTTAATCATGCAATGAACTACACGAGTTTTGATCCTCATTCAATGGGGTACGTAGGCACATTTGGAATCTAAAACCAAACCTTAAATCCAAATCCCAATCAATCGCCTTTTCCTTTTTTTAATTAATGTAATTTGTGAATGCTTCATTTTGATTTTCTCATTATACTCATACCATGCTCATACATTTAATTAATTGTCATATAATATTTTTCATTCATGAAATCAATTTTTTTTAAAGTCAAATTAAACTTAAGAGCCAAATTTAGATTATTTAAAACAAAAAAATAGTCCCTGAACTCAACCTGGTTCGAAACTGGTATTTTTTCCTTAGGTAATTAAATGAAAATTAATGAATTGGAGTCAAAATTGGGGTTTTCCTTAATTTTCCCATTTAAAAATAAATTAGGGTGGCAACTCCCAAAATCATTTTCAAAATCAACCAAATCTAAACTCGAGGGTTCCATCGTGATTCTAAACCCAAATGAACATCTCGATTCTCTCTAGCAAACTGGGCTGGTACTCGGGCAAGGCCTCATAGCTGGTGACTCCACTTAGGACTGGTTGCCACCTTTTTTTAAAAAAAGGAAAATAAGAGGATTACTATTTGGTTAAGGAAAAATTTTTTCAAAATAATCTCTTTTTGACTCATTAAGTATAATTTGACTTTCATTCATCACTTTGCATAATAAAGGCTCCTTGCTTAAACCTTAGCTTTAGGAAAACTTTTGGATGGCGAGTAGCATTAGCTCAACAACTCTCTTTGAGTATGTTGAGAGATAGGGAAAACATTCCACCCCACGATAAATCCCTGATCATTTTTGTGGTGTAACAAGCAATCAATACTGTTGGAACCACGCAAGGCTCTTTGCCTTACATGTAGTTAGGTATATCGACACTCTAGTGGGACGGGGACCCTTAAATTAAACCACCCTTCACCCTTATGCATGTAGTGGCCCTAGCATTAACCCTTAGTTCCATGTACCATAATAATTGATACTCTTGCATGTTTATGAAATCTTTTTTGACATGCATTACGTCATGATTATGCATACATAACATGAGAAGCTCAACAAGGTAAACCCTCAAACACCTTAAAGGCCCAAACCAGTGGTCTATTATCCTAAAACACCTTGCACACTTATCCTATCAACATATAAACCCAGTGACCAACTATATGGAGGGAATCCTTTTCCCGACACACCTTCATATTCATGCCATTTTAATTTTGTATTCTTACCCTTCTTTCTATCTGTTTTCTATTTAAAGGTACCAATGGCCAATACCTTTAACTTCGGTCAAGACGCCATGAGCGCTTTCTTCACCAGCCTCCTTAAGAAACAAGAGGAAACTTTTCAAGCTCCACTCACCACTGCTCTTCAGACCCAAGCTGAAACTTTCACCAATGCTCTCAATGCTCAATCTGCCACCTTTATTAATGCCCTTAACTTCCAATGCCAGTCCATCATCAATGAGGTCAAGGAAATGACCAATGCCACTGTCACTTCCCCTCCTGCCCATGTTGAGCCTGCATCTGCCCAAGTTGGGACTAGCCATACCCCTACTTTTACTCCTCCCATTATCGATCTCACTAATAAAGTGAAAGCACCTGAAACTCCAACCTTTCCTATCGTGGACTTAAAAACAATCACTCCCTCTCCCACTATGAATCCTTTTCAAAGTGGAGATTTCTTTAGTTTTCCCAAAACTAAAAAATTGATGGAAAAAATTGAGGCCATAGAGAGAATACTCAAAAATGTCAAAAAACATAAAGACATAATAGATGTCGACTCCTTAGCTCTCTTCCTAAATGCATGAGTTTCACCAAAATTAAAATGCCGATCATTGACAAGTTTAATGGCACCATGTGTCCCAAAACTCATCTCAAGATGTATATGGGTGCCATGAGACCTTTCAGTATAGATGATGAGCTCCTTGCTCAATTATTCCAATAGTCCTTGACTGGAGCTGCTATTAAGTGGTTATTAGACCTCGACCAAAATCACAAGAAAACTTGGGATGATATTTGCAATGCTTATGTCAAGTAATACCACTATAACATCGAGGTAAATGTCACTCGTTGAGATTTGGAAACTACCAAACAAGGGCCAAGAGAATCCTTCACCACGTTCCTTACAAGGTGGAGAACAAAAGTGGCTCAAATGGTAAACCATCCATCTAAACTAGAGCAAATTGACATCATTGTCAAGAACCTCCTCCCCTAGTACTAGATGCATTTGCAAACACAGTACCACCCTAACTTCAAAGCTCTCATTACCATTGCCACCAAGATCGAAGATTAGATTCAATTAGAATGAATCAAGGATGAATCCTTTAAGTATCATAAGAACACCACCAACACCACCTAAAGAGAGGGAAAGATAAATGTTATGTCCCGTCACCAGCCGATGAAGTTAGAAATAAGGAGGACTTTCTCTGAGCTGGGTGTTTGCCTTTATGCACCAAGAAGGGGGTTAAATTGGTGGGAAATTAAAAAATGGATAGAAAGATATAAGGAAGGAGAATGAACACAATCAATTTTATAGTGGTTCCGATATTAACAAACCCTACATCCACTCCCTAATCTCAATTGGGTATTCTACTACTAGATAATACTTACAAGGAGTTTCAAGCTCACTCAAAACTTAGAGTGTGTTTTCAATGGCACACACACAACCCTTACAAGTATTTCCCTTAGGCTCACACCTAAATCTATACAAGTGCTCTCTAATGACTCACTCTCAACCCAACAATATGTGTTTTCAAGGCTAACACTTAACCCTTTAAGCTATTAATGCTCTTACAACAACCAAATTATAACAATTAAGAGGTAAGGCTTTAAGAATTAAAATTGCAAGAGTTTGGCTTAAATAAAAATTTTTGGATCCTTAATGAGGGTCTTTGGAGGGGTTATTTATAGCTTCTTCCCTCTAAATTCCCGTTACAAAGAGATACCAAGAATGATTCTCACAACAGCCATAATATCTTGCATTAAATGCACTGTCAGAGTTGAGTCGCGGTTGCTAAGCCTTTTTCGCGATCGTGACTCATATTTTGCGGGTGCGACTAGTATTTCGCAGTCCCGATATGCATAATCCACAATGGCTAGATCACACATGGCATCTTCTCATTGGTTCTTCAACTATCCATTGCAAACTTTGAATGCTATATGAATATCGCGGTCACGACTTGTAATTCGCAATCGCGAATCAGGTATCGCACCCTTGGTTGCGGTCGCGATTCTCTCTATGTCTTCAAAGCTAAAAATGAACAATTTGCCTTTTTGATTGTCTTGGTTGCGAAATCATAAACGCGGTCGTAATTTTGTGGTCGCGGTCGTGACTTTTCTGTCTTGCGCGCGACTCAAAAGACAACTTATATACTTTGGGAGCTTTTGATTTCCTTTCAACTTCAATCAATAAATATGATATATCTATAAAACAAACACTTGAACAAATATTAGATAATCTTCAATTTGATTGACAAGATCAAAATAGAGATTGACTAAGTTTTGAAATAACTTAGTTCAACAATCTCCCCCTTTTTGATTTTGACAATCAAATTGAACTTAAATATAAAATAGAAGGTAAATGTAAAATAGCATTCAATTCATCAAGAGTTCTCCCCTTAATTTATGCAATGAATGACAAATATAAAATGGAGAATAAAAAATTATAAAATGGAGAACATATTCTTAAAGATACTTCAAAGTTATAATCAAGTGATGTTTATTTTGAGTTTATTTAAGTTTTATGTTTTCTCCCCCATTGGCAATATCAAAAAGAAATATAGAAAAAAATATATTGCAAAGGGAACAAAAAAAAGGAATAAACAAGATCAAAGTAGAGAAAATAATAATTGTATTCATTTGAAATTGATTAATGCCACATTACAATGCATGAAAACATAAGGAAGAAAAGTTGAAACAAAGCAAAAAAAAAAAGAAATTTTAAAAGAAAATCTAAGATTCTCCTCCATCTCCTTCGTCTTTGGGTTTCTCCTCTTCTTGATGAGGAGCTTCTTCTTGTATCCTCTCCTCTTCTTCCTCACTAAATTGCTAATCTTGAAGGTTGCATTAAAGAAGACCCATGTGACCTTGCATATCAAAAATATCTTAATGAATGTGGTCTAAAAGAGAGAGTCTCCTCAAGACTTTTTGAAGAAGGCGATTGGTCTCATCTTGAGGTTGAGATGAAGCGGCAATAGGTGCTTCTTAGGGTGCTTCCTGTTAGGGTTGACAAAGTTCACCTACCACCACCCTTGATCTTTTCCTAGTCCTCTCTTGGATGCCAACATCTCCAAAAAGATATTCATATTTCCCTTACTTTTCTCTCAATGCCTTGGCATTAATAATGTATTAAAGGTTAATGAGGGATTTTTTGATTAGTTTTTAGAGAATGGCTATGTTGGGTGGAGTAAGAGCCCCAACATGTTTGGCAATGGTAAAAATGTAGGAAGAGAGGAGAATGGTGCCTTTTTTGGTGGAAGAAAGGTGAAGGAATTGATCTACAAGAAACCTAGCAGATTGGATGGGTTTTCCCTTGACAAGACCATATATGAAGAAGAGATCTCTTTGGGAAACCTTTTCATTTCCATCACCTCTTGCATTGATGGTAAGGGTGACAATCCTCTAAAGAAGCCAAAGGGAAAGTTTCTTGATGTGTTTGGCTAAGAAGGATTTTGGATCGAAGTTTGGCTCAATGGAAATTTCGGTCTAAAAAGAGTTGAGGTGAAAGGAGAAGTCATTGATGGTGTAGGTACCCTCAACTTGGAAACCAAAGATGTTGGCAAGATCACTAAAGGAAAGCTCATAGAGGTGACCAAAAAATCAAAAATCTATGGCGTAATGGCCATGGACAGGATGAACTTTTTTGTAGACATCTAAGGTGGCAAGGAATTCCCTAATGAGCTCATCATAACCATCTTCATCTACAAAGACAAATTGGCCCCATTCTAAAATTTTGAGGTAGCCAATGATGCTATCCTTGATTCCTAAGGTTTTGAGACATACTAAGGAAGGAATTTTAGAGGGTAGGATAGTTTTCTCTTGAATCCTAAGAAAATTTTGCTTTTCTACTTGTGTAACACCCCTCATGAATTCAAGAGGAGAGGGTTGAGAGGAGTTTTGGACTTCCTTCCCTTTTCTAGAGGTTCTCCTTGAAGCCATTGATAAAGAAGAGATGGAGAATGGGAAGAAACTTAAAAGTAAAATGAGAGGAGAGTTGGAGAGAGTAAGGTTTATGCTTAGAAAAGAGTTTGGAGATATTTGAGAATAGTTGAACTTTGAAATATGAGGGTATTTATAGGCAAAAATAGGATGAAAAACGGTCAAAAATGGTAGTTTTTGCATTAAATTGATTTTTTCTTTGAAAAACAGCTAGTTTTAAATTCTATTAAAACTCTATTTTGTGACCGCAACTACCTAGTCTCGACTGCAAATTTTGAAAAAATAAAAAATTGCATGAGAGGGTAAGGGCACAAGTTATAGGAGATAGAGTTATGCCACTGCCACCTCCGATAGATATGAGATTTGGGCTGGCTATCTTGGGAGAGGATGAGTGGGTTAATGGAGCTTCCTATCTGGATTTTTTGTTGCCAGATGCAGATTACGATGACTTCTGTGAGACATCCTTGATGCGTGGGACACCTCCCTTGGATAGAATGCGAGAGCCGTCTCATAGAAGGTCGAGTTCAGCATCTTCCCGAGGTCCTCCCTCCAGAGTTGGGAGTTTTTCACAAGCCGGTGGTACTGTTCCGGTTGGCAGCATGGGTCCTAGGGTCGGACCTTCAGGCGTTATGGCCGGCCATTCAGGCTTTGCAGCTGATCCTGCTAGGGTTGGCCCTTCAGGGGCTAGCGGCTCTGCCCCAGCTCCAGCTCTAGATGTTTCAGTGGGAGGACCGATAGATTCAGTTCCCTTGTCTGCTTACCAGCTTATCTGGATTATTTTTCTGGTGACGACCAATTACGTCGTTATTATCTTCCTAATGCACGTCCAGCCTTCTTTCCTACTATCCCTGAGACTGTGACAGAGGTAGTGATTTTTGCTCAGCTAGAACTCTTATCCTTTTGACAGTTTTGCCTTGTACTGATTTCTGACATATCTTTCTTCCTCAAGTTCCCATGAGTTTTGTTCGTCATCACTACGACCTCTTGGGCCGATATGCATTTGCTTTGACCTCCTTTCTGCATGAGAGAGATTTGACAGAGGATAGTCATGAACAGGATGTGCCCAGGCGAGGACGTCGCAGACCTAGGCATGGTTGCTAGAGACCTGTTTTATTAGTTTTTTGCCTTTTCATGTATACATGGATGATGGATGTATGCATGATATTTTGGATGTATGCACTTTTATGTTTATGTGACATTTTGGAAAATGCATGACATGTTATGTTTTGAAATGATGTTTTGAATGATATGGATGCATGATATGAATGCGGATGTTTGGCTAAAATAAGAATTCCATTACGCTGCAACTTACGCTTTTTCTCTCGTTTTTTACTTGATTTTGAGAAAAATAAACAATTTTAAACCCGAAATCATGTAAAAACTTGTTTTGAGGGAAGGAGGCAGAAGGAGGAGGTAGAAGGAGGCAAGATGGCTTGGGCGGCACAGTAGACGTGCCGCCGGTATGGGCGACACGGCTACCATTCCGCTGCCTCAGGCGACACGTCTGTCGTGCCGCCGCCATAGCGGCATGGCCGGCGTGCCGCCGTACGGGGCGGCACGTTTACTGTGCCGCCGGCAGCATTAACTGCAAGTTAGTTCTGCCTATTTAAATAGCTTTTTGGCCATTGTCAGTCCATACTTCTCGATTTATGTGCCTCAAAAAGTCACTTTCAATCATTTTTTGCTATCCATTAAAAAATTTTATTTTTATTTCTTACAATGGAGCCTTATTTCAGTCATGCGATGTTCTTATGGTGCAAGAACCTCACAAAAGTGGAGAGAATTAATTTAGGAAAGTATGGGGTAAGCGCTATGCCCACCCTAAGAGGAATAAAGGTGGATTGGGAATTTTTGCGCGCCTGTTTGCGCTTTTGGGATCCAACTGCCCATGTTTTCAGGTTTGGGGCATCTATAGAGGAAATGTGTCCTACATTTGAGGAATTTTCTGTAGTGCTTGGATCTGATCCAGAGGCTGTGCTGGCTACTCCTATAGAGAAGGTAGGGTATTTCAACTCTTTCAAAGGACTTCTTAATTTGAGCACTAAGGCTGCTAGTCCTATGATGATGGATGACTGGGTAGATCTGAATGCTGTGATAGCAAAGTTTCATGATCCCAAAGATTTTGAGGATGATAGGTGGTTCCATTTGAGGATGCTGGCTTTATCCTTCTGTCTGACTGCCAGATATATTTTTGTAAGCCCTACTAGTTGGGGTGATGCCTAAGTTATTGAGCTGATTTCGCAAATGGAAGAGGGGAGATCTATTGCAGCTATAGTGCTGGCTGAGACCATCATGAGTTTAGACAGGTCTTGTACTTCTAATGGGCCGTGGTCAATTAGCCCTATTATCCTTCAGGTTAGTTGAATTCTGACTTCTGTATTTCAAATCAACTACTTTTTGTGTTTATGCTTATCTCTTCTGCACTTTTCAGATTTGGCTGAGAGATCATCTCCGGATAGTTGGACCTCCCACGAAGAAGGACTATTCTGCTTCATGGTATAGAACTCATACCATTGTGATAAAGCGGGATTCCGAGAAAGAATGGACAAAGTGGTTGATAAAGCTGGACTCTGACGACCTGCTGTGGAGGTGTGAATGGTATAAAATCAAAAGATTCATGACCATGAGTTTTGGCTACAAAATGGTCTATTTGCTGGGATTGAGGATGGTGACCTTTTACTAGGCTACTAGAGTTATGCGCCAAATGGGACACAGTCAAGGCGTGCCCCCAGATGGCGCTTTGTTTGAGTCTGTTCTGATTACTGAGACTGTTGCCCGAGCTATAAGAAATGGATGGGTAAGAGGTTTTCATGTTGTTCGCCCTGCTGACCAAGGCGGTAAATCCACACAGTATATTGATTGGTGGATAGCCAACTCTTGGAAATCAGAGAAGGCTAAAAGAGCTGCTATTCTTGAGGAGATAGAAGAAGAAACATGATTATTGTTTTAGCTTGGGACAAATTTTTTGACCATGTCTATATTTTCTTTTAAATGTTCCAAAGTTTAAATGAGATAAAATAAGACATCATTATTTCATTTTTTATCTCTTTTGTTGCTCTAATTTTTGCCTAAGCCGCCCTTTCGGGTTTTCAACTTAGCGAGCTTTTTATTTTTCATCCATTTTTCTTAATGACATAATTAAGAGCTGAATGATTGTGAAAAATGAAGAGTTTTATTGATGAATTGGACCGAACCCGCATGGGCTGCCTACGTATCTCCTTACAATGACTTATGATTTTTATTTCTTTTTTTTTTTATGGAGAATCAGGTCCACGTAGTTCTGACTTTGAGGAAAAGAATGTGAATGCCGATCATGATTTGCAAATGCTATGCATGAGTTACAAGGATGCTTTATGCAAAGTATCTCTTGAGTTGATCCAGGTTGCACAGGCTAGCAAATTCTATGCTATCCAAGTCTGTCAGGATTACCGCTCCTCCGGATAAAATCTTTTTGATCAGAAATGGACCACTCCAGTTAGGTCTGAATTTTCCTCTTGGATCATGAACAAGTGCCCTTATTTCCTTCAAAACAAGGTGACCTTCTTGCAATCCTCTGTCTCTGACTCTCTTATCAAAATATCGAGCCAGTTTCTGTTGATAACCTTGCATCTGATATAAGGCATCCATTCTCTTTTCATCAATGGCTAGAAGTTGGTTATGGTAACCTTTTGCCCATTCCACTTCGTCCAACTGGCTCTCCCTCAAAATGCGAGCTGACCTGATTTCTACCTCGATTGGTAGGACGGCCTCCATCCCATACACCAAAGAGCAAGGTGTGGCACCGGTTGGAGTACGCATTGTTGTTCTGTATCCCCATAAGGCATATGGCAAATGCAAATGCCAATCCTTATGGTTGTCAGCCATCTTTTGCAGTATACTCTTTAGAGTCTTGTTTGCGGCTTCAACTGACCCATTTGTCTGAGGCCTGTATGGAGAAGACTTGTGGTGTTGAATTTTCTCCTTCTTTAGTAGCAGAGCAACCTCCTTTTGAAAGTAAGATCCATTATCAGTAATGATCTCAAAAGGGACTCCGTACCTACAAAAGATGTTGGTACGGATAAATTGGGCTACTCGTTTGGAGTCCAAAACCTGGTAAGGTGCAGCCTCAACCCATTTAGAGAAATAGTCAATGGCTACCAGAATGAACTCATGTTTGCCGGAAGATTTCGGGCTTATTTTGCCGATGACATCAAGGCCCCAAGTTGCAAATGGCCAAGGCGTGGTGATAGGAGATAGAGGTACAAGAGGTTTCTTCTGAAGTTTTGCATAGATCTGGCACTTATGGCATCTCTGAACATACCTCGCGCAATCCTGATTCATGGTAAGCCAGAAATAACCCTGATTCATGATCTTGCGAGCTAGAGCAATTTCGTTCATGTGTGGACCTTCATTGCCACCATGCATCTGTTCCATGATCTGTTGGGCTTCTGATTCAGTGACACATCTCAGATGGATGTTATCCCATGTCCGCTTATAGAGTACTTCCCCGTTTGGAATGAAACTCTTGGACAACTGTCTTAAAGTCCTCTTTTCTGTGTTAGAGGCTCCTTCAGGATAGAGTCCATTTTTGATGTAGTTGAAAATATCCCAAAACCATGGCTTGCTATCAGCCGCTTGTACATTCAGACAATGAGCTACACAGCTTGACTCGTGTTTAACTTCAATGGTAACTGGTCTGATTATGAAGCCGTCGCTTATATCAAGTATTGAGGCGAGTGTTGCCAAAGCATCAGCAAATCTGTTCTTTGTCCTTGGTAGATAATGGAAAGACAGTTCATGAAAACTAGCTGCTAGTTCATTTAAACGCTTATGGTAAGGAACCAAGACTCTTCTCTGATTTTCCACTTTCCCAAGGCTTGGGAGACTATCATATTCGAATCCCCATAAATCTCAAGGCATTTGATTCTGAGCCTTATTGCTGCTTCAAGACCACAGATACATGCCTCATACTCTGCTTCATTATTTGTCACTTCAAAGTTCAACTTGATTGCAATGGGTAAGTTTTCCCCATTTGGTGTGATGAATACAATACCGGCACCATATCCTTTGTTGTTGGATGCCCCATCAAATTAAAGCTTCCAAACTTCATTGTCAATTGTCAGGATGTCTTCATCGAGAAATTCAAGTTCAACCCAATGATCATCTACTGGAGCTGCAGCTAACTGATCAGCCACTATACTACCTTTTACTGCTTTTCGCTGCACATATTTCAAATCATATGCAGCTAACACAGCCATCCACCTTGCCATCTTACTGTCAAGAACCAGCTTCTCCATAAGGAATTTCAAAGGGCTCTTGTCAGCAAGAACATGAGTTGTAAAGGAGCAAAGGTAGTGTTGCAGCTTGTGGCAGACCCATACCAAAGCAAGGCACAACTTTTCTGTAAAACTGTACTTGAGCTCATGAGATAGCATCCTTTTGCTCAGGTAATAGATTGCATTCTCCTTGCTGGAGTCTGGAGCATTTTGGGTAAGCATTGCCCTCATTGCTTCATCGGTTACTGATAGATAAAGCAACAAGGGCTTTCCAAACCTTAGCGGCTGTAGCACTGGTGGGTTTAGTAAATATTGTTTGATCTGGTCAAAGGCTCTTTAGCAGTCATCATTCCACTGCTTGGAGGCTCCTTTTCTGAGTAGTTTGAAGATGGGACCACATACATCAGCCAATTGATTGATAAATCGACTAATGTATTGCAGTCATCCAAGGAAACCTCTGATCTCCTTTTCTGTTTTTGGAGGTGGCATTTCCAGAATTGCCTTCGACTTAGCAGGGTCCACTTTTATACCCTTCTTGCTGACCATGTGGCCCAGGAAAACTCCAGATGAGGCTTCAAAGACACATTTGGCAGGATTGAGTTTGAGATTGTATTGGCGAAGTCTAAGGAAGAATCGCCTTAATGCCTCTGAATGGCTTTCAACAGTGGTGCCTTTGATTACCATGTCATCTACATAAACCTCAATTTCTTTATGTATCATGTCATGGAAAATCATAGTTGCCATCCTCTGGTAGGTTTCTCTAGCATTTTTAAGCCCAAATGGCATGACCCGGTAGCAATAGGTGCCCCATTCGGTAATGAAAGCTGTCTTCTCTTTGTCAGGAGGTTGAACCATGATTTGATTATACCCCGCAGCCAGATCGGTTAAGGAAACCAATTCAGAACTTGCCATGCGGTCTACCAACAAATCAATGTGAGGTAAGGGAAAATCATCCTTAGGACAGGCTTTATTCAAATCCCTGTAATCCACACACATTCTGACTTTGCCATCTTTCTTGGGAGCTGGCACAATGTTGGCCAGCCAGGATGGATAGTTGATGGGCTCGATGAAATTGTGATCCAATAGCTTGGCAATTTCTTCTTTGATTGGAATAGACCATTCTGTCTTAAGTCTTGTCAACTTCTGTTTAACGGGCTTAGCACCTGGATAAACTGGGATTTTATGAACTGCGATGCTTGGATCCAACCCTGTCATGTCTTTCGGTTGCCATGAAAAACAGTCTTGAAAGTCTCTGATCATCCTTTCAATGTGATCCCTGTCTATGCATGCAGATGCAATGTATGTAATTTTTTACATGTCATGAGTGCCAGCATTGACGGGCTCTTTAATTGTGTCATCTTTTATTTCATTTTTATTTGATATCTCATTTAAGTCAGATTTAAAAGTTGGAACATCAAAGAAAAATGGAGACACAGAGTCGTAAGAGAAAAGAGTTTGACTTTTATTGATTTCAAGTGGGGATATGTCCCAGTTTACATCAAAAGAAAAAGTGAGACCCTTAAGGTCAATTACATCATCAATAGAAGAAATAGAAGAGATAGACTCATATTCAGAAGATGAATCTATCTCAGACTGGGACTCTGACTCAGGTATGGATTCTGGTTCAGACTCTGGTTCAGATGGATAGAAGGGGCTCTCCTCAAAGGACCAATTTTGCAGCTCGGTCTTGGTGGGCTGGATTAAGGTGGAAAGGTCAGTTTTCTCCACCTCAACAGTGAGCACGGATACTTTATCAAAGAGACTAACTTCCATGTTCTCTTTCCAATCTCGACTGAGCATGCAGATTGGTTCATAATCTTCTATCTCAAGCCTGACATCAGAGAAAATTTCAAATTCGGGAATCAGTTTTCCGGTAATAGGGCAAACCCAAGGCTCAGGAAAGTTACAGTAAGGAACTGTGTCACCTTCCTTTATAAAATAGCCATTTAGGGTTTTGAAGTAAGGCTGCATGGGCCAATCATAAACCTCACCTCTTTTAAGGGCAGCTATTCTGTCTTTGGCCCGATCCTCCATCTCTTCCATATCCTTATCAGTGGGCTTGTACCCTAGCCCAAATGGTGGTGTTGCCACAGGATAATCTAGGAAGGACTTCAAACCCTGTTGGCTTCTTCCCAAACCTAGACCAGGAAAGTAATTCATTTTGCGGAGCATGTTAGCAACAGCAATATTCCCAAAGGGGTCAAAATCAAAGGGAACGAATTCTTTACCCTCTTCACCCTCAATGTATTGTATGAAGGAGAAACCTGAAAGTGGATAGGAGGATAGCTCAAGCTGAATTTCAAGAATAGGAACAGAGCTTGGAATGTCTGGCCTTCCATGCATGTCCCCTTTTACAGTCACGACCCCATTTTTGAAAGGGAACTTGACCTTCTGGTGTAGGGAAGAAGGGATAGCCTTTGCTTGGTGGATCCAGGGCCTCCCCAGTAATAAGTTGAAGCAAGAAGGTACATCGATCACTTGGAATGGTATGGTGAAAGATGTTGGCCCAATGGTTACATCAATTATGGCTACTCCAAGGACCTCCCTCTTAGTGTTATCATACGCCCTTACAATCTGATCTGAAGGGGTAAAATCAGTAACCTCCAATCCTAAGCAGCTTGCCACTTTCAGAGGACACACGTTAAGAGCTGAACCATTATCAATGAGAACCATAGGCACAGTCTTTCCCCGTGTAACCACTGTGATGTATAGGGCATTGTTGTGGTTAGGATCTCCTTCTGGAATGTCAGTTTCTCCAAAAGTAATAGATACCCCTTTTGCAGCAGAGGTAATAGAAGCCACAAGATTTTCCAGTGTGATGTCAATTGGAGTTTGGCATTGATTCAGCACCTTGCAAAGAGCTTGGCGGTGAGGGTATGAAGATTGGATCAAACTACAAATTGAAATGTTAGCTTGTGTCTTCTTGAGTTGTTTAAGAATGGGATCTTCGTCTGGTTCAAGAATCCCTTTTAATTTATAGGTTGGTACAGAAACGGGTTGGGTAGGTTGTGTGTTTGGGGTTGGTTGGTTTTGGATAACTCTGCCACTTCTGGTGATGGCATCGATCTCCTCAACTAAGTTAAAGAGGTCTAGGACACAGTAATAGCTGGGATTTGGCTCTATCAAGGAGATAGGGTCAACTCCCTCATGATCATTTATGGCATTTACTGTGTGGTTAGGCAAGGGGTTGGTGTTGATGTTTGGTCGGGCTTTTGGGGGAATTAGGTCATTGGAGTCAATGAGGTCCTGAATTCTATGTCTAAGGGCCTTGCACGCATCTGTTTTGTGCCCAGGTCCCTGATGGTAATCACACCTCTCATATGGGTTATAGTTTTTGGGAAGTGGATTGGGGATTGGTTTTGGCTCCAGAAGTTTTACCATATTTTCCTCAAGTAGCTTCTTCAGGATGATACTCATGGGTACACCCCCAAGATCAGAAAACTGCCTCCTTTCAATGCGGATAGGCTTCTTGATTGTCATAGTATTAACTTCCCCCCCTTTCTGATTTGTTGAGGAAGTAACATTACCCTGATGAGCAGGCTTCTTATATCTTGACCCTGATGGAGCGTCTTCTCTGATATGACCACTTTGTATCAAATCTTCAATTTTTGAAGCAGTGGCAATTAGGGCTTTGAAGGAAGGCAGGTACTGAGTCTGTAGCCTTTCCTGGTAAACTGGCAAAAGGTTCTTGATAATGATATCAATTTGCTCATTTTCAGGAGGTCGGTTTACCATTTGAGAAGCCTTCTTCCTCCACCTCGTAAGGAACGAGGAGAAGGATTCCTTAGCGTTCTGTTTGGTGGTCTCGAGGTCTCTTCTGGTTACATCGACCTCGATGTTGTAGTGATACTGTGAAACAAAAATATTGCAGATGTCTTCCCAGGTCCGCTTCTTGGTGACATCCAAATCCACAAACCACTTCACAGCTGGTCCTGTCAGTGATTGTTGGAATAATTGGGCTAGAAGTTGATTATCTACACCTAATGGCTGTATAGCTCCCACATAGACTTTGAGGTGGGTCTTGGGGCAGGTAGTCCCATCAAATTTATCAAATTCAGGCATCCTGAATCTGGGAGGAACCCTTGCATCAGGGAACAAGCTTAAGGATTCTATATCAATCAAATCCTCCTTCTTCTTCATCCCTAACAGCATCTTTTCCATGCACTCCATCTTGTCTATGCAGGCTTTTATCTCAGGGTCAACCTCCTTCCTTTGGAAAGGATCCGCGGGTTGGGAGGTGGAGGTAGAAGTGATGTTTGGTGAGTTATTCTTGAGGAACTCAGGTGATGGGATTGGTAGTGGTGGGATGGCATCAGTGTTTGCCATTTCTTTGTCTTTGGATTCGACTCTGGAAGTGGATCCATAGACAGGATAATAAGTGGGCTTTGGGTCAATCTTGAATGATTTTGGCTCAGTGGGGTTTTGGGCCAGAGAGGTCTGTTCCAGCATGGTTCGGACATCCTCCATGATTGCCCTCCTTTGGGCCCTCAGCATGTCTTAGAAAAGGGCCTCCTGCCTTTTCATGATGATTTCTTGATGCTCAGAAAGTTTGGAAAACAGTTCATCAAAGATCTCATCAGCCCTGGTAGTAGTGGTCTCTTCTCCGGCAACAGACATCTTTTCAACCTTTAGGATAAAGAAAATAAAGTTGGGTCAGTTTCTAGCTTAGGTATGGAATGAACATCATGGATTATATTTGGTACCATGGGTTGACATGGGTTTTGGGACTAGCAGTGTTTGAGTGGAATTAAGACTCTCCAACTTTGTAAGGTTTTATGCATGCATGCATGTATGCATGAATGGAAAAAAGGGTTTCATGATAATGACATACCAAGTTTCAGTATTATGGTACATACAATTCTAAAGGAATGGTTCTATGAGTCATTACATGAAAGGATTAGGGTGTTTTTGAAGGGAACCCATCACACTAGAGATGCGATATACCTAACCACATGTGAGACAAGGAGCCTCGCGTGGGTCGAATGGTACGTGCATACTCGTTACACCTCTAAAAGGATTAGAGGATACGTCATGGGCTGGATGATTTCACTATCAGCAAGTAGACCTAAGGAAGGTTGCCCACTCGATGTTACTTTCTATCCTTTGTTTTCCTAGGAAACTAGGGTTTTGTGGACAAGGAGTCCGATGTAATGATGTATGCAAGAGTTATTTTGCTTTTGAAGCCAAACTTGGTATTATACCAAAAGTAATCCACTTTTTCTTTTATTTAAAAAAAAAAATTTATGTCCCCAGCGGAGTCGCCAACTATGGGGCCTCGCTCGAGCACCGGTCCGATTCGCCGAGGAATCAAAATGCTCTTCGGGAGAAACTCCACGATTGGAACTCGCTGTGAGTTCAAAAAATTGATTTTTGTATTTTGAAGGTTGAGAAGTGAGTCGCCACTTTAATTTATTTATTTTAATTGGGAAAATTAAAGAAAACCCAACACGGTTGACTCCAAAATTTTTATCCTAATGGAAAAGTGCACTAATCCACGAGGGACCAAGGAGGGCTCGGGGATCAGGTTTTGGTAATTACACAATTTAAAAAAATATTATTTTCTTTAGCTTGGCTTGAAATGCAAAATAACTTTTAAAATTGAATTTTTATGTATGCATGAACAAAAAATATAATGATGAATGAACATATATATATATATATATATATAATGTGATGGAATGACAATAATAAATAAATAGGCAAAATAAATCTTACTTAATTATTACAACATCAAAACAAATGAAATAGAGGGGATCTTTCCTCTAGCCCTTATGGGTACTAGGAAAAGCACACATTCCCCAAAATAAACCAAAAATAAAATCACAAGTAAAAGATTAATATGAATAAATAAAAGGAAAACAATATTGATAAAAAGATTTTTGGAGTTGATGCACTTCATAATGGCAGCCTGCGTATCCTATTGAATAGGAATCAAACCCTACGCATTTCTCCCTTCTTGCGAAGGAGGGGTTTTAGAAATGTGTTGATTTGCTTATTAACTTAATTCTAATTCTTAAATTAATAAGTTTTAGATCTTTTCAGTTTTAGACCTAAAGAGAATTCTGGATCTGAATTTAGAATTTTAAAGATATAAAAGGGATTATACCTTTGCTTTTCTTGGTTTTCTGACGAATGGAACGAGTCTTGCTCCGGATCTCAACTCCACTTTGATTTAAAAGAAACTTGGAATCTGGATTGCTTTGAAATGCGTTGGAATGCCTCAAATGAGTTTGAAATGTATTGGAATGTGTTGGAAGTTGTGTGAAGTCGTGCCAAATGAGGTTGGAGGAGGCTCCTATTTATAGAGCTGACAGAGGAGGTGCCGGCGGTATGGACGGCGGCATCGGCGTGGCACCGACGGCATGGGCGGCACGGCTGACGCGCCGGCCGTCCGGGCGGCACGCCAGATGTGCCGGCCATCTGGGGGGACTCCATACGTGCCGCCATATCAGCGGCATGATTTTCATGCCGCACCGATGGCATGGCTTTCTTCCGGCGGCACAGCATGCGTGCCACCTCCTGGGTGGCACGAAAATCGTGCCTCCCGGCGCCACTCGCGCGGCTCAATCTATTTCTGTCCGTTTCGAGCCCGTTTCAGCTCCGATTCGAGCTCTACTTGATTCTATGGATTCGTAATTGAAAGACGATCCACTGGAGGTGCATTTTTGAAGGTTCACAGGGGCACATCCTGAGTCTACCTCATCTGCCTCAAGACCCTCATCCTCTAGTGGAAAGTTATTAAAACCAAACCTAATAGGCAAAACCACTCAATACCCATGACCCCCAGTCATGAGAGATCTAATCCTTTACTATTAGTAGTGCTAAAAAGGTGTCCTCCAAAGGCAAACTGCAAGCAACCATCCTATCTTATCTCAGACTGAGTTTCAATAAACCATATGCAGACTGAAAATCAAAGGCCACCTCCTGAAAATGATCCATCATCCACACTTGCAAAATTACCCAAAATCTAAAACAGACGCCCACAAAGCACCCCTAATAGAAAGGGTAAGAATAGATAAATTTTCTCGCTGTGAACCCTTAATTTTACACTTTCAGCATCCAACTGCAACCTTAGCACTTGCTGAATTTAACTCATTGTGCGAAGCTATTACGGTGGTCTCGCTAACCGGTTCGGGGGCAGCGCCCCAGAAAGAAAATTTTTTAGACTTCATTTACATTGCCACCGGGCATCTAAATTTCTCAAACTCCATACCAACAACCAATCTCTTAAAAAAAAAAAAAAAAGAGAATTTGTGCGGCGCGTGTCTGATGCGGCGCCGCACAAGCCTGGTGCGGCGTAGCACTAGGCTCTGCGAGCTCTAGTCCCTGTAGGCCCCACCTGTGCAGAAAATGACTCTTTTACCCCTTTCAGTCTAATTTTCAGCCATTTCTAGCCCTACCCCTCATGGTCTTTTCACATTTTCATTACCTAAACTATCCTCACTCACTTTTCCTATAAATACCCCCTTCACTTCTCATTCCAATACACCTCTTGAATTTGAGTAGATTGTTATCCTCAAATTCCTCTCTTCTTCTCTCTCCAATCACTCTCTAACTAATTAATTAATCTTTTTAATTAATTAATTAACTCACCCTAACCAAGTTAATTAATCTTTTTAATTAACTAAAACTCTTTTTTAATTAATCACTAAATTAATTAATTAATTAATTTTTTTAATTAATTAATTAATCACTCTTTTTTCAAAAATAATTCCTTTTTCAAAAATCAAATTAATCATTTTTCTTAATCCACCTTTCATCCAAATTAATTAATTAATCCTTTTAATTAATTAATCACTTTTTTCTAAAATCAAATTAATCATTTTTCTTAATCCACTTTTTCATTCAAATTAATTAATTAATCTTTCTAATTAATTAATCCATTCATCCTTTCCATCATATTAATTAATTAATCATTTTAATTAATTAATTAATCTTCCAATCCATCCAATTACCCGGTCCCGATAAAACAGAACTTCGGCCCGGTAAAACACTTCGCCTACCAAAAGTCAATGTATCAGCCTTTTTCCTCACTTTCAACACACCCAAACTAAAATCAATCTGATCAACTCCTAAACCCCTCTACTTAACCATGGAATGAACTACGTGGGTTTTGATCCCCATTCAATAGGGTACGTAGACACATTTGGAATCTAAATCCAAACCTCAAATTCAAATCCTAATCAATCTCTTTTCCCTTTTTTTAATTAATTTGTGAATGTTTTATTTTCACAATTCGTTCATATTTTGCCATATTCATGCATTTTCTTTAAAATCATCTTATAAATGTCATTCATGAAATCCAATTTTCAAGTCAAATTAAACTTAAGAGCCAAATTTAGATTATTTAAAACCAAAAACCTAGTTCCCGAACTCAACCTGGTTCGAGATTAGTGATTTTTATCCTTGGGTAAATTAATTGCAAAATTAATAAATTGGAGTCAACTGGATTTTTTCTTAATTTTTCCCATTTAAAATAAATTAGGATGGCGGCTCCTAAAAATCGTTTTCAAAATCAACCAAATCCAAACTCGAGGGTTCCATCGTGAGTCTAAACCCGAATAAGCATCCCGGTTCCCTCTAGCGGACTGGGCTGGTGCTCGTGCGAGGCCTCACACTCGCTTGGTGAATAACTACCAAGACAGTTCATCTCTCAAAATCCTAAACAAAGCAGTCAAGGCTCATCAGTGCTTCTGTTCCATTTGCCACTCTAGCATCACCCTAATCAACAAACTTGTATCTGACACTCAAACAAAAATCAAGGCCCTCATGTTGAGCTTTTGCCCCCCTCATATATCCCTGGTCACCTTGATTATGGAACTTCTTAATCACAGTGGTCAAATTCACTTGACCATCGCCCACCATCATCACACTTGCAACATTTTGAGAAAAGTCCAAAAAACTCTTAAAAAATTCAAGAAATGCCAAACTCCTCAAGAATGGACACAACTCCTTCTTAGCAGCACTAAAACAAAAATCCTAGGCCACCAGATCCTAAAACCTAAATCAAGCCAATCTCAATCTCCTTATAATATCACCATGGCAACTATTCCATACCAATCCAAGTTGAATTTCTCAACCTTGTTGAGTTTTTTAGTCTACAAATATATGGCTCTATGGACACAAAAGTTACATAAAAAATTGCATTCACAAAGTAAATGCATGAATCCACTCTCATGCATCTATGTAACTATTCATTATAGGCATCACACAAATCATGCATGGTATAAAAGTCAAGCAAAAGGTCCATGAATTTTAAAACGTGCATGCATCATCTGTGCACCAACACCTATGCAATCATCTGCAATCATACATCATCATGCATAACCTAAGCCAATAGCCTCACCGACATCTCCTAAAGCTAACCAGTACTTCCTCAACACTGATCGACACCTCCTAAAGCTGACCAGTGTGTCTTTGAGGCAAAATGATACCTTTTTAGATCTAATCAATGAAGTGTGACTTTCAGAGCCCCTTTACTCCCAACAAAGTTCCTTTGAGCCTTCCGAAAAGGCTTAAGCCCTCACATTCAAAAGCTTAAGTTTCTTTGGCATAACCAAAATCTTGTTAGAATCTCTAGAGCCAACTCGGCATAGGTCAAGGCTCTCCTTTCACTAAATTATTTTGTCCAAAATTCTCTTTCACCCATAAATGTCTAGAAATAATCACCTAGATATCAATGTGGTTCCTTTCTCCATCTTTTTTGTCCAAATCCATCAACTCCACCCATTAATGTCTAGAAACAATCACTTAGACATCCATGTGGTTCTCTTTTCCATTTCTTTTATCTAAATCTATCAATTTCACCCATAAAATGTCTAGAAACGATCACCTAAACATCTATATGGTTCCACTTTCCACATTTTTTATGCAAATCATCTTTACCTTAGACATAAGGCCGGACAAATAGCCTTGATTTAGATTTACCCAAATCTTCTTTACCTCCAACATTAAGGTCGAACAGATAACCTTGATTGAGATTTACCCCAAATCATCTTTACATCCAACATTAAGGCCAGATAGATAGCCTTTATTAAGATTTATCGATGATCATTTTTATCTCCAACATTAAGGTTGGATAGATAGTCTTGATTGAAATTCACCAAACTTTATTTATCTCCAATATTAAGGCTAGACAGATAGCCTTGATTAAAATTCACCAAACCTTCTTTATCTCTAACATTAAAGACGGACATATAGCCTTAATTGAAATTTACCAAACCTTTTTTATCTCCAATATTAAGGCCGAACAGATAGCCTTGATTGAAATTCATTGAATCTTCTTTATCTCCAACATTAAGATTGAACAGATAGCCTTATTTGAAATTCACCAAATGTTCTTTATCTCCAACATTAAGGCCAAACAGATAGCCCCGATTAAAATTCAACAAACCTTCTTTGTCTCCAACATTAAGGCTGGATAGATAGCCTTGATTAAAATTAAGTAAACCTTCTTTATCTCCAACATTAATGCCGGATAGATAGCCTTGAATGAAATTCACCAAACCTTCTTTATCTCCAACATTAAGGCCGAATAGATAGTCTTGATTGAAATTCACCAAACCTTTTTTATCTCTAACATTAAGGCCAAACAGATAGTCTTGATTGAAATTTACCAAACCTTATTTGTCTTCTAACATTAGGGCGAACAGATAGTCTTAATTGAAATTCACCAAAACCATTCTCACATCAAAAGTCAAGGCCAGACCGATAGCCATTAATAAAACCTCATTCATCCTAGAGGGCCTCCTCTTAAAGGATCTGACAAGAACACACAAGCCCAGAATCTGACATAGCACCTCTTCTCAATGTTCACAATTATCATAATCACCTTTTGTTCAAAGCCAATTTTGATGAGGCAACTATGAACCCTCAATTTTGCACCCTCATCATCCAAACACAGCCTTAGCACTTGCTGAGCTTAATGCGTTATGCCAAGCCATTACGGTGGTCCCGCTAACCGGTTAGCGGGTGTGGGTTCAGGGACAGCGCCCCTAAAAGAAAATTTTTTTAGCCTTCAATTACATTGCTACTTGACATCCAAATTTCCTAAACTCTAAACTACTAACCAATCTCTAAAAAAAAATGCGCCACATCAGCTGCCCCGGCGGTGCTGCTCAGAACCCCCATGGTGTCGCCTAGAGTCCTGGAAGAGCCATCAGCCCCTCCGGTGGCGTGATCCCCACTATTCTTTTTGCAATTCCCAAAATGCCCCTATGTGAACCCTTAAATTTGCACCTTTAAAATCCGGCTGCAGCTTGACACCTACTAAGAATAGTGCGCTACGCATACGGTGGTCCCGTTAACCGGTTAGCGGGCAGAAGTCAAGGGGGCAGCGCCCTGTTGAAAAATAAATTTCCTGAATCTTTCACCTCCAGTCGACTGCTTTTCAATCACAAACCTAAAGGATCAAACCGAGCTCGAATCGGAGCTGAAACAGACTCGAAATGAACGAAAAAGTAGAAAACAGGTCGAATCAGCCGGCCAACGCAGGAGAGGCACATCGCTACTGATGGCGGCACGCATTCTGTGCCACCGTCTAGGTAGCATGTCTGCAGTGCCATCATGGGCGGCACTGAATTGGTGCTAGCAATAAGGCGTCATGCTTAACGTGCCACCCAGATGCCCGGCATGTCGCTGGTGCCGCCGGCGACATGTTGACTCCACCGTTCATACCGCCAGCACCCCCCTGGCAACTCTATAAATAGAGCCTCCTTCCAGCTCATTTAGGGGGATTCCAATGATAGAAATTCTCTCTGATACATTTCATCACGCTATTTTGCTAACCTTTTGCTGTTAAGGTTCAACTTCAAGGTCCTAAATCCAAAGTGGAGTTTAGATCCAGAGTTAAGCTCGTCCTATTCATCCGAAAATCAAGGAAAGCAAAGGTATAATTCCTTTTGTCCATTTTCAAAATTCTAAACTTAGATCTAGAATTCTCTTTAGGTCTAAAACAGAAAAGATTTAAAATTTATTAATTTAAGAATCAGAATTAAATTAATAAACAAACCAACACTCTTTTCCAAAACCCCTCCTTTGCAAGAAGGGAGAACTACGTGGAGTTTGATTCCTATTTAATAGGATGCGCAGGCTGCCATTCTAAAAGGCATCAACTCCAAAATCTTTTTAACAACATTTTTCCCTTTTTACTTTGATTTATTTGTATTTGCATCTTATTTCAATTCTATATTTTTCATGTCTTTAACTTAATTGAGGAATGTGTGTTTTTCCTAGTACCCATAAGGGCTAGAGGAAAGATCCTCTTTCTTTTTCATTTGTTTTGATTTGTAATAGTTAAGTAGGATTAATTTCCGCTTATTTATCTATAATTGTCATTTCATCCTATCATCTATAACTGTTCATGCATCATTATATTCCTGTTCATGCATACACAAAAATTCCTTTTTTAAGAGTTATTTTGCAATTTTAGCTAAACTAAAGAAAATATATTTTCTTAATTGTGTAATTACTAAAACCTGATCCCCGAGCCCTCCTTAGTCACTCGCGGATTAGTGCATTTTTTTCATTGGGATAAATCAAATCATTTTTTGGAGTCAATCAATTTGGATTTTTCTTTGATTTTCCCAATTAAAATAAATAAATTAAAGTGGCGACTCATTTTTCAACTTTCAAATCACAAAAATCAGTTTTCTAAACTCACAGCGAGTTCCAATCGTGGAGTTTCTCCCAAAGAGCATTTCGATTCCTCGGCGAATTAGACCAGTGCTCGGGCGAGGCCTCACACCCTAATATGATTTTTAAGCATTTTTCCAGCCCTATCATTTTGGTCTTTTCACTTTTTCGCTTTCCAAACTATCCTCACCTACTTCTCCTATAAATACCTTCCCATTTTCTCCATTTCAACACACCTCCAAAATTGATATAGATGGTTATCTATCAACTTTTCTTCTATTTCTTCCTCCAATCACTCTCTAATTAATTAATTAATTTTTTAAATTAATTAATTATCTCACTCTAATCAAGTTAATTAATCTTTTTAATTAACTAAAACTCTTTTTTAAATTAAAATTAATCACTCAATTAATTAATTAATCTTTTTAATTAATTAATTAATCACTTTTTTTCAAAACCAAATTAATCTTTTTTCTCAATCCACCTTTTATCCAAATTAATTAACTAATCTTTTTAATTAATTAATCCATCCACCCTTTTTATCATATTAATTAATTAATTAATTCTTTTAATTAATTAATTAATCCTCCAAAATTAACCATTTTCTTAACTCGCCTTTCATCCAAACTAATTAATTAATCTTTTTAATTAATTAATCTATCTACCATTTTCATCATATTAATTAGTTAATTAATCATTTTAATTAATTAATTAATCTCCCAATCAATCCAATCGCCTGATCCTGATAAAATAGAATTTCAATCCGGTAAAACCCTCCACCCACCAAAAGTCAAGGTATCAGCTTTTTTCTCTCAAACCCAAATCACATCAATCAATCCAATCAACCCTTAAACCCCTCCACTTAATCGTGGAACGAACTACGTAGGTTTTGATCACATTCAATAGGGTACATAGGCACGTTTGAAATATAAATCCAAATCCCAATCAATTCCATTTTCCTTTTTTTTTTAATTAATGTAATTTGTGAATGCTTCATTTTGATTTTCTCATTACACTCATACCATACTTATACATTTAATTAATTGTCATATAATATTTTTCATTCATGAAATCAATTTTTTCTAAAATCAAATTAAACTTAAGTGCCAAATTTAGATTATTTAAAACAAAAAATCTAGTCGCTGAACTCAACCTGGTTTGAAATTAGTGATTTTATCCTTGGGTAATTAAATGAAAATTAATGAATTGGAGTCAAAATTGGGTTTTTCCTTAATTTTTCCATTTAAAAATAAATTAAAGTGGCAACTCCCAAAATTATTTTCAAAATCAACCAAATCTAAACTCGAGGGTTCTATCGTGAGTCTAAACCCAAATGAGCATCTCGGTTCCCTCTAGTGGACTGGACCGTTGCTCGGGCAAGGCCTCACACAACTCTAAACAACAGACGAAATTATTAGAACACAAATGACTCACTTATCAAGACATAACTAAATGACTATTGAGATTATTGCCAAAATTTCGGCAGAATCCCTCATAAACTAGGGCATTACCCAAAATCAACAGAGAAAATAGCACTTCGAAATAATCTTAACAATTCACCCAATTCATCATAATATCAATGACCCATCTTGGGTCCTCCCAATATCACAAACAACTCAACAACCAACTCAAATCACCAAATTATCAAATACTAATTAAATCTAATAAATATAACTTAAAATCAAACTATAAATCAATAATAATTGAAAATTAAGAGTTTCATATTTACCCTCTGTGAACCCTCAATTTTACACCCTCAGCATCCATCCGCAGCCTTAGCACTTGCTGAATTTAACGTGTTACGCGGAGCTATTATGGTGGTCCAGCTAACCGGTTAGCGAATAGCCCAAAAGAAAACTTTTTAGACTTCATTTACATTGCCACCAGACATCCAAATTGTCCAAACTCCATACCAACAATCAATCTCTAAAAAAAAAAAAAAAGAAAGAGAAACCTCAAAAAACGTGCCAGCGCCACGTGGCTGCCGTAAAATAGGAGTGTGGCTCCATGTCAGACCTGTGCGGCACCGTATGCCTTGTTTGCGGCTTGCCAAAAATGTCTGATGCGGCATCGCACAGGCCTGGTGATGCGCCGCACTAGGTTCTGCAAGCTTTTGATCATTGTGGGCCCCACCTACTCAGAAAATGACCCTTTTACCCATTTCAGTACAATTTTCAGCCATTTATAGCCTTACCCTCATGGTTTTTTCATATTTTCATTATCTAAACTACCCTCACCCACTTTTTTCATAAATACCCCCCTTCACTTCTCATTTCTACACACCTCTTGAATTTGAGTAGATTGTTATCCTCAAATTCCTATCTTCTTCTCCCTCCAATCACTCTCTAATTAATTAATTAATTACCTCACCCTAACCAAGTTAATTAATCTTTTTAATTAACTAAAACTCTTTTTTTTTAATTAATCACTCTTTTTTTTCAAAAATCATTTATTTTTTCAAAATCGAGTTAATCATTTTCCTTAATTCACCTAAATTAATTAATTAATCTTTTTAATTAATTAATCCATCCATCCTTTTCATTACATTAATTAGTTAATTAATCATTTTAATTAATTAATTAATCTCTCAATCAATTCAATCACCCGATCCCGATAAAACGAAACTTCGGTCCGGTAAAACCCTCCACCCACCAAAAGTCAAGGTATGAGCCTTTTCCTCTCAAACCCAAATCAAATCAATCAATCTTATCAACCCCTAAACCCCTCCACTTAATCGTGGAATGAACTATGTGGGTTTTGATCCCCATTCAATGGGGTACATAGGCACGTTTGGAATCTAAATCCAAATCCCAATCAATCTCATTTCCCCCTTTTTTTTTAATTAATGTATTTTATCAATGCCTTATTTTAATTTTCTCATTACACTCATATCATATTCATGCATATTACTTACAATTATCACTTTACAAATGTCATTCATGAAATTTAATTTTCAAGTCAAATTAAACTTAAGAGTCAAATTTAGATTATTTAAAATTAAAAACCCAGTCCCCGAACTCAACCTGGTTCGAGATTAGTGATTTTTATCCTTGGGTAAATTAATTGCAAAATTAAAAAATTGGAGTCAACTGAGTTTTTCCTTAATTTTTTCATTTAAAATAAATTAGGGTGGCAACTCCCAAAATCATTTTCAAAATCAACCAAATCCAAACCCGAGGATTCCATCATGAGTCTAAACCCGAATGAGCTTCCCAGTTCCCTCTAGCGAACCGAGTCGGTGCTCGAGCAAGGCCTCACACCCTCACAAATTTCGATCGAACATACGTCAAGAATCACACCAGAACAACGAGATGAAGCTGCTAGATCTACCCCATGCCCAACCGCTAGAGCACCGCCAACTGGCCACACGCCGCCATTGTTGGTGGCAAAACGGGGCGATCTCCATGTCATTAGACTCGTTTCAACGCCAAGATCTCAAAAATCATCACCACTCACAGCATCTCGCCAGAAAACATCTTTAAAGTTTCAGTCTCCACAACTCCAATCTCCTCTTCTGATAGGTTTAAGGAGGCATGACAAGTACCAAATGAAAGCCCTCGGCACCAAGAGTCGAACGGCACCAGAATCACTGAATTTTGCCGTCAGAATCTCTACTTGAAGATTCAGCACTGGTGGAGCTTTCCTTTGCAGATTCACCACCTTCCATCGCCCGATCACGGTGCTGCCACTTCACTCAAAGTCGCCTAACATAATGCTTCAAGGTGGTGGTGGCGGTGTCATGCACGGCCAACTGGAACTCCTTAAACAGCCTCTCTCTCTCTCTCTATCTTTCTCTCTTCCCTTTCTGCCTTCATTTCTTCTGTTCTTCAAGACAGCCATCTAATTGGCTCCCTTTTGCCAATCAGATGGCTCCCCTCCTTTCTTTTCTCTTTTTTTTTTTTTAACCATATATATATATATATATATATATATATATATATATATATATATATATATATATATATATATATATGACACAACTTAATAATATTAATAATAATATTTGTTTATAAAAAGATAAATTTTCTTAAATTAATTAAACACAATAATAATGATAATTAGAATGAAATTCCAAAACTTTCAATGAAAATCTATATAATTAATGATATATTTTAAATTAATTGAACACAATATTAATTACGAAAATTTCTTAAAAATTAACATTCAAATATCATAATATAATTTCTCAAAAATAACTGCTATAATATTTTCATAATTTAATATATAAATGTTTTTTTTCAATTTATTCACATATTTAATATTTAAATAAAGTTATGATTTATAATATATTTTTCAAATTATATGAATATATATAAAATTTAATAAAAATATAACTTCACATATTGCTTTAATAAAGAAATTAATTAAATAATATATTTTCGTACCCAAATATGATTTTATAAAATAAATAAAAATTCAGGGTATTACAATATTTCACATAAATTCTTTTATATGTAGGAACTCGAGAAGAGATATCTATTAAATTCGCTCGAGTAACAACTTAGCATACTTATTTACTAAGTCTTTACCTAATGTCATATTTGAACAACATTTGTTTCATCGATTAGTATGAGAATATACTTTTTTTTCTTGGTCAAATTTTTGTCTCACAAGGTTTTCTTGACCAAAGGTCTTAATGAGATAATTTGTGTAATAATAGAATAACGCATGAATTGTACTTTTTCCTTAACTTTTTTTTTCCACTGTGTTTTTCTAATAAGGTTTTTAATGTGGCATATTCATGACACAAGTAATATTCAAATGTGAGTGTTATAAATAAATTATTCTATATGGATGTTATTTAAATATCATTATGTATTTTAGAGAAATTATAGTATAGAGCTATTTTAGTTATTTTATAAACACCAAACCCTAGCTATTTCTATATATAAGAGAAGTTAGAGTTATTCTAATTATAAGAGTTTCAAACCCTTTTTTTCTCTACACCTTTTCTTTTTATCTCTTTAATTCTCTTTACTTGATTGCTTTATTGTTCTTATTATTATATTACATCTACTATCCTAATAAGCCAATTTAAAACATTATATATGTATTTAATTCATTTTAATTATTTTACTTATATTATATTTACTATTAATAATTGATTAATGCCTAATACTACTAATTTGAGAGTTGGAGAATTTGCAAGGTTGCACCAATTAAAGTGAAAATTTATTGTTTTTTAATGAAAAATTAAGGCAAAAAATAATTTTTTCCTAAATAAATGTTTGAAAATTTAAATGTTATTTTCTTTAAGCGTTTTGTTTGAAAATTTATTATTTACTTTTGATTCATAAATCATAAATATTTTTAGATATCACCCATTTTACTTTAAATTCATTTTTTTTTTTGAAAGTTATTAATTTTTAACAATTATCTAATTTTTGTATTCATTTAAAAATTTTAATTTTTATAAGCAATTTACTAAATAAAAATATTTTAATTTTATTTTTAAAATGAACTAGATATCCACTAATTATGTAATATTTAAAAATTATATATAATGTTGATCATATTATTTTAGAAATGTATTGTAAAAATAAGTTTACTTAATAATATATATTATTATTAATTCAAATAGTCTTTTTGTAAATACTAATTTAATATAATTTTGTAACTATACAATCATTTTTAATATATGTTTATCATAAAATATTAAAGGTTTTTGTTTCTTTACTATAATCTTATAATAATTTTTTAGCTTAATAATATATATTTAAGAATGTCTTTTTCTATATATTACTATATTATAGTACATAGAGGTGAGAATTTAGTTAAACGAATCTAACCGAACTAAAATTTTTAAGCCTTTTAAAGTAATAACCAACCAAAATTTTTAAGCCTTTTAAAGTAATAATCCAACCGAACCAATTTTTTTTAAAAAAATTAAACATAACATAATCAAATTGAAATAAATATTTTTGTTCGATTATAAATTATAATTGAATTAATCAAATAATTATAGTTTGTAATTTAAATATCATTAATTCATATAGTTTTAATATAAAATAAAGAAAAATAAAAATTATTATTAAAATATTAAATATTATAAATAAAAAAATTATAATAATATATTATTGCTAAATATTATAATTTATAAATTAATAAATTAGAAATTTAGTTATTTCGGTTAGTTCAATTACTAATTTTGAGGTAACTTGAATTGAAAATAAAAAATTAATAATTTTTTAAAATCAAAATCGAACTGAAAATCGAATATCTCATATCGAAATAGCTGAATTTCATCAGTTTGATTCAATTTTTGGGCAAAAATTGAATAGTGCATACTCCTAACAGTACACAAAATTCTAAAATTACATTTTATTTTAGATATAATATTTAAAAATTAAAATATTATGAAACTTATAGATAAATTAATAATTTAATATAACTTAATAGACTAATTTACTGAAATTTTCAATTTTAGAAAATGCTACTATAGAAAAGGATTTCTAAGGATAATTTGATTTAGAATGAAAATCCTAATTATGGTAGGATTAGCCCTAAGAACAAAATCAAAACCTAACCCGCGATTCTAGCAATTTTAATTGGGATTTTAATTTATAATAGTTCGGATTACGATTTCGAACTGAATTGAAACGATTTAAATTTATTAATTTTTAGGTAAAGTACTAATCCCTAAGGTTTATTTAAAATAGTAATTTAGTCTCAACAGTTTCAAAAGTAACTAAATAGTTTTTTATTTTTATTTTCAACATAACTATTAGTCATTTTATCTATTTTTTCATTAAAAATCCATAAAAAAACGAAAATACCCCTTATTTAATGTTAAATTTTCCATCTTAGCCACCCAACACATAAGGAAAACAAGAAAACTCAAAAAAAAAAAAAAGATTTTTTTTCCATAAAGAAGAAAATCAAATTAAATTCCCCAATAAAAAACCAATTAAATTCTTAAATCAAGAGCTAAACCAAAATCTCCAAATCAAATTAACAAAAATCCATTAGAAAAATCAAATAAATTACTAAAAATTGATCCAAGTATTAATAATTTTCAAAACCAAGAAACTAAATCAAAAATCCAATCCAGTGACTTTCATCACCACCCCCTATTAAAGGTAACATCAATGAAGACTGAAACGATAAAGGCCATGGTTGACCGAAACCGTAAAGCGCAGTCGCCGAACAATTGCTCATCTTGGTGCCTACATTTTCACATCCAGCAACTTGTAACAGTTTGTCCCTACTTCTCACTGATTTTGCAAATTCCTGTATCCTAAGTGCATTTTGTAGTTTGGCTTTATCTAAATAAGAGGATAAACAGTTGAAATATAATTTCCAGCTACTACACTTTGAATAAAGCACTTGCCTTGATTAGCTTTGTTTGCTTTTTGTTAGTCTCAATATTTATTATGGTTTTATTTATTTATTTTTGTAAAGTAGCCATTAATTATTCTTTAAATATGATGAATCTGGGCAAATTATATCATAAATCCGAAACTATGGTGCATTGTGGTTCCAGTATACATGTTAAGTATAATATATGTAGTGAAAAATTAAAAAGTTTACTTGCTATAGATGGTAAACATGCTAACATAGATTTCTCTTAAAGTTGCTTGAGTTTGAGTCTCAGGCATAAATATTATTTGTTTTTTTTTCTTTTTTTAGTTAATCTTTTTTTTTCCCCTTTTCAGTTGATCTTTTTTTTTTTTTCTTTCTGAGTTATTTTTTTTTCTTTTTTAGTTATTCTTTGTCTCTTTTCTTTTCTTTTTTGCCTTTTTTTATTTGTTTGTAATATTTACAATTAAAATTATTTTTATTTTATTTTATTTATCTAAGAAAAAAATTATATTAATGTTTGCATTTTTTAATTGTTCTAATTAAATTTATATTATTTTTTATAAGAAAAATATTATATTAATGGTTGGATTTTTTTTATAATGATAATTAATTTTAATATCATTAATTTTCAATGTAATTTTTATTTATAAATTTTAATATTTTTACAGGTAATTTTTTAAAATGTTTTTAAGGATAATTTAACAAAAAGATAAATATAATATTTATCTTTTTTATGACAATGAATTTTCAAAAATCAAATCTTTTTTAAATAATAATAAATTCATTGAAAATTCACCACCAAATATAATTTATATAATAATAATGTTCACTACTTATAAGCAATATATTCATTAAGTATTACTTATAAATTCATCAAATATATAGTATATGTTCATCATTTGTAAACTGTAGATTTATATTAAACTTTAAATTATCAAGTTTATTAGATTTAAAGTTCATATTCATCATATATAACTATCAAATTCATTAGATATAACGTTCAAATTCATCATATATCACATATAGATTCATTATCTTTTACTATCGATTCATGATTTAATTATTATATAATTTAATTTTATTCATTTCTCATGTTTATAATTTTTATTCTTTAATATTTTACATATAATTATGAGACTTATTGGATTTAAAATTTAGGTTCATCACATATAATTATCAAGTTCATTAGATATAACGTTTAGATTCATCGTATATCACATGCATATTCATTATCTTTTACTGTCATATTTATGATTATGAATCAATACTAAATTATCTATTTTTTTTTATTAATCAATAACTAACTCTATTACCTAAATTGAGTAAAATTCAAAGCAATATAAGCAACATGTTCATTAAATATTACTTATAAATTTATTAAATGTATGGTGTAAATTTATCATTTGTAAACTGTAAATTCATATTAAGTTTTAAATTATCAAGTTTATTGGATTTAAAGTTTAAATTCATCATATATAACTACTAAATTTATTAGATATAACGTTCAGGTTTATCATATATCATATATTAATTCATTATCTTTTACTATCAAATTTATAACTTAATTATTCTATAATTTAATTTTATTCATTCATCATATTTATAATTTTTATTGTTTAATATTTTACATATAATTATGAAATTTATTAGATTTAAAGTTTAGATTCATTACATATAACTGTCAAGTTTATTAGATATAACATTTAGGTTCATTATATATTGCATGCAGATTCATTATCTTTTACTGACAGATTCATTATTATAAATCAATACTAAATTATCTATTTTTTTTTATTAATCAACAACTAGTTTTGTTACCTAAATCGAGTAGAATTTAAAGCAATATAAGCAACATATTTATTAAGTATCACTTATAAATTTATCAAATTTATAGTATAAATTCATTATTTGTAAATTATAAATTTATCAGTTATACTAGTAAAAGAATAAAATATACTCTCACCATCTCAAAAAGATTATACACTTTCTTTTCTCACACAGTTTAAGAAAACGTCATTAATTGCTTGCAAACTCATAAATTTTTTCACTTATATCCTTACATATACACATTTATTATTATCTTTATAATTAATTCTGAGAATACACACCTTTCAATTAATAAGGATAAATGGATAAATTTTATAATTATTTTTAGAGTGGGCAAGTATTTTAGGATATTCTAAAAAATAATAATGAACAATTTTTTTAAGACGGAGAGAGTATTTTTTAAAAAGTGATGAATTTATGTTTTATATGCTATGAACCTATACTTTATAACTGATAAACTTATCCTATATGATTTATGAACTTTGATAGATTAGTTTCTAATCATAAAAATTTTAGATATTATTTTATTAATATAAATATTACAACAAAATTTTAATATCATAAAAAATAAAAAATATTAATTTATAATTAATTTAAATAAATAATAATATATATAATTAATTTTATATAAATTTATAGAAAGCAAATTTTATTTGATGCATTAAATAATTTACCTAAAAATATAAAATAATATTTAATAACTCTATTAGTTTTATCAAATTCAATATAAATAAGAAATCAAATTGATAATTTCATAGAAATAAATAAATAAATATTTATAAAAAAAATTCAATCATTAATGTAATTTTTTTCTTATAGAAATTAATATAAATTTGATTAAAATGATTAAACAAATAAAAAAAATTCAATCATTAATATAATTTTAATTGAAAATATTACATAAAAAAAAAGTAAAAAAAAAGAAAAAAAGAGTAACTTGAAAAGGAAAAAAAATAATATATATATATATATATATATATATATATATATATATATATATATATATATATATATAAAACAGAAATTTGCTGGCTGGGATTTAAACCTGCCACCTTAGATATATATATTTATTATGTTAACTAGCCAAATAAATTAACAATTTTGAAATTTTTATGATGCATATAATAATTAATGTTTGATTTGGGTCCATAATGCAACATGGACTTGGATTCATGATATAACAATCCATAAATCTGAGTGTGATTTCAACATTTGCTTCATCAACAAATGGCATTTTGATTTTTAGTTCACATGGTTGTTGCAAGATAAAAAATGCTACTTAAGCAGAATATATTTGATACAGATCTAAGGCTATATTTATTTATTTAACAAAATCATTTAATAATTTTAAGATAATAATTATTAATTTTGCCAAAAATTTTATATTTATCTAAATAATATATTTTTAGTTTATAAAAAATAATATATTTTAGAATATTCAAAAAATATTGGAATAATTTTCATTTGTTTAAATACTAAATTATTAAATTATGAACGATTTAATATATAATTAATTAAACGAGAAATTTTTTTTTATTGTCGTGTTTAAACACGACAATAAAAAAAATTTCGAAATTTAAAGTACTAAAAAGAAAAATACTAATTTTCATTTGCATTCTCTCTAAAACATTCCCAAATATACTTGACCAAGTCTAATTGAAGACGATGATGTACTTCCCGATCACGTAGTGTCGCATTCCTACAAAAATATTGTTGAAAATTCTGCATGGACCCTTGACTCACAAGGCCCGGAGGCTCTCCTTCATCATTATCCTTGTTTCTTATTGTATCGCCTTCATCCTTAATAATCATATTATGCAATATGATGCATGTAGACATTATATCTTTTAATTTTTTCCTGTGTAGGCGGGGCCACATATAATGGCCCATTGAGATTGGAGCATGCCAAACGCTTGCTTGACCTCCTTTCTTGTAGCCTCTTGCATTTGCTTGAACTTGATCCTATTTGGGTCTTCTTAACATGAAAAACTTTTAATAAATGTTTCTCACTCTTGATATATACCATCGGCCAGATAGTATCCCTTTATGTAATGTGAGCCATTTATTGTGAATTGAACATCTAGAGCATATGCTTCCAATACATCATTAAATAATGGAAATTGATTGAGCACATTGATGTCATTGTTTGATCCTGCAATGCCAAAAAATGCATGCCATACCCACAAATCCGCTGAAGTGACTACTTCTAGCATGATTATCAAAACTGCTTGATCACTTCGAGTAAATTGACCTTTCCATGCAATGTGACTATTTTTCCAAAGCTAGTGCATATAGTCAATGCTGCCAAGCATGCTGAGAAAAATGTGACACTCCATATGTAATTGAAGTAAATGTTCAATGAATTCACCATTGGGCCTTGTCAAATATTTGGGTATAAAAATCTCAATTACACATCTGCAAAATTTGAATAAACATTCAATTGCAGTACATTTAGTGATCTTTATGTATTCATCATATTGGTCAATTGGCATTCTATGTTAATTGTCAAATAGCTATTGTGCATTTTTTAAGGGGAGATAGTCCCATTTTATCGGTTGCATTAAAACCATTTTATCGGTTGCATCAAACCTCACTTGGAAATCCTCCGAATGATTTTGAAGGGCTTTTACAATAAGTATGAATAATTCCTTCCTCATTTGAAACTTTCGACGAACTATATTAGTAGGATAGACTAGTTCATCGACAAAATAGTTTTTGAAAAGTCTATCAAGTCTTGCTTTATGATCTCGATTGAGATGCCTTCGATCACATATATGGCTATTTGATGTCTCATCTTATTTTTGCCTTTTCCACTTTGTTAAAAACATAAATATTTTTTCATCTATATCACCTATCATTTCATTGATTAAAAATTTCCAACTTGCTTGAGATAGGCAAGATCCATTTTTGTGTGTAAGTTGTAGTGTTTGAATTCTAGCATGAAAGTAGCGGATGAAATAGTATGGAAAAAATGACCAATAAATATATAGAACTTTTCTAACGACTAGTTTTACAGTAAATTAAAATTGCATTAATTCAAAATTAAAATTGCATTAAATTAAAAATAAAATTACATTAAATTAAAATTGTATTAAATTGAAAATAAAATTACATTAAATTAAAATCACATTAAATTAAAAATAAAATTACATTAAATTAAAATTGCATTAAATTAAACTTACATAATAATAACTAAGAATTATTATATTTAGATTTTATAGTAGAGCATATCATACGATAATTTTCAAGTTGCTCTGCATTTCATGTGGCTAGTATCCATGGTCAATATTTGATGATCAGAAGCCATCTCAAAAGATTTCCCAAAAGATTTCACTTTAGATAATTTTTCATTCCTCCATTCTTTTATCATGGCCCATATTTTCTACATATATTTATCTACTTCTTTATTGTTAACCTTTGACTTCCTCTTTCTCTTTGTCTTTGTTGTCTTTTGACCAATGGAGCAAACTTCCCTGTCATCTAGGTCGAGACTTGTCTTTGCATTGGATGAAGACATGTAGGCACCACTTTCATCAATCCTTGTCTTCTATGAACACTAATTAAGAGGATAGTTTGCTTTCTATTTTGGATCATCTTTTAACATTACCCACACATGCTCATGAAGGAAATTCTTTTTATGATTCTGTTTATAAAGTCATCGTTCTAATCACTATGATGTTCTCCCAATAATTTATTGCATAATTGGTTGAATTCATTAATAATTGGAAGCATTCAAAACCAATTTTTCTTCTTGGACCCGGTCTTCAATTTTCGTTGAAATAATTGGTGATTTGTTTCCAAAATGTCTTAGAATTTCACCCATTGCCTGCAACGTTACAACTTGAAATTGTGAGCCAAACACTCACAAGCAATTTTTCATCATCTATGTTCCATGGCATGTGTTTTTCCTCAATTTCTTCAACCGATTTTTCAGTCAATACAATATTTTCAATCCCCGATTGTGTGGAATATGAGGGAATTTGAAAGTAAAAAAAGAAATTGTTTGTGTTGTGGCTTCTTGATCGGTTGATCCATCTAAATTTATTGGCTTACTCGTAAGAATTAGAACTCCACTACTGCCTCTTGAATTTGGCACTATTGGCATGCAAGGATTAAAAAAATCTAGTCCTGAATATAAAGAAAATGGATATGGAAAATTTAGGTGATTTTGGAAATTCAATGAAGGGTTGTAGTTAGGAGAATTTTGAGGATTTTGAAAATTTTGGGGAGTTTACAAATTTCAGAGATTTTGGAAATTTTAGGGATTTTGTGGAAAAAAAGGATATTCATAATTTTGGAAATTTTAAAAATTATTTGGATTTGGATTTTGTGAAGATGGATAATATAAATTTTATCCATGATGAAATAAAAAAAAATATAGGAATTTAAAAAAAAATTGAAAGAAATATTGAAAAATATAAATTTTTAGATGCTGAAGTGATGTAAGTTTGATTTCAATTATGGAAAGAATGGAGCAAATTCACTATTTATTGAGAAAAATTGTAAAAATAATTTACAAAAAAAATTATTGTTTCACTAACGGTAATATTGAAATAAATGTAGAAAAAATAAATGTAATTCAAAACTTTTATTTTTAGGGGACCATCAACGGTAAAATATTACCAAATGAATATTCATTTGTAAAATAAATAGATAAATAATAGTGGGCTCATAAATGAAGATATGTGTTGCAATCAGGTGCGCGACATGCATTCTCAATCTTCCATTGTGCAATTCATGCCTTTATTTGTATATGATTTTATATAAATATTTTTTAAGGGCTATTAACCGGTTGATCAATATCAACCGGTTGGTGCTATCAACTCTAGAATAATCGTAAGCTCAATAAAAAAGGTCAATAAATTATACACTAATCAACCATTAAAGTTACCTTATTATTGTAAGCAAACATAAGGAATTAAATAGTATTTTATCTTTAATTTTTTTCCAAAAATTATACAAATTCAACTAAAATAAAATATTATTTTTTATTAATATAAATTATAAAATAACATTTTTTAATTATATTGTTTCAACTTTTCATAAAATATTTTTGCTTCATTAGCATAAATTGAAATATTAGATTTTTATAATTTTAAATCTTTAATTAAATTGAGTTCTTGAATTTATGATATAAATTATCATTAAAAAAATAAAACATTCAATTTTCATAATTTTAAACTTTCAAAAATTGAGCGGTATATATATTCATTAAATAAAAATTATAAATTAATATTATTTAAGTGAAAAATAATTCAAATGGACCAGTGTGAATTAAAACCAAACGAGCAAAGGCTTCTATAATATGCATGAATAATTCTTTTCTAATTCGAAACCTTTGATGAACTATATTAGCAGGATAGACAGGTTCATTGGCAAAATAGTCATTAAAAATTCTATCATATTCTGCTTCACAATCTCGGTTGAAATGCCTTTGATTGCATATATGACTATTTGATGTCTCATTTTGTTTTTGCCTTTTTTCACTCTATCAAAAATATAAATATTTTTTCATCAATATTATCCATCATTTCATCAATTAAAAATTTTTCAACTTGTTGGAGATACCAAGGATCCATTTTTATGTGTAAGTTGTAGTGTTTGAATTCTAGCATGAAAGTAGTGGATGAAATAGTATGGAAAAAATGATCAATAAATATACAAAACTTTTCCAATGGCTAGTTATGCAATGGCTAGTTGTCCAATGGCTAGTTTTACAGTAAATTAAAATTGTATTAATTTAAAATTAAAATTAAGTAAATTAAAATTGTACTAAATTAAAAATAAAATTACATTAAGTTAAAATTGCATTAAATTAAAAATAAAATTACATTAAATTAAAATTGCATTAAATTAAAAATAAAATTACACTAAATTAAAATTGCATTAAATTAATATTAAAATTACATTAAATTAAAATTGCATGAAATTAAAAAAAAATTATGTTGAATTAAAATTGCATTAAATTAAACTTACATAATAATAAATAAGAATAATTATATTTAGATTTTATAGTAGAGCATATCATATGATAATTTTTAAGTTGGTCCACATTTTATGTGGCTAGTATCGATGGCCAATATTTAATGATCAGAAGTCATCTCAAAAGATTTCTTAAAAATTTCACTTCATATAATTTTTCTTTCCTCCATTCTTTTAATACGGCCCATATTTTTTGCATATTTTCATTTACTTCTTTATCATTAACCTTTGACTTCTCTTTTTTTTTCGCCTTTGCCTTTGCCACCTTTTGACCAACAGAGCGAACTTAATTGTCATCTAGGTCAAGACTTGTCTTTGCATTGGATGAAGACGTATAGATGCCATTTTCATCAACCCTTGTCTTCTTTGAACACTGATTAAAGGGATAGTTTACTTTCTATTTTAGATCATTTTTTAACATTACCCCCACATGCTCATGAAGCAAATTCCTTTTACGATTCTGTTTATAAAGCTGACAAACATGTTCCTTCAATTGATCATCGTTCTAACCACTATGATGTTCTCCCAATAATTTATTATATAATTGGTTGAATTCATTAACAATTGGAAGCATTCAAAACCAATGTTGCTTAATAGAATTTAATTTTCTTCTTGGACCCAATCTTTGATTTTCGTTGAAGTAATTGATGATTCATCTCCAAAATGTCTTAGAATTTTGGCCATCATCTACAATGCTACAATTTGAAATTATAAACTAAGCACTCACAAGCAATTTTTCATCATCTACGCTCCATGACACACGTTTTTCCCCAATTTCTTTAACCAATTCTTCAGTCAATACAATATTTTCAATCTCTGGTTGTGTGGAATATGATAGAATTTGAGAGCCAAAAAAGAACTTGTTTGTATTGCAGTTTCTTAATTGATTGTGAATGACCCATCTAAATTTATTGGCTCACTCGTATAAATTAGAACTCTACCACTGCCTATTGAATTTGGCACAATTGGCATGCAAGGGTTAAAAAAATCCGGTCTTAAATAAAAAGGAAATGGATATGAAAAACTTGGGTGATTTTAGAAATTTAGTAAAGGATTGTAGTTAGGAAAATTTTGAGGATTTTGAAAATTTTGGGGGTATTATTAATTTTGGAGATTTTGTGGAAAAATGAAATATTCATAATTTTGGAATTTTTGAAAATTATTTGTATTTGGATTTTGTGAAGATGGATAATATAATTTCTATCCATAATGAAATAAAAAATATAGGGTTATTTTTTTTTAAAAAAAAGAAAGAAATAGTGAAAGAATATAGAATTTTTAGATGTTGAAATGATGTAAATTTGAGTTGAATTATGAAAAGAATAAAGCAAATTCATTGTTTATAGAGAAAAATTGTAAAAAAAAAACTTACAAAAAAATATTATTGTTGTATCAACGGTAATATTGAAATAAATGTAATTTAAAGCTTTTATTTTTAAAGGCTATTAATGGTAAAATATTACCAAATGAACATTCATTTGTAAAAAAATAAATAAATAAATAATAGAAGTCCCATAGGCAAACACATCTTCACACACCTAGCGTGACATGCATTCTTAATCTTTTATTGTGTAGTTCATACCTTTATTTGCATATGGTTTTATATTTTTTAAGAATTATTAACTGATTGATAAATATCAATTAATTAGTGCCATTAACCTTTAAATAATGGTAAGCTTAATAAAAAAATATTAATAAACTATACATTAATCAACTATTAAAATTGCCCTTATTATTGTAAGTAAATATCAAGAATTAAATAGTACTTTACTTTTATTGTTTTGACAAAAATTATTCAACTAAAATAAAATATTATTTTTTATTAATATAAATTACAAAATAATATTTTTTTAATTATATTGTTTCAACTTTTCATAAAATATTTTTGCTTCATCAGCGTAAATTGAAATATTAGATTTTTATAATTTTGAATCTTTAATTAAATTGAGTTCTTAAAATTATGATATAAATTATCACTAAAAAAATAAAATATTCAATTTTCATAATTTTAAACTTTTAAAAATTGAGCTGTATATGTATTCATTAAATAAAAATTATAAATTAATATTTTTAAGTGAAAAATAATTCAAATGGACCAGTGCAAACTGAAATCAAACAGGCAGATTTAATTCTGACTCAGGTTCAAATTCAAAGTAAGGAAGATCAAAATTGGACTGATCTCCTTATAGGCTGAGTTCGAATCAAAACTAGAACTATAATTCCAGTTTTGATCCTATTTTTGGCCAATTCGGTTCGGTTTCTAACCAGGCTGTGTCCAGGTCCAGATAGGAGAAGGAGAAAAATCCACGAGGGTATTTTCGTCAAATCACCGGGTTAGCTATAAAAGGAGACTCCTGCTATCTTCAAATGACAATTATAGTTCTCCCTTCTTAATCGGGTTCTGCGAAAAAGAGTTGTGTCAGTAACATTTGATTTCTTATCTCGTAATGGCTTCTTCAGCAATGATTTTGGACCCCAAACCAGTCCCGCCGTCGATTTCCGCCGTCAGATCGGACCTCCAACAACCGTTCGCCGACTTATCCAACCCCGACGAAGATGACCTCTACAGCCGCCTAAAGTCTCTGCAGCGTCAGCTCGAGTTCATTGACATACAAGAGGAGTATGTCAAAGACGAACAGAAGAATTTGAAGCGCGAGCTTCTCCGCGCTCAGGAAGAGGTTAAGCGGATCCAATCGGTGCCACTTGTGATTGGGCAGTTCATGGAGATGGTCGATCAGAATAATGGAATTGTCGGCTCCACCACTGGTTCCAATTACTATGTGAGAATTCTTAGCACCATTAATAGGGAGCTCTTAAAGCCTTCTGCTTCGGTGGCCCTTCACCGACATTCTAATGCCCTTGTTGATGTCTTGCCACCTGAGGCTGATTCCAGTATTTCTCTACTCAGTCAATCCGAGAAGCCTGATGTCACCTATAATGTAAGTTTGATGAATTAGGGGTTTTTTCTATTTTTAAGTCCGATGAATTAGGGTTTTTTCTATTTTCTATTTATTATTATTATTAGATTAAATTTTGCCAATTTGGTGATTGTGGAATTAGGGTTTTGTTTTTTAATGTTGATTGAGTTCAATTAAGTTTTCTGATTCCTAGTTTCTGAGATTAGTAATTTTTTGGAAAAATTTTAGATATCTAGAATAGGATTGCGCGGAAACCTCTAAAAGATGGACGTCCCCACGTCGGATACTTTCGGATACAGAAACCTCTCTGGAAACTCTAGAAAATGTTTCAGAAACTTAAAAATGGTTTCCCATTATCTTTTAAATTTTAATATTTTTTTTTTTTGAATTTCAGAAACTTATAGGACGCTCAAGACCCTTACCACACTTTTAGGAAATGGAAACGGGGCAGATAAGGTTCATAAAGTTAAAACCAAATTGCCAATCTATTGCTGGCCAAATAAAAGATTTACTAAATTTGTTAGTGGTATTGCCCTAAAAGACCTTTGTTTTGGTTGCATTCCTTTGCTCATAATGGTGTCATTGTTGTGGGATGTGATATCCATAAAGTACATCCAGTCAAAAGAACATCACATTGTAACTTGATTTGTAACCATTCTTACAGTTGGGTTTTCTTGCTCATGAGGTGTTGAAAACGTCGTTGGTCAACAAGTGTAATGAAATCTTGACAATATGCAATTTTTGATAGTTGTGTAATTTTGATTGGAAGGTTTTGTAGATGTATGATTATTACATATTCAGCTGTTCTTTGTTTTTTTCTTTTTCAAATTTTCTTATAAGAATTGTTGGCTTTTATTCTTGACTATGCTCATAAACTCATAAAAGTAGTAAATCCGAGATAATTGTTAGCTGTTATGGGTGGACATTCCAAGCAATGATTGTAATTTCAAATTTTCTTTGCTCAATTAATAAGCAATTTGTCTCTAGGATGGTATCCTATTGGGTTCTTTTTCAGTCTGATGCTTCAATAAAACTTCTCATTTCTATTATTTTTGTTTTGGCAGGATATTGGAGGATGTGACATTCAAAAGCAGGAAATTCGTGAGGCAGTGGAGCTTCCGCTGACTCACCATGAGCTGTACAAACAAATTGGAATAGATCCACCTCGTGGTGTCTTGCTTTATGGTCCTCCTGGAACAGGAAAAACCATGCTTGCCAAGGCTGTTGCTAATCATACTACTGCTGCCTTTATTAGAGTTGTTGGCTCTGAGTTTGTTCAAAAGTATTTGGGTGAGGTATGTCTTAAAGATTCACAAATTTTTTTTTAATTAATTATCATTGCAATGCCACCAGAAGGCTATTTATCTGACATTTTGCAGTCTCTCTCATTTCTTGGAACACCCTCTCACTCTCCACTCGAATATGATACTGCTTTTCATGAGATCTCTTAAGCACTCTCGTCTAGTTTAACAGTGTATTTCAGGACTTAAAAGGTGCATTTGGTATAAGGTTAAAGATTTAAGGGACTAATATTAAAATGTGTAAAAGTTAATCTATCAAATGTGTTTGGGAGATAAAGGCTAGTGAATAACCTAGTGATATTTAATTGTGTTAGATTTTCAAAGGTTAAAATACAGGTGAGATTAGTATTTTAACCTTCGAGGCACACAAATTTGTTATTTTTCTTCATTTTGAAATGATTGAATACTAGAAATCTCGGTTAGATAGAGAGAGAAGATAAAATAGGTTGATTGGTTTTCCTTATGCCTTGTTCTACCTTAAAGATTTTTCTTCTTTTGGCTGTTGTTGTCTCTCCTCTAAAGTAACAATTCAGCACATTTTAAGGGTGAATAATTAACCAGTTAACAGTTGGAACGGATAAAATGTTATTGGATTAACAATTAGCTTCTTCAACCCCAAAACCAGTTCCCCATTTGGAGAAAGCAACCATGTGGTTTTTTATTATAGTTTCAACTATGCATATGCATTTGAAATTAGGAAGCGGTATTATATGTTAGAAATATATTTGTCCTTTGGCAGATGACTTTGTCTATAAAAATCTTGATTTGTGTTGCTTTATAATATCAGGGCCCCCGCATGGTTCGCGATGTGTTTCGCCTTGCTAAGGAGAATGCCCCTGCAATTATTTTCATTGATGAGGTAGATGCTATTGCTACCGCTAGGTTTGATGCCCAAACTGGAGCTGATAGAGAAGTTCAAAGAATCTTGATGGAACTTCTGAATCAGGTAAGAGTTAACAAATTGTACATCATAGAAACTGAAACTGCTCAGATTTCATGTAAGACAACGAAGTTGAGTTTAGATGACATTTTTGTAACTGATCCATGATCTACTCTCTGAATTACTTTGTCTTCTGCTTTAGATGGATGGATTCGATCAGACAGTGAATGTTAAGGTCATAATGGCAACGAATCGGGCAGACACTTTAGACCCTGCACTCCTTCGTCCTGGAAGGCTTGATCGAAAAATTGAATTTCCACTGCCTGATAGGCGGCAAAAGAGGCTTGTTTTCCAGGTTATTTTCTTGACTTTTCTATTTATAGGAGATCCGTGAAGTTATCCTCTTTGAGTCTCTTCCAAGGGCTTGATGACATACTTTTGATATTTCAACGCAAGTAAGGATTAAGGGTGTGTTTTTTCCTCCTCTTGTACAGGTTTGCACATCTAAAATGAATCTTAGTGATGAGGTGGACTTGGAGGATTATGTTTCTAGGCCAGATAAAATTAGTGCTGCTGAGGTTAGTGGGTTTGCCTATTTATTTTTATGGATGCAGCGCCTTTTTTCTTAATCTTGATTTTCTATGATTTTCATTTTGCCTTTTTTCTTAAGCAATGTATGTTGTATTTTTTTTCTTGAACTGTGTGCAGATTGCAGCTATTTGTCAGGAAGCAGGCATGCATGCTGTCCGCAAGAATAGGTATGTCATACTGCCAAAGGACTTTGAGAAAGGTTATCGAACCAACGTGAAGAAGCCGGATACTGACTTCGAATTCTACAAATAAAGAGAGCCCTGAACCAAAGAAAGCAGGGTTTGGCCTTGGTCTCCTAAAATTTAAAATTTTTAGTGTAAATTTATTCTATATTTGGTTATGGTGCAGACTTGGCCCCTTCTTATTGTGACAAATTTTTCTAAATACATTAAATTGACTCTTTAATTGCTGAAGAAATAACACAACTTGATTTTGATTCTCATTGAAATTTAAAGTGATGAAAATTATCAGCTTATAATTCTAACAATTTCTCCAAAACAAAAGTTAAAACATTTATCATCTCTGACCATAAGTTGCACTGGATTTTCTTGGTCTAGCAAATCACAAACTCTGTATATTCTTCATTTCTTTGCTTGAGATTCAAATTCATCAATCTGTATATTTGTACATGGCTTAATTGCAGAGAGAATGTCAGACTTTTTTTTTTTTTTATTCTTTTTATATAAAAAAGGAAATAGGGAGTATTCATTGAGCATGAAGGATGGAGATAGAGATTCTTAATGCATTGCACCTGACATAAAATCAATTGCTGTACCAGGCTTATGAATAATCTGATTCACTGATCTGTTATAAGTAATTTTGACATCAATTACATAATATTAAATACTCTTTACAATCATCAATAACATTACTAAAACTATACTCCACTATTTGCCTTTTTATTAGTGCATAAACCACTTGTTGGGAATTGGTTTCAATAATAATCCAACCTGCTGTTACTCCACTTCGCTCAAGTTTCAGGAATATCAAATGACTTACCTCAATGATTGCCTCTTACAAATTTAATTTGCTTCAAAATTAAAAATTTTAGCATCGAAACTTTTAAAAGTCTAAGAAAACATAATCTTTTTATAGAAGAGAACTTACAAAATAGATTCGTTAAATCTCATAAACAGACTAATAAAACTCATTTAACTCACATAGGAAATCAAAAACAATGAAAATAAAACTATATCAATGTCTAGAAAAAGAGGGATTAACATATCAAGAAATATATCTGTTTATTGAATATAAATTTAAATAAAATAAAATAAAAAAGAACCACCATTGACCTTTTATTCGGTCAGTGATGATTCAAATAATAAAATTAAGAAAAAGCAAAATTTGAGAGAAAAGGCCGTTAGAATTTTTTTTTTCATCATTTTGACTTTTTTTTTTCTATTTTTGGGAATATTTTCAAACTCTACTTTTAAAATCAATAATTCTGAAATAAGAATTATTACAATATCAATATCAACCTTACAAGTTATTTTTAATTTAAGAATTTTACCAATTTTTAAAACAATAATTAGGGGTGAGTAAAATCAAATTGAAACTAAAATATCAAATTAAACTTCAATTCGATTTAGTTTTTGTCTAAAAAAATTTGGTTAAAAACAAACTGATCAAAATTTATAAATATATATTTATTTTGAAAATATAAATAGATATTATATATATATATATATATATATATATATATTCTGTTTATTTTTATTTTTTTAAAAAAACAGCCCAATTGAGTCATACCGACCAACCAAACCAATCATTAAGTAAGAACCGGTCCCACCTCCGCTGAATATTCGCTGCTCCTTGCCCATTGTTTATGCTTGCAGCAGTTAGGTTTGCACGGTCAGAATAGAAGGGCTTCAATCCATTGTGATTTGGTTCCTTGGTGTGGAGAGATCTCTGCCATAAAACTAAAACAGAGAGCTCATAGGCCTTATTCTGCAAATCAAAGAGCGGTGTAATTCTCCATTCATCCGAAGTAGTCTTTTAGTATAGAACAAAGGCATTCTGAGCCGCCTAATATATATATACGGATATATAAACTGAACTTTACAGTCGGGTTTACTTTGTTTTTTATTCCATCTTCGGTTCGGTTCAGCAGAACAAAAATATGAATTTTAATTTTTTAGACTTTCAATTCGGATCCATTTTAAAATTGATCCTAAGAACAATTACAAATAAAAAAATTAAAAATAAAATAAATTCTAAAATCGTCTTTTAAAAGTTTGATATAAAGCCTCTCCAAAATTAAATAATTAAATAAAAAATAATACAAGAATTAAAATAAATTCTTAAGAAATTTACAGCTACTCTTTTCATCCCTGATCTCTCTCAACCTCATTTCCCTTTCTAGCCTCTCCAAACTGTATTTTAACATGTCCTTTACTTTAAAAAATAAAAACATATTCAAAAAACTTTATTTTATAACTTTAGTATGAAGTTACAAAATTGAACTAAATGAATATATTAAAGGTTTTACCATCTGCTCTTTATATTCTTTTAGTTTTAATTATTTTTTAATGTCAGTTATTTCATATATCACATTTCTTTTATTTATTTTTATTTTTCAAAAACGACGAAAGAAAATATTAGGAATTTAAAAGTCTTTAATATACAGAGAGCAAAGAGAGGTTGTGGATAACATTTTAATGATTTTTTAGTTACCGATTAATTTTTGGAACACACACATAAATATATATATATATAACTGAAAAAATAAATTAAGAAAGATTATGCTAATAAATAATAATAAAAATTTAATTATTCTTAATATTATGATAAATAATAATCGTATGCAAAGTGTAAACTAATTTTTTCCTTTGAAAAAATTCCTACACGGGGAATACTACGCGAATTTTGTTTTGAAGGAATGGCTATTGGGATAACAAAATTGTTGAAGAATCAAATTTGTGCCTTAACATGATTCTACATGCTATACAAGATTAGAATATTGGGTAAATTTCATTCACCATCCTTAAACTTTTAATTAATGCATTTTATCATCTTTAAACTTCAAAACCGAACATCCATATATCTGAATTATGTCATTTTGTAACCGCGTTATCCGACTTAGTGATTTTCGTCAGTTGCCTTGACGGCTAGCTGAAGTGGCACATCAAATCAGCTTTTTTTTAAATAAAATTTCATTCACGTGTATAAAATGTCAATCACATTTCTTTCTTATCTTTCAATGTGTTTTTTTCTCTTCACAAAAACCCTAGCTTACGATCTTATCTTCTCCATTCCGTTCCATTTTCAAAATTGCCATTTTCTCCTCAAAATCTCTCATAGAAAATTTATTATTCTCACAAAACTCTTTAGAAAACTCTTGAAAGTTGAAAAAAGATGTCTGCAGATCAACCCAACATTGTTGCTGATTTCCTAACTAGATTTGGGACCCCCTTATGCAAATGCGGAGACCATGCACTATTGAGGACCTCCTGGATTGAAGAAAACCCAGGTTATCGTTTCTACGGATGTCCTAACTATGGGGTGAGTTGTACTTTTTAAATCATAATGCATTTTTTAATTACTGTGATTTGTTACTTTCTGTTGAAATCACCTACATTTATACTTAAGAGTTGTCATTTTCCTACTTTGATTCTGGGTGTAATTGTTTGATGGGTATTGCATACTCCAAAAGGGAAATGCAAGCTCATTGTTTAGGTTGATCTAAATTATCCTGAATAAGCTAAAATTATCATCAATGCTCTTTTAAGGAAGGCTGATAGATTGGAGAAGGAGAAACGCAAGTTAGAGAATAGTGTAAAGGTGATGAAGCTTGGGAAGGCATTTGTGTGGGGTGTGATCCTGATTTCTGTCAGTCTCACTATTGTAATTACCATGCTAGGTAAAACAGAAAAATAATGAAAGTATTTATATGTGGTGGTGAGTAGATTATGGAATGTTGTGGGGGAAGATTGTGTTGAATTGATGTCTTCTGTTGACTTTAGGTCACATTTTGTTTGTCATGGAAGACATATAAATTGTGTATTTTATTGCATCAGCTGCAATTTAATTAATAGTAATATTTTTTGCTATATATTTGTGTATATTGATATATATGTGTTAAATTCATGACAATAATACTAGAATATACATTTTTTGTGCAGTCACCACACAATTGAAGATGATGATATGCATAAGCAAACTATAACAAATTATTTATAATAAGAGTAGTTAAGGAAGTGTTTAAACTAATGAAAGCTATAAACTAATGAAAATCAAAAAGCATTCAATTGTTTGTCTTTAATTTCAGCAGACACCTGCAATAACCCATTTATGCAACTAGGAAATTCTGAAAGACACATATACACATAGTATTTATACTTCCAGTTCATAACACCCCATAATAAATATTTAATAAATACCAAAATATTAATCATTCATACAAGATAATGAGAATTCAAAGTTGAAACCTTAACAAGTTCTTATATTGGTTTCAACTTTGAATTACAAAAACACTAACTATACATTAATATTGACCATTACAGATGATTTGCATCTAACAAAGTATCAATGAACTTGAGCATTAATGCAGCTTAAGAACAAAAAAAGTGAAGCTGCATTTCATTTTCTATGCCTACGCTTCATATATACTATATTGACCAAAATAAATATAGTATCCTAATGTTAGTTTTTTCTGGAGCTTTTCCTTTGTCTTCTTAGGTCTTGGTGATCTTTGGAAGGTAATTCCAAACATGTCTCCTCTGATGTCTTGCTGAAATGGGGCCTGGTTTGGATGATTTGCTTGAGTAAGATCACTTTGCTGACTTTGATGTGCAAAGTGAGGTTCATTAACTGTTGTCTTCCATCAAGCATTAATCCATGAACAAATGTATGATATGAATAATAACATGCATAATAATTTGTTTGTAAAATATCTTACTAGTACTTACATCAATAAAGAAATCATACATATCATGGGTGTCATCATGCACATGCCCACCAACTGACTGTATTATTAATTCACAAATATAATATTTATAGTATGTTAATTTTATATATAAAATGTAAGATATATGGTTGATATTTACCTTGGGACCACTATGAAGTGTAGTGTCTGCTTGTCTTGCTTGTGATGATACTCCAGCAGCATCTTTTTGAAAAGCTACCTGTTGTGGTCCAGCCTAGCACATCTCCATACATTAATATTTGTATTAAACAAATAATAAATTTTCTATATGTGAACCCTCAAATTTGCACTTCTAGACAACTGGCACTCGATCACAAACCTATAGAATCAAACCGGGCTTAAATCGCATCTGAAACGGGTGAGAACGAAGTGAAAAAGGGTGTACGAAGGCACAGGGACCGCACAGGTCATTCGTGACCGCATAGACCCTGTGTAGAACTGCACAGAGGCTCTGCGAAACCACATAGCTCTATGCAAAATCGCATAGGTCTTGTGCGATTATACTATGCTTGCGTGGGTCCAGTGTGTTCCAGAAGCCTTTGTGTGGGGTTCCCGAAGCGTCCTATGCTGTTTTGTGTCTTTGGAAGTGAATCCCACATTGAAAATTCATCATTTTTGCTCCCAACTCTCTCTCTATAAAAGCAATACCCCCTACCTCATTTCTACACTCAGAATTTCTTAATCAAACTAATTGATTTTAAAGCAATCAACATTTTTAAGGTTTGGTATGAAAGGAATGAACTTTTTAGTTTAAAATTTTATTTTATTTGGGTGGTTGTTTTAAGGTAGCTCTCCTCAAATTAGTTTGAGGAGGTCTCAATAACGCCATCCGAGTCTCCATTTTAAGGTTGTCATTCTGCCGAGCTGAGAAGGTGGAATTGTAATCCGGTTGTCTGCTTTGTTCGCCTTACGTCCCCAAGTCTCGTCCTTGTAAGGTATTTATTTTATTCTTTTGTTATTTTGTTTTGTTTTGTTTTGTTTTCTTAGGATTGCTTAGTTTATTCTTTTCATTTATTGTTTCTTTGCTTGGCATGTTTAATCGTCTTCTTTTATTATTTTGAGGCATATTGATTAGAATTTGATTTAGTCACCTAGATAAACGATTTAAATTGTTGCATCGACTTGTTAATTAAAACTTGACCTAGTTAATAACTTGGTAATCAATAATTATGCTTGTTTATTCAATCAATTCACTTTTCAATCAATAAACTGAAACATGATAAAACGGCTAGGCTAAATTAACCCCTTCTCAAGACGGGCGAACTACGTGGATTTTGATTCCCATTCAAAGGGATACATAGGCATGCTCATTTAAAGCATCAAATCCAATTTAAAAAAGAAATAATCCTTTTCTTATATATTCTTGTTATGAATTAATTCTTTTCTTTGTGATATTTGCTTTTAGTTTATTTTCTTTATTATGATGTTAGTTTTGTTTCTCTTTTTCTTTATTTATTACTTTGGAATTATTTTGGAAAATGTGTAACTTCCCTAAAACCCATTAGGGCTAGAGGAAGTATCCACTATTTTGGTTTTGAATTGTAAGTTAATTCCTTTATTGCTTTACTTTTATCACTTTAAATGAATGTTTATTTATTTATTTATTCATGCATTATATAATTGTTTATGCATTTTGTATATTACTCATGAAATTTATTTTAAGTCATTTTGTATTAAATTTGCCATGCTAATCATTTTTTTTAAATAAATTAAAAACCTAGTCCTCGAATCCTTTTTGATTTCAAGACCAGTGATATTTTCCTTTAGGATATTAATTGGAGTTAACTTGGGTTTTTCCCTTAATCTTTTCTCAAATAAAATAAAATTAAGGTGGTGACTCTTTTCAAAATCAACCTACATGAACCTAAGGGTTCCATCGTGAGTTCAAACCCAAATGAGTATTTCGATCCTACTTAGTAGATTGGACCGGTGCTCGGGTGAGGCCTCATACTATATAACAAACATTGCATAGTAGATCTATATAGAGAAAACTAACCTTCTTTGTTAAATTATTTCCCTATTTATGAGATCTTATATTGTGTCCCTCCTTCCCATACTGGCCGCATCTCATAGTCACATTTCCCTTTTTGGTCAACTTGCACTTAGTTTGTTCATGGTCAGTAACTGTATAGGCCTTCCTCTTTGTTGAAGCTGATGCTTTCTTCTTGGCTTGTGCATTCTCTATCTCTTTAGCTTCCTTTCTCCTTGCTTTAGGTTTTCTACCTCTCTTCTTAAGCACCACAGGTGGTGGTGTGATTTTGATATGGCCATTTGACTTAAGCCACATTACATGACCATTAATTGGTTCAACGGTATGACTGTAGACCCTCAAAGCTATGTCAATATGGTAGAGTGCATGTACATAGTCCTCTAGATCTTCATATTGACCAAATATGATTGCATCACCATATGCATATGGAATCCTAGTAAGATCCTATCTTCTGCAAGTATAGGTATGCTTCTCCAAATCTACAACAAACTAATGGTTCTTGCCAAACACTTGCACCCTTTTAGATCCAGCAAATGTTGGGAAGTAATCCCCAGAAAGTTCTTTAATATTTGCTAGCTTCTTTATGATCTTAGGGCATATGATCTTTCCAGCTATCTTGGCTTTTTGAAACTCCAATTTTGTTTTTTGGCTATCCTTCTCATCAATTGATTCCTTATCATCTCAAGCATTATGATGATAGGCTTGGTTCTTGCTTCCAAAATATATCTGTTGAAGCAGTCACACATATTGTTGAGTAGTATGTCACATTTGGTATCTGTTTTGAAGCATGCTCTGCTCCAATTTTCATCCATTCTCTGCACTCCACTAATTTTTTCTCTACTTCTTCAAGACAACCTTTAAGCTAGCTCATGTAACTTGCCCTTGCACAATCCCATAGTAAGTCTTTGTACACTTTGCCTTTAAATATAGCCCTCACATTGGTCCACAAATGTATCACACACATTTTATGCTCAGCATTTGGAAACATTTAATAGATAACGCTGAGCAATCCTGGCAAATTATCACAAATAAGTCATACACTTAAATAAGCACATAATATAAAATAAAAAAAATAAATGTTCAACTGAAAATCATTTTACCTTCTGCCTATCAGACATAAATGTCCAGTGGTGTGAGTTATGCATATGTGAATCTTCCTTCAAGTGCTCCAAAATCCATCCCCAGTTGTCTTTGTTCTCAATCCTCACAATTGAATATGCAGTAGGGTATATGTAGTCATTAGGATCTATGCCCAAGCAGATAATAACTGGCATCCATACCTACCCTTCAGCCAAGTTCCATCCAAGCAGACAATTGGTCTGCATCCTGACTTAAACCCCTCTTTTAATGCAGCAAGGCATATGTATATGCCTTGAAACTCCCCCTTTTCTTTTTTGAATTCAATTGTGGACCCTGGATTAGACCTTAATAATTCTAACTTGTAACTATGTAGCCTATTATATTGCCCAGCCTCATCACCATTGATCTTCTGAAGTGCTATATTCCTAGCTCTCCATGCTTTTATCCTACCAATAGTATATCTAAAATCCTTACCTACCCTAGCAATGAAAGCATTTATCAACTAGTTTGGATCATTCACTTCATCTATATAATGGCTATCCAGCCATTTAGCAGTCAAATGGAAGTTACTAAAATGACTTCCCACATGTATGCTTCAAATAAACAGTTTTGATTTGGAAGGTCAAATCATATACATCATTGGGATGTTCTTTGGAAGCAAAAATTCTCCACATATAATTTTTTGCTTCTCTATTCTTACAAATTGCTTCTACCCTAGTTTTTTCATTCTTTCTGAAATACAATGGAAACCTATGTCTATTACCTTAATTTCTAATGGCTTGCTTCAATTCCTCCCTATCCTTAAATATCATACCAACCATAAATGTAGGGTCCTCCATATCCCTCTCAAAGTTGAACTCTGGGAATCTCACTCTGTTTTCATCATCTAAATTAGATTCGGTATGCAACTCATTGCTTAGTGGATAGTCTAATTCCTCATTTGAATCACCAAGCCCTATCCCATCTATTGTTGGATCAAAAGGATCTTCATTTCTGTTTATGGGTCTACCCCTTTGACTATTGACTTGTGTATTTGTATTATTCTTCGCTATCACATCTTGCAAATCCTTATCTATATCCTCTAAATCATAGTCTGGATCATCAAATTGCAGCTCATCAACTTCTAGTGCATTCACAGTAGTTGCAGGTATATTTGATTATTGTTCAGGAGCAGGTTGTTGTCCAATGTTATCTGCATTAGCAAGTCCCTTATGTTCAATTTCACAATAAGTTGCAAGACTCAAAGTAGATGCAAGTTCCATTGTCTAAGGTGTTTCAGATGTAGATGCATAAACTATTAGAGGTATCACATTGTAATGTTCAGATGCATTTGCCTCTTCTGTTGTTGGCATCATTAAGACATGCCTTCTCATTTTATCCATATTGCTTGACTTTTGAGTGTGAATATGTTCAGCAGGTTCTTCAATCTCCTTAATCACAACAGAATGTGTTTTGGCACATTTTTGAAATTCCTGGAAGATTTGTTCCTCAGTTCCACTCTCAACATATAAAGATATTTCTCCCACATCAGCCCCATGCAGAGACATTTCATAGCAGTGGCTATCCCCCTTAATGAGCTTTAATCCATCAGCAAAACACTTTCCAGGAGGACACCACCAATATCTCACTTTGCCTTTTACCTCTTTCTCAATCAATAATTCATCCATTTCAAAGGTGGACATTGTATCAGGATCAAGATCTATGATTTTAATATCTCACCATCCATATAACATGTTTCTCCGATAAATCCATTGTAATGAATTTTAAGGGTAAAAGTACCATGCTTTGTTGTTGGTTTGATTACAAAAATACAATAAACACATAACACAAATACACACATACAAAGCTACATATTATAAGCTTATATAAAATACCAAAAACAGATGCCCATTTACTAAATCTTTTGTAAAAATGAAAACTTCACAGATTGTATATTGAACTCACTTCATTTTTAACAGTACCCAAAATTAATCATTCATTATTCATAACCTATTTCAACTAAATCACTATTCACTAAGTTTTAAGATCTACTTAACCCACCAACCACCAAAGTCATTAACATCCTTTTAACCACAAATCCTAGCACATTAAAGGGAAATTACAAGTAGCAGTGAAGGTTAACTTCATACCTCATGTCCTTGGGGCCATCGCAGTAGGTCCACCACACAATCCCCTTGCTTTGTCACTTTCCTAGTCTTTTTAGGGTTTGTAGGTTGAATTTTTTGGTGTTTTACACAAGAAAATGGCAGGGTAATGGAGTTGTTAGCATATGTTTGTAGGGCTAGCTTTCTTTTAACACATTTAAAAGAGCTTAGAGAAAGCTTTTAGCAAGAAGACAAAAGAAAAAAAAATTGAAGGAATAAAAAAAAAAATAAAACAAATTTAATGTTTACTGACATTAGAATTTATGGTGGGAAGGTTTTATACATGTGGATGAACTTTTATTTAAAAAAAAGTTGGTTTGGTGTGCCACGTCAGCTAGCAGTTAAGGCAGTTGATGGAAACCACTAAGTAGGATAACATAGTTATAAAACGACATATTCAGGTATATGGATGTCCGATTTTGAAGTTTAAGGATGATAAAGTGCATTAGTTAAAAGTTTAAGGACGGTAAATGAAATTTACCCTATAATATTTGCCCCCTTAACATTCTATATGGTAGTGGGAGCGATTTGTAATGTCCAATTTGGAGATGATGCACTATAATGCATGACACTTAGTTGCTCATAAGGTATAGGCTCTTTTATCAACATGCTTCTATAAGTTGATATGTTTGACATGTGCTTAATGTCTTGTTATGTAACATCAAACCTAAGATATCACAGTATTTTGGTTTCTTCAAGTACCTTGCAACAATTAAATAGTTTTAATTGGATTGAAAACTTAAGTTGAACATCTTTGTTAGGTTTTGAGTTAAAATCAATCAACCTTTCTATCATATATTACTCTTTATAATTAAGAAATTCATAGGAAAAAAAAGTCACTATATAGTTTTAATTAAGCATACAATTTTTATGATGAGAAATTGAAAATATTGAATGATAAGTGATAAACAAGATACTACTCAAAATATGAAAGGAGTATTAACAATAAGGTGAGTTGCTTTGGCACTTGTTATTATATATGTGATATGTACAAATATATGAATATCCTTAGGGTTACACATTAAACAATGTAAAATACTATTATGGGACTAACCATACAGTACACTAGCTATAATATGATTTGTACACTCCTTCTCAATTTGAAGCTAAGTTATTAGCATTAGTTTGTTAATTAAATAGTCATGTCTTTCACAAGTCATTGCCTTTGTGAAAATGTCTTCAATTTGATGCAATGAAGACACATTTGGGAGAGAAATTTCACTAGCCATAAATTTATCACGGATGAAATGACAGTTGACCTCTATATGTTTTATGTACTCATGAAAGATGGATTGGAAGTAATGCGAATGGAGTCGCAAATGAGTTGTAGCTCTTGATTAGCGCATATCAGCTGATGATGCATATACGCTGTTTCTATTATCAGCATAAAGAGGGATGGGTAGTGAAATAGAAATTGATAGCTCTTACAATAATCATTTAAGCCAAGTAATTTCACCACAAGTAGTAGACAAAGCTTTATATTCAACTTTAGTAGAAGATTTAGACACAGTATATTGCCTTTTACATTTCCAAGAAAAAAGACAATGAGCAAAAAATATGCACCAACTAAAACTTGAGTAACATGTGTCTGGCATCCTGCTAAGTCTGAATCAGTATAAGCTGTAAATAAAAATGAAGAATGCAATGAGAAAAACTAACCTCTTGAAGATATCTGATGATACGATGAGCATATATAAAGTGTGGTCGACAATGGCTTGCAACAAATTGACTCACTACATTCACAACATGTGAAATGTTAGGATGAGTCATAGAGAGGTAGATCAATCGCCTAACAACATGATAATAATAAGTAGGATCAATAACTTTCTCATCATCATCCTTCTAAAAATTTACATTTACCTCAAGGTGTATCAATGTATTTGTCATCTATCAAATTAGAAAATTCTATTAAGTCCTTTGTAAACTTTTTCTAAGTAATAGCATAGCCTTGAGGAGAATACTCAACTTCTAAGACAAGAAAATAAATTACAAGCCCTAAATCTTTCATCTCAAAAGATTGGCTAAGAAGTTGCTTCAAATGTTGGATGCTTTTAATATTGATAAGTACTAAAACTGACCTCTAATAACCAATGGACAAACGTATATAGGGAGTCTCTATCCTTCCCTATAAAAGGTAAAGGAAAAGGTAAAAAATAGGTGACTCACTCTCTCTGCTCACTTCACTCTATCTCGAGACACTCCCTCTAATCTCATTCACTTGGGCATCGAAGACTCCTCCCCAGGTTCACTTTAGGAAGCTCCTGACCCTCTTTCTTCTATTTTCAAATTCTATCCCTTTGAGTGACCCATCATCAATAGTATAAGCTAATTCAAGGCTCATCAAAATGGCATCGTCTGTGAGAAATGACACAAGTAAGCCGTGTCCTTACCTTTATATTCTTGCCAAAAATAGTTATTCTAGTCATCATAATTTTTGTTCTGTTGGATCTAAGATCCCATAATCATCAATAAACAAGAATCATCATAAAACTAGCAGATGAAAGAAGCAAAAAAAAAAAAAAAAAAAAACGAAAAACTAGATTATTGAGAGAGAAGGAAAGAGAGAGAGAGAGAGAGATAGAGAGAGAGAGAGAGAGAGAGATAGAATAAGCTGGAATCACTAATCCATGCATCTCTAATTAGTAGTGGGGTACATCATTACCACCATTGCAAAGCCTAACCATTGATTGGCTATTCTTAAAAAGGTTGCCATGAGCCACCACTAGATGGTGACGAATGCATTGCCTGAAGCTTTGTTGGTGGGTGAGCTTCTAATCACTTTTCTGGCCAAATCATGGCTTCATTCATGATGATTTTTAAGGGATGAGATCCTCTCTTCCCTACTTCATTTGGGTACCCATATTGCCCCGATCTGTCACTGAAAAGCTAGATAAAAAAATTGGCCACCAGATCTTTGTGAGTGAATTTTGACCAAATGCTAGCGAGTTAGAGAAAGTGGATAGGATTTTTGGCTTTTGGATACTGGGATGCTTCATATGGTATCTTCCTCTCAATTGAAGCTCACCATATATAAGGCCTCGCTCGAGCATCGGTCTGATATGTTAAAGGGAATCGACATGTTCATTTGGGAAAGAACTCACGAGGAAGCCCTCAGGCTTATCTTTGATAGATTTGAAAATTATTTTTTGGAGTCACCACCTTAATTTTTATTTGGGAAAATATAAGGAAAAAACCCATTTGACTCCAATTGTTACCCAAAGAAAAAAAAGGTCACTAGCCTCAAAACCAAAAAGGATTCGAGGACTAGGTTTTCGATTTAATTTAACAAAATAAGTTTGGCCAAGTAATATAAAAGTAACTTAAAATATATTTCAGGAACAATTAAAATGCATAAATAATTTATAATATGCATGATCATTCAATCCATAAATTTTATACACAATTAGAAATCAAAATAAAGAGGGTCAATATTACAATGAAATCCAAACTTAGGGGATACCTCCTCTAGCCCTTATGGGTTTTAGGGAAGTCACACATTCCCTAAACTAAACCTAATAACTAAGTAAAGAAAAACAAAATAAAAGCAAGTGAAGAAGGTGATAAGGTGGAGAGTTGGTTAATTTTACTTAGATTCGATGCGTGAACCAAGCATGCCCATGTATCCCTTTGAATGGGAATCAGAACCCATGTAGTTCTTCCTCATTGTGAAGGGGTTAGTTTAGCCTAGCCACTTTATCATGTTTTGATCGATTGATTAAAAGATGGTTGAGTTAATTAATTAATTTACTTGATTACCGAGTTGATTAGCTAGCAACCTAGGTGAATCAATTTAATTAACTAACTAAAAGAGGCAAGAAAATTTAGACAACAGAAAATTAAAGGAAAAGGGTGCATACCTCAGACGACAGGTGACGACTGGCCTTTAATGGTGGGTGACGGTTGGCTCAGGATGGCAAACGACGGCTAGCCTTAGATGGCAGGCAGCGGCTAGCCTCGAATGGCAGGCGACAGCTGGCTTGGGATGGCAAGCAGTGGCTAGCCTTGGATGGTGAGCGATGGCTAGCCTCGGATTGGAAAAATGAGCCTTGGGCAATAGACTTGCCTCGAATAGGTGGGCGGAAAGCCTTTAACTAGTTGAGTAGGAATCAAGGAGAAACCCCCCAACTTGCTTTACAAAGTAAGAAGCAAATGCAAAGTGGTTTGCTTGAACTTAATGGTTTTCAAACTCTAAAAGTTAGTTTTTTGAACTGTGGAGAGGTCCTCTATATATAGGAGGAGGATTGGAGGAAGGGAGGCATCAACTTTCAATGTAGGATTGCAAAAAAAGTGAAAAAATGCATAGATTGTTGCATAGAGCTTTGTGGTGCCATAAAAGGCACTGCAAAAAGCTCTGCGGCTGTTGCACAGGTCTATGCGACGCCGCAGAAGCCCCTATGGTAGCCTCACAACAATGTGCGGTAGCCAATTTTCTTTCCGCCCATTTTGCCCGTTTTCATTCATTCTTGCTCGTTTCTCATCCTTTTTTCTCGATTCCAGTTGCGTTGTATTCGTTACTCAATCTTGAATGATTTGAAAGAGCTGAAATGTTAAAAAGACATGTTTTGATTTTTTCAATTTTCCCATTTGAGAGCATTCGGCTTCTAGCAGTTTGTTTACCGAGTCTAAGTGCTTTTAAAGTTTGAATGCATACTGGATGATACAAAATTAAGGGTTCACACCATAATGCCAGTGTGTCACCCATCATGTCACATCCCATTTTTAGGATGTGACAGTCCTAAGGCATGGGTAAGCCTATATGAGGCCTCGCCCGAGCATCCGGTCCGATTCACTGAAGGGAATTGAAAATGCCCATTTGGGTAAAACATCATGATTGGAACCCACTATGAGTTCAGAAAAATTGTATTTTGTAAGTTGTAAGTTGTAAAAGGAGTCACCACTTTAATTTTGTTTATTTTAGTTGGGAAAATTAAAGGAAAAACCCAATTTGATTGACTCCAAAATTATACCATTTATCCCAAGGAAAAGCACTAGTCCTCAAATGACCAAAGAGGATTCGGGGACTAGGTTTTGGTTAAAACAATACAAAAAATTTAGTTTGGCTTAAATACAAAATAGCTTTTATAAAAAAAAAAAAAGAAGTCTTTATGTATGCATGAACAGATATAATATGATGCATGAAACAATATTACTCGTGCAATACATGCAACACGAAATAATGACAATTACAAAATGCGCAAAAAATAAGGGAAAACTACTTAAAACTATTACAAGTCAAAATATCAAAATCAAGGGATCTTTCCTCTAGCCCTTATGGGTTGTAGGAAAAGCACACATTCCCTAAATATAATCTAAACAGCTAAAATAAGAAAGAGAGTATTAAAACAATTACAATAAAAAGAATTAAAATTTCAACTTTTATTTAAGAAAAGTAATTTCAATCCTAAACTATGTGAAAAAGGTGATAAAAAGAAGAAGTTGTTAATTTTAGAGGAGTTCAATGCCATAGAGATGGCAAGCCTGTGTATCCCTTTGAATGGGAATCAAACTCCATGCAGTTCTCCCTTCTTGCGAAGGAGGGGTTTTTTAAGTCATTACCTTTGTTATCATATTTTGATTAATTTTAAGGGCTTAGAGATTGGTTAATTAGGTCAGATTTTAATTAGCAAAAAATTAGATCCTTTTAGATTTAGATCTTAAAATTGAAAAAGGAAAAGGGAAGAACTTTTACCTTGGGCTTTCGTCGGTGAGGAATGTAAGAGCTTAGCATAGGATCTAAGTTCCACTTTGGCCTGGTAATATCACGAGCACTCCTTTTGGAAGGACTCTTGAATAACACAAACTTTTTTATTGAAGGAAAGACTTTAGATCACCTTTGCTTGAATACCATAAGGATCCTTAGCTTTTGAAGGTAATTTTTACTGGTGTATAGCATTAATCATCTCAAACACTACTACTTTCTCCTCCATCTCTAGCTTCGTTTTCTTAGAATTCAGCTTCTTAAAAAATTTTCCATATGCAGGCATATTCTTAATCACATCAAGCAAGGGCAAATTAATAATTACCTTGGATAGCCTTATGAAAAGCTCATCAAATTTCTTATCTTACCATTTTTTAAACAGCTTAGAAATGGAATATGAGGTAGATAAGGATCGTTCACTTTGTGTAACTTAAATGGAGAGGGTGTCTCCATCTCTTTCTCTTCCTACACTGAAAACTTGACAAGTTTATAGCTTCACCTTTCTTCTTTGGACTTTTCTTGTAAAACACCTATATAGTTAGAAACTTTACCAACATTATCATTTATTTGCTTACCACTCTAAAGAACTGTGATGGACTTAGCTTACTCTGGTTAGCTAGAAAGTTTCCCTTTTTGATTTGATTGCACCTATTTTGCAATCTAACCAACTTGAATCTCTACATTTTTCACTACTACTTCTAAAGAGTGAAATATTCTGTCATTGGCCTCCTGAATTTTAGTGCTAGCTTAAATGAAAGCATTTAAGCTATCCTCCAAAAATGGCTTCCTTTGTTATTATTGGTTTGATGATTCTCCTTAGAACTGGTGGCTTCTCTGCATCATCTAAAACTGAGGCTACTACTACTGTTGGTTGTTGTTTCTCTAGGAAAAGTTTGGATGATTTTTCCAACCTTGGTTGTAGGTGTTGGAAAAGGGGTCATTTCTCACCCTAGGTTGGAAACCATCTAGGGCTTGTACTTGCTCATAATCACCTGCAAAAGAATCAAAAATCGAAGGGGAAAAATTAGCACCATGACCAAAAATAGCACAAACATCACATACCTCTTGTTGTTGAACTGGTGTGTTCCCCTTCATGGTTAGAAGCCCGACTTGTCTAGTAAGCTCAACTATTTGCATAGCCACATCTTCCCCTAGAGCTCCTTCTTCAACTCTAACTCTTCTCCCTCTCACACTTTTTTACTGAAAGTTAGCACCAAGCATCTCAAAAAGGTCATAAATTTCCTCTGCAGTGATCTCTCCTATTGCCCCTCCAGCTACATTATCAACTATGCTTTCACTCTGGAATGTGAGCCCATCATAAAAGAATTAGTTGAGCAATTGCAAGGGATAGTGATTGTGTGGGCATTGAATTTGCAACATCTTGAACCTTTCCCATGCCTCATGAAAAGGCTATCCTTCTATTTGTGTGAAGTTTGCAAGCTTTGATCTCAAATAAGCTGTCTTTTGATGAGAGTAGAACTTCCCCATGAATTTATTGTACACCTCCTCCCAAGTAGTCAATGAATCAAGAGAAAGTGTCATCAACCAAGATTAATCTCTGTCCTTCAAGTTGTAAGGAAAGCATCTCATCCGCAACTAATCTTTAGTTAGACCTTGTAGAGGAAAGGTCTGTATGGTGGAGTAGAAATCCCTAATGAAATTGAAGGGGTCTTTATTTGGCACTCCATAAAAAGATGGGAGCATGCTATAGTGGATGTTCTTCAACTCATAATTTCTAGTAGGTCTAATGCAAGATGTTGCAGTGCCTATGATTGGCCTAGCATAATCCTTTATGGGTCTCCTTTCCGATGCCATGATATATGGTTGTTCTTCTTGGTCTTCTACCCTTGGATTTTTGGGATCTATTGGATCAACTTGGTCCTCATTTGGCTTTAGTCTTCTTTTTCCTCCACCTAACCTATGCACATTATCAACAAAAAGGACAAGCTCTTCTTCCAGAGATCTTCTCCCTTGCATAAAATCTCGACAAACTAATATAAATAAAAACTAAAAACAAATATATTGACAATGAAACAAATAAATTTGCCTTGCAATTCCCCGACAACGGTGCCAAAAACTTATTCGCTTCAAAATATACTGTCCAAAAGTGACCTACAAGTATACAAGGCAATTGTAGTATATCGAAAGCACCCAAGGTCATATCTCTCAAGGAATTGCCAATGGAAATATTTGTCTCAATTTAAAGCAAATTAAATGAAAAAAATTTGAATGATTTGATTTTGAAAAGAAATAATTGCAAAACAGGAAATTAAAAATAAATGTGGATTAAAATACAATAGGTTTAAATGCAATGAATGAAGGATGCCTAGAGTTTGTATTCAGTTTATCAATCCTATATGTTCATGAATATATCCATTTGATTATGCCAAAACCTTAGTTTCTATCTACTCAAAGAATAAAAATCAATCTATTAGCAATCACATTCATAAAAATCATTCTATTAAATCATATATCAAAAACTAAAGCATAATCTTAAAACTTATATTTCTAATTCGTTTTAAGATCCTAAAGGAATGAATTCCGAAATTGAACTTCAACTCCCGTTCCTTCGTTCAAAACCTAAGTCAAACAATTGGTAGCCAGACAATTGTTTGATAATAATCAATTAATTCAATTAAGAATAATAAAAATAATCAAATGGAATTATATTCAATTACAAATCATGAACACATCATATAAACCCTAGACAAGATTGAAATTAGTTCATAGGAAAAATAATGATAATCTCTAAATTATTAAAATCAAAAGAATCCATTGAATTAAAATCTTCAATTCAATAATCAAATGATGAATATAACCTAGAAATTAATCTTATAAACCAATTCGATGTTCTAACCCAATCTCTTGGCGTCTTCACAAAGAATTCCCAAAATCACTAAAGACAATCTTCTCTAAGTGTTGAAATCTGAAAATTAAAATAAAATTGAGAAAAGAAAACTAGAGGAGAAGATACTGTCTAAATTGAGATGCCTCCTCTCTTCCTCCAGACGGCTCTATTTAAAATAAATAAATTTCTTGTTTTCTTTATACTTTCCTAAAATAATCTAGGGTTAAAAATCCCTCAAAATCTTAGATAGAATTCATTCACTGCTCAGATATGGTGCAGTGGGGCACTAGGATCCTGCAGCTAGGCGCTGGGATAGGTAGGCAGCAGGTGGCTTTCTATTGCATCATTGTCACATCCTAACTTCAGAGACATGATGGTCCTAGAACATGAGGAGACATAAGATCACCCACGCCTGTAGAACTGTCACATCCCAACCTTAGAGATATAACGCTCCTAGAACATGGGGAGACATAAGGTCACTCACGCCCGTAGAACCCACTTACACTTAAACAAATCATGCCTAGGATCATACCAAACCTCTTACAATAACTCATTTAAGACATTTAGATGAATACCTTTAATTGCGGAAGTCTATAATTAAACATTACACATAAAATCCATAAGGAAAATAATATATCAAAAAAAAAATATCGTTCAACATTCCCAGAGCATCTAATGACAAGACTTTATAAAATAGTATTATTGATAACTTGGACAAGGAATTCCCCAAGCGAAGTAGAATGCTTGAGCCATCACCTTGCCTTCTCACATTTGCTCACCTAGAACCACACAAGGAAAAAGGGGTGAGATAGATGATCTCAATGAGTAAACAATAAAGCATATACATTATCACATATTCCTTTGAAAAGGAAACACATAGCTTATACATATGGTTCATGATTTATAATTCATGAATCAGGTTACAATTTAGCATGGGTTCAATTTGGCAAGTTTGCAGAAATCACACTTATAACTTATAATGAGTGAAGGCTATTGCTCTATCACTCGAACTTATTAAGGAGAGGTGGCCTTATACCAAATTCCAACTCCTATCACTTACAAGGCATGAAGCTGATTAGGCTCCATGGCTAGAACCGCCCCTTTCTAGCTGAGGTGGATACATTACCCCTATCCATTAGATTAAAACTGTGTGCACATGTTTTGATGATTACCCGCATCGGCATGAGGATTCTACATAAAGGGTAAAAGGTACCATAGCTAGAGCTAATGATAATCACAATTAACAATATCACATAAGACAACAATAACAAGTATCCCAATAACAATAGTGGTTTAACTTTTGAATAAAAGATACAATGATAGTGTAGCTCCAGAAAGAATATACGTTAGGGTAATAATCACAAAGGTTTTATCATTGAATAGTCAAAAATGGTTTTGGACCAAATATCCTTTGGCAACCCAAGCTTAACAAAGAAATCACATAGTCAATTTAAAAATGGAAGTGAACTTGGGTTTCAAGAATCTCAAAGGTTCCCATAACATAATCATGATAGCTTGAACTTGTAACAATAGCGTAATATTTACTCATGCTTGTAACATGAACATAGTGTTTACTCACACTTGTTGAATGAATATGATGTTTACTCGCCTTGGGGTTCCTTTGCTCCTAGTATACATAGTCCCTTTATACTTTTAAAGCTCTTCAAACTCTAACATAATATTTAGTTTAATACTTAGTATTTATTATCTCATGATGCTCCTATCCCATAACTACCCCATGCACATATAATATACATATACACTTAGAGTTCACATATAGGTGTACTCATCACTTGCACATAACACGTTGACTTTAAAAGTCTTATATACTTAGGCCTTATAGGCTCACATGAAAACACATTACAATTATATCAATACCTTTCTAAGGTCATCACAATATTATTACCTCAATATCATCTCACTTTAACAATTATCTTAATACACTTTACACTTCCATACGTGTCAACTTAACAATTAACCTTTCAAGTGTCATGCTTTACTCTTATGATCCTTTTTATTCAATTGTCACTTCATCAACTCAAAATCATGTATTTATTATCAAGTCATCATAACATCTAGTTCCATATTTCCCAATCACATTTGCATTCTAATCACAATATAAGGTTAAGATACTTTAAGTATACCTTAAGTATACCAAAATGCCTTTAAGCTTATCTAGGGTCATACCTTTAACTAACATGCAATTTTATCATTTATTATTCATACATACATGCCAATAATCATCAAAACACATCACATAAAAATTATAAACATTGGGACAAAAATATTGATGTAGGCCGAATGTATCACCAAAGGAAAAATTAAATTTTCTTTCTTTTCGCACTTTCTGTCTATTTTAGAAATATGTAAAAACATAGTTTGAACCAACATTTTTCATGTAAACACAGCAAAAACTATTTTAAAGTATTAATTCATGTGAATCGGTCACACTTAGTATTGTTCATACATAAAAATTCAACTTTTGAGTCATAGGGTGCAAAACTATGAGTTTTCTTGTTTTTGGTATTTTTTGGTCATTTCAAAAATATGTAAATAGGTTGTTCAAACCATTATTTTTCATTCAATCTTAGCAAATATTAGTTTAGAACATGTCCATACATGATTCGGCAGCCATGGATAGCATTTATACAAAAAAATTTCAAGTTTTAAGGCTTAAGTGAAAAATCATGAGTTTTCGCGCTTTTCGTTCATTATAGCAATATATAGACACATGAGTCAAATCATTATTTTTCATCTAAAAAAAACAAATATCATATTAGAATGCTTCCTCACACAAATCGGCAGCCACATATTAATTTAGTAAAAGAATTTCCAACTTCTAAGTTCTAGCACAAAAACCTTGAATTCCTTTGTTTTCCGAAACTTTTCGGTCATCACAGAAATATGTAGAAATATTATTTAATTCAATATTTTTCATCCAAAAAAATAAAAAATCAGTTTAGAAGACAATAATGGACAAATCGCCCCCCTCTAGTGATGTTTATGCATAAAAATTGTGATTTTAAGTTATAGAATTCACCTTTGGAGAAATCTCGCGGAAAGATTTGTGTTTTTGGTAGAAAATATGTTTTCTCTCCCAAAAACTCACCCAAACAGAGTTAAATCTATAAAAATCAATAATCAACTAGTTCAAAATAATTTTTCCATCAGTTTAGAAATTGAAAGAGTAAAAAAACTTACGATTATGGTTAAGAAATCACGAAACGGAAAGATATTTTCTTAATTTTGGATGAGAGAAATATTTTGAGAGAATTTTTCTGCCAAGATACAAAAAACTAAAGTGGTGACTGCTAGAAGACCTAGATTGGCTGAATTTTACAATATATATTAGGGTTTGGGTGCAATTTCCACTAATACCCTTAATGAACTAGGTTAGGAGGATTTTAGTGTAGTGGACTTTTAGGTATTTGGGCTTTTTATTTAAATTTTGGGTTGATTATCATTAAAAATAAAAAGAATATTTTTCTTATTATTTCTGTAATATTTCCCCCAAAATATTTATTTTAAAAATTATTTTAAAATATTCATAAAATCATTTTATGCTTAAAAATTGTCTTTATGCATGAAAATTCATTTTATTTAAAATAAATTCTTTTATGCAAATGCACTTCATGTAAATCATTTATTTCACAATAGCAACTCATGTTATGCATATTAAAATTAATTTAATATGCCACATACTCATCAATCACTTAAATTACTAATTTTCACAAAAGCACACACTTAACCATAATAGTTCTAAATCAAGCAACTTATCACGAAAATTCCTTAGGTAGGTGTGGGTTGTTACATTCTCCCCCCTTAAAGAAATTCATCCTCGAATTTAAATCCTTACTTAGCTGCTCTTGAAAAGCTGAGGATGCTTATGCCGTATCTCTTCCTCTACTTCCCAAGTGCACTCATTTATCCCATGATTTTGCCACTGGACCTTAATCATGGGTATCTCCTTGTTTCTTAACTTCTTCACTTGTTGATCCACTATAGTTATTGGTGACTCCTCATAGGATAGTTGTTCATCCAATGTAATGTCTGGAGGTAATAGAATGTGAGATAGATCTGACACATATTTCCTTAGCATTGAGATGTGGAACACTGGATGCACATGCGCCATAGTTAGTGGTAGGGCAAGTCTATAAGATACCTCTCCAACCTTATCTAAGATTTTGAAAGGACCAATGAAACGAGGTGATAATTTTTCCTTCTTATCGAATCTCATAACTCCTTTCATTGGAGAGACCTTTAAGAATATGTGATCTCCCACGGCAAATTGGATTTCTTTTCGCTTAGGGTCCATATAACTTTTTTGCCGACTAAAGGCCGTCTTCAGTCGATCTTGAATTAATAGTACTTTCTCGATAGTCTCCTTAAGTAATTCGAGCATTTCTACATGTTTGTCTCCAGTTTCAATCTAACAAATTAGAGAAGACATTTTCTCCCATACAATGCTTCGTATGGTGCCATGCCAATGGACGAATGATAGCTGTTGTTATAGGCGAATTCAATCAAGGGTAAATACTTATCCCAGCTGCTGCCAAAGTCCAAGACACACATCCTTAGCATATCATCGAGTGTCTGAATTATTCTTTTAGACTGGCCATCCGTTTGAGGATGAAATGCTGTACTAAAATCTAGTTGTGATCCTAACGCTTCTTGCAACTTCTGCCAGAACCTTGAGGTGAATTGAGTTCCTCGATCCAAGATGATAGAAATTGGCACTCCATGTAGTTTCACGATCTCATCTATATACAACTGTGCATAATAAGCTACAAAATAAGTGGTCTTAACTCCCAGAAAATAAGCAGACTTTGTCAATCGATCTACTATGACCCATATAGAATCATATCCTTTGGAGGTTCTAGGCAAGCTGACAACGAAGTCCATAGTGATGTGCTCTCACGTCCATTCTAGTAGTCGAATCTCTTGTAGCAATCCTGAGGGTCACTGATGTTCATACTTGAATTACTGGCAAGTTAGGCAGGATGCTACAAACTTAGCCATATCTTTCTTCAGTCTAGGCCACCAATAGTTAGCTTTCACATCATGGTACATCTTGGTAGTTCCAGGATGAGCACAGTAAGGTGTCTGATGTGCCTCCTTCAATATCCTTTCCCTTAATCCATCCACATCAAGCATGCATACTCTATTCTTGCACTTTAAAATTCCATTAACCATTTCAAACTTAGAGTTCTTTCCTTCTCTCATCTCATCCTTCAACTTCATCATGTATGGGTCCCTATCTTGTGAATCCCTTATCTCTTCGATTAACTTAGACCTTACTTGAAAATGAGCTAATAAAACTCTTGATCCTCCAATCTCTAATTTCAATCCTTGATTAAAAAATTCCTTTAGTTCCTTCATGATCGTCCTCTTTCTCACATCCACATAGGCTAGGCTTCCCATCGACTTTTGACTCTAGGCATCTGCCACTACATTTGCCTTCTCGGGATGGTAAAGAATCTGACAGTCATAATCCTTCAACAGTTCAATCCATCTCCTTTGTCTTAGGTTGAGGTCTCTTTGGCTCAAGATATACTGAAGACTCTTATGATCCATGTAGATCTCACACTTCGTCCCATACATGTAATGTCTCTAGATCTTTAGAGCGAACACTACTGCAGCAAATTCTAAATCATGAGTAGGGTAATTCACTTCATGTCTCTTTAGTTGTCGTGATGCATAGGTGATAACTTTACCATTTTGCATCAAGACACACCCAAGTCCTATTCTCGAAGCATCGCAGTAGACAGTGAACCCTTCCTCTCCTTCTGGTAATGTCAAAACTGGAGCTGATATCAAACACTTCTTGAGCTTTTGAAAACTCTTCTCATAGGACTCTTCCTAATTGAACTTAACTTGCTTTCTAATCAACTTGGTCAATGGAGCTGCTATCTTAGAAAAGTCCTGTACGAATCTACGATAATATCCCGCCATGCCCAAGAAACTCCGTACTTCCGAAGGAAATAATATTTAGAATCCAATTAAAACTTCAAAAGATAACATTTCAAAATAAACATCCAAAAATAAATATTCTTGGGGTGTCTGAGGATAACTTGTCATAACATATTAAACTAATTATCTTGGACAAGGAATTCCCCAAGAGAAGTAGGATGCTTGAGCCATCACCTTGCCTCCTCGTACTACTCACCTGGAACCACACAAAGAAAAAGGGGTGAGATAGATGATCTTAATAAGTAAACAATATGGCACATACAATAACATATATCCCTTTTTAAAAAGGAAACCCATAGCTTATAACACATAGTTCATGTTTTACAATTCATGAATCAAAGTTTGCAATTTAACAAGGTTTGCAGAAAATCACACTTATTACTTGTGAGTGAAGACTCTTGCTTAATTCACTCTTGAGTGAAGACACTGGTTAATTCACTCGAATTTGCATAAGTGAGTGAAGACTCTTGCTTAATTCACTTATGAGTGAAGACACTACTTAATTCACTCAAATTTACATAAGTGAGTGAAAACTCTTGCTCAATTCACTCGTGAGTGAAGACACTGCTTAATTCACTCGAATTTACATAAGTGAGTGAAGACTCTTGCTCAATTCACTCATATTTATGGTAATCACTTATAACAATAACATTTAAGAAAGTAATAACATATATCACAATAGCAATAACAATTTAGACATGATAAGAGATAAGATAAGAGAAGAGTGTGATTCCAGAAAAAAAGTAAGGTACAATTACAAAAGGTTTTCCATATCATTGAATAAACATTATTAGTTTTGGACCAAATGTCCTTTGGCAACCCAAGCTTACAAAGAAATCATTTAGTCATAATTAAAAATAAAAAAGAACTTGGGTTTCAAGATATCAAAGGTTCATATAACATGATAACTTATACTTGTAACTTGAACATAATGTTTACTCACCTTGTGGCCTTTGCTCCTAGTACACATAGCCCTTTTGAACCTCTAAAACTCCTCAAACTCTAACATAATATTTAATTCAATACTTAGTATTCATTTAATGATGATGCTATCCTATCCCATAACTACCCCTTGCACATATAACATTCATATATACTTAGAGTTGCACATGTAAGTGCACTTCATCACTTGCACATAACATGTTGACTTTAAAAGTCTTTTACACTTAGTCTTTATAGGCCTATATGAAAAACATTATAATTCATGTCAATACCTTTCTAAGGTTCAACACAATATTATTATCTTAATATCAATTCACTTTAACAATCATCTTAGTACAATTAACACTTCCATATATGTCAACTTAAAAAATAACCTTTTAAGTGGCATGCTTATCTCTTTTGACCAATTCATTCAATCAATCTCTTCATCAATTCAAGATCATTAATTCATTTTCATTTCATCATATAACCTACTTTCATATTATCCAATCACATTCACATACTAATCACAACATAAGGTTAAGATACCTTAAGTATACTAAATTGCCTCTAGCATTGTCTAGAGTCATTCCTTCAACCAACAGGCAATTTAACTATTTATCATTCATTCATACATGTCAATAATCATTAAAATAAACTACATAAAAATTTTAGACATTGGGATAAAAATCCCAACAATGGCTGAATATTCCATTAAAGAGAAAATCTAAATTTTCTGACTTTTCACACTTTTCGTCTAATACAGTAATATGTAGAAACATTGTTTGAACCAAGATTTTTCATGTAATCAAAACAAAAATCATTTTAGAATACAAACATGTAGGAATCAGCACATATATAAATCCATATGCGTGAAAATTTTCCAACTTTAGGCGTTAGGGTGAAAATCATAAACCTTTCTTGTTTTCGGTACTTTCCAGTCATTATAGTAATATATAAACAGGTGTCTTAAACCATTATCTTTCATTCAATCACAACAAATATCAGTTATGAACATCAATATGCACAAATCGGCAGCCTTTGACATGTCTTATGCATGAAAATTCCAAGTTTAGGGTTTTAGAGTGAAAATCATAAGTTTTCTAACTTTTCGTGCTTTCTATTCATTACAGAAATATGTAAACACTTGATTTAAATCATTATTTTTCATCCAAAAAAAAAAATAAATATTAGTTTAGAATTCCATCACACACAAATCGGCAGCCACATACATATATAATCATAGAATTTTCTAGCTTTCAAGTTCTAGGACGAAAATCTTGAATTTCTTTGTTTTCTAAAACTTTTTGGTCATTACAGTAATATGCAGAAATATGATTTAATCCAATATTTTTCATCTAAACACATTAAAAATCAATTTATAATTCAATGATGCAGAAATTCCCTCGCCGCCCCCTCCCCCCCTCTCTTCCTTTATTGAGTTTGTGCATGAAAATTTCAATTTTTATTTATAGGATTCACTTTTGAAGAAATCGCGTAGGAAGGTTGATGTTTTCAATAGAGAAATTAATTTCTCTATCAAACAATAAAATAGAAAATATTTAAATATATATATTTAAAAGATGGATATATATAATTAAATATATAGTTATATTTAATTAAATAAATAATATTAAATATATAATTAAAATATATAAAATAGAAATATATATAATATAAAAATAGAATATAAAATATAAAATAAAAATAGAATATAAAATAAAAATAAAAAATAAAAAATAATAAAAATGAATATTAAATAAAAAATAATTTTCTCATAATTTATTTCATAGAAATCAAATAAGAAATTGAAAGGAAAGGAAAAACTTACGAAACAGTCGCGAAATTACAAACTTTGAAAATATTTAGTTGTAACAACCCACACTCACCCTAGGAATTTTCGTGATAAATTGCTTGATTTAGAACTATTAAGGTTAAGTGTGTACTTGTGTGAAAATTAGTGATCTAAGTGATTGATGAGTATGTGGCATATTAAATTAATTTTAATATGCATAAAATGAGTTGCTATTGTGAAATAAATGATTTACAAGAAGTGCATTTGTATAAAAGAATTTATTTTACATAAAATGAATTTTCATGTATAAGACAATTTTTAAGCATAAAATAATTTTATGAGTATTTTTAAAATATTTTAAAATAAATATTTTTGGGGGAAATGTTACAGAAATAATAGGAAAAATATTCTTTTTATTTTTAATTTTACTCAGCCTGAAAATTTAAATAAAAACTCAAATACCCAAAAGCCCACTACACAAAAATCGTCCTAACCTAGTTCATTAAGGGTATTAGTGGAAATTTCACCCAAACCCTATTATATATTCTAAATTTCAGCCAGAATAGAGTTCCAGCAGCGATCCCCTTATTTTTTTCTCTATCTTGGCAGAAAAATCATCTCAAAATATTTCTCTATACCGAAATTAAGAAAACACCTTTCCGTTCGTGATTTCATGACCATAATCGTAATTTTTTCTTCTCTTTCGATTTCTAAACTAATTTCTATGAAATACATTATGGAAAAATTATTTCAAACTCGTTGACTACTGATTTTTATAGATTTAATTCAGTTTGGGTGAGTTTTTGGGAGAGAAAATCTATTTTCTACCGAAAACACAATTCTTTCTGCGAGATTTCTCCAAAGGTGAATTCTATAACTTAAAATCACAATTTTTTTGCATAAACATCGCAAGGGGAGATTTGTGTATTGTTGTTTTCTAAATTGATTTTTGATTTTTTTTGATGGAAAATATTGGATTAAATAAAATTTCTGCATATTTCTGTGATGACCGGAAAGTTTTGAAAAACAAAGGAGTTCAAGGTTTTTGTGTTAGAACTTGGAAGTTGGAAAATTCTATTATTGAATGGACATATGGCTACCAATTTGTATGAGGAAGTGATCTAATATGATATTTGTTTTGTTTAGATGAGAAATAATGATTTGAAACATGTGTCTGTTTATCGTTGAAATGAACGAAAAGCGCGAAAACTCATGATTTTTCACCTAAGCCTTTAAACTTGGAAATTTTTTGTATAAATCCTATCTATGGCTGCTGAATCATGTATGGATGTGTTCTAAACTGATATTTGCTATGATTGAATGAAAAATAATAGTTTAAACAACCTGTTTACATATTTCTGAAATGACCGAAAAATACCTAAAAACAAGAAAACTCATGGTTTTGTGCTCTATAATTCAAAAGTTGAATTTTTATGTATAAACAACACCAAGTGTGGCTGATTCATATGGATTTAAATTCTAAAATGACTTTTGTTGTGTTTACATGAAAAATCTTGGTTCAAACCATGTTTTTACATATTTCTGAAATAGACAAAAAGTGCGAAAAGAAGAAGAATTTAGTTTTTACCTTGGTGATGCATTCGGTCTACATGAATCTTTTTGTCCCAATGTTTACAATTTTTATGTGATGTGTTTTGATCATTATTGACATGTATGTATGTATCATAAATCATAAAATTGCATGTTAGTTGAAGGTATGATCCTAGATAAGCTTAAATGCATTATGGTATACTTATGGTATACTTACGGTATCTTAACCTTGTATTAAGATTAGAGTACAAATATGATTAGGAAATATGGAATTGGACGTTGTGATGACTTGATAATAAATACATGGTTTTGAGTTGATGAAGTGACAATTGAATAAAAAGGATCATAAGAGTTAAGCATGACACTTGAAAGGTTAATGGTTAAGTTGACATGTATGGAAGTGTAAAGTGTATTAAGATGATTGTTAAAGTAAATTGATATTCAGGTAATAATATTGTGATGAACTTAGAAAGGTATTAATGTGATTGTAATGTGTTTTCATGTGAGCCTATAAGGCCTAAGTATGCAAGACTTTTAAGTCAATGTATTATGTGTAAGTGACGAGTACACCTTTAGGTGGACTCAAGTATATGTGTATGCTATATGTGCATGGGTAGTTATGGGATAGGAGCATCATGAGTAAATAAATACTAAGTATTAAATCAAATATTATGTTAGAGTTTGAGGAGCTTTAGAAGTGCAAAGGGACTACGTTTACTAGGAGCAAAGCAACCCTAAGGCGAGTAAACATCGTATTCATTCTTCAAGTGTGAGTAAACACTATGTTCATGTTACAAGTGCAAGTAACATTTTGTTATGTTACAAATATGTGAAATCATGTTATGTGAGCCTTTGTGATCTTCGAAACCCAAGTTCTTTCTATTCTAAATATTATTATATGATTTCTTTGACAAGCTTGGGTTGCCAAAGGACATTTGGTCCAAAACTATTTTGTTTATTCAATGAGAATTTCTTGTGATTAACACCTTAACTTATATTCTTTCTAGAACTACACTATTATTATACCTTTTGTTCGAAAGTTAAACCACTATTGTTATTGGGATACATATTATTGTTGCCTTATGTGATATTGTTAATTGTGATTACCATTAGCTCTAGCTATGGTACCTTTAACCCTTTATGCAGAATCCTCGTGCCGATGTGGGTAATCATCGAAACTTGTGCACATGGTCTTAACCCGATGGATAGGTGTAGTGTATCCACCTTAGCTAGAAAGGGGCGGTTCTAGCCATGGAGCCTGATCAGCTTCATGCCTTACAAGTGATAGGAGTTGGAATTTGGTATAAGGCCACCTCTCCTTTAAGTGTTCGAGTGATAGAGCAATAGCCTTCACTCTTTATAAGTTATAAGTGTGATTTCTGCAAACTTGCCAAATTGAACCCTTATTAAATTGTAACCTGATTCATGAATTATAAATCATGAACTATGTATATAAGTTATGTATTTCCTTTTCAAAGGAATATGTGATATGTATGTGCCTTATCGTTTACTCATTGAGATCATCTATCTCACCCTTTTTTTCTTGTGTGGTTCTAGGTGAGCAAATGTGAGGAGGCAAGTGATGGCTCAAGCATTCTACTTCACTTGGGGAATTCCTTGTCCAAGTTATCAATAATACTAATTTATGGAATCTTGTCATTAGATGCTCCGGGAATGTTGATTAATACTTATTGATATATATTATTTTCCCTATGGATTTTATATGTAATGATTTATTTTAGACTTCCGCAATTTAAGGTATTCATCTAAATGTTTTAAACAAGTTATTGTAAGAGGTTTGGTGAGATCCTAGGCATTATTTTTTATATATAAGTGGGTTCTACGGGTGTGGGTGACCTTATGTCTCCCTATGTTCTAGGATCGTCATATCTCTAAGGTTGAGATGTGACAAAAGTGGTATCAGAGCTGTAGTTTTTAAAAGTCTAGTTTAGGCTTGTTTTATATGAGTTGCTTAAGTAAAATCCTCGAGCATAGGAATTTTCCTGTCATGTCACTTGTACTCTATCGCTAGCATAGTTCTGCGAAATCCTAGTAGATTTTAGTAATCCTTATTATTGTTTGCTTGCCTTATAATTCTTCTGACAGATGACTGAGAAGATTATGCCTGCTCGAGGACTGCAACCCAGAGCACCCCGTGTGACCTGTAAGAGGACTTAGCCAGAGATGTTCGAGAAAGTCGTATCTGTGATTCGCCCCATGAAAGGGGAGACCCCTGATGATGAGGAGGACCCTGAGGAGTGCTTAGATCCTGATTGGGTTTATAGTAAGATCCAAAAATTGGAGGATAACTATTCATACGTGAAGGAGGAAAATCAACATCTTAAGGTTATGATTCATGCATTAAGAAAGGATATGGAGCAACTCAGGTCAGGGATTGTTGAGCACAGAGGAGATTACTTGCCAGTAAGGTCTGCATCTTTAACTAATTGCTATAAAGATAGAGATCTTCTTTACTACAGATGCAGCAGCAGTGGCCATGTCGCTCTTGATTGCTCTGGAGGTGGACACAAGAGCTAGGTCGAATAGATATGATGATCAACGTGACAGTATAGCACTTTATATGATATGAATGATTTTCCTTGATTGCTTAGTCACCTAGTATGAGATGATTTCTTTCATTATTATGATATGGTGTGATATTATGAGATATATGCTACTTGATTATGATATATGATATGTGCAAAACTATGTGATATGCGATTCATACATGATATGTGCTTAGTGATGTGATATGCTAAATGCATGATAATGTGTACTAGGATAAGGAGGGATTAAATGGGTTAGGATAGGGGATTAGTACTAAATTCCCTTATTATGATAGATAGAATGCCTCCCAAGAAGAAGGTTCGCATAGTTGCCCAATCCGTTAGGGCTAATGATGATATAATATTAGGGATGGATTGGTTGTATGAGCATGGAGCTTGTATTGACTATAGAAAGAAACTTGTCGAGTTTTGAACTAGAGATGGGAAGGAGTTTGTATACCAAGGAGACAGGAATGAGAATCCTCTAAACTTGATATCGGCCTTAGGAGCGAGACGGATGTTAAGGAAAGGATGCCAAGCATACCTAGCCCATATAATTGACATTGATAAGCTGCCATTTGAGACGAGAGCATTCCAGTGGTGGATGAGTTCATAGATGTCTTTCCACAAGATTTACCCGGATTACCCCCCGATTGTGAGATCGAGTTCAACATTGAACTACTACTTGGTATGTAATCGATATCGATACCGCCATATCGTATGGCACCAATGGAGCTGAAGGAGTTAAAGACGCAATTGCATGATCTACTTAATAAGGGTTTCATTCGACTAAATAGTTTGCCATAGGCGCTCTAGTGTTGTTTGTGAAGAAGAAAGATGGCTTGTTTCGAATGTGCATTGACTATCGTCAGCTTAATAAAGTCACTGTGAAGAATAGATACCCATTGCCAAGGATCGATGATCTTTTTGATCAATTGCAAGGAGCTGGTCACTTCTCCAAGATTGATTTAAGGTCTGGCTATCATCAACTAAAGATCCGAGGAGAAGATATCTGCAAGACTACCTTCCGTACTAGATATAGACACTACGAGTTCACAGTTTTGCCATTTGGTTTGATGAATGCTCCTACTGCTTTCATGGATTTGATGAATCAAGTATTCAATCCATTCCTTGACAAATTCGTGATCGTATTCATTGATGACATCCTGATTTACTCAAAGAATAAAGAAGAACATGAACAACATATGAGGATCGTGCTTCAAACATTACGTGATCATCAACTGTACGCTAAGTTATCCAAGTGTGAGTTTTGGATGGAGTCTGTCAACTTTCTTAGACATGTAGTAAGTAAGGAAGGGATTTAAGTTGATCCTAAGAAAGTTGAAGCGATAGCAAATTGGCCAAGGCCCACAACAGTTTCAGAAGTATGAAGTTTCTTGGGCATAGCGGGATATTATTGTAGATTTGTACAGGACTTTTCTAAGATAGCAGCTTCGTTGACCAAGTTGACAAGAAAGCAAGTTAAGTTCAATTGGGAAGAGTCTTGTGAAAAGAGTTTTCAGAAGCTCAAGGAGTGTTTGGTATCAGCTCCAGTTTTGACATTACTAGAAGGAGAAGAAGGGTTCACTGTCTATTACAACGCTTTGAGAGTAGGACTTGGGTGTGTTTTGATGCAAAATGGTAAAGTCATTGCCTATGCATCACGACAACTAAAGAGACATGAAGTGAATTACCCTACTCACGATTTGGAATTAGTCACAGTAGTGTTGGCTCTAAAGATCTAGAGACATTACATGTATGGGACGAAGTGTGAGATCTATATGGATCATAAGAGTCTTCAGTACATCTTGAGATAAAAGAGATGGATTGAACTGTTAAAGGATTATGACTGTTAGATTCTCTATCATCCAGGGATGGCAAATGTAGTGGTAGATGCCTTGAGTCGAAAGTCGATGGGAAGCCTAGCTAATGTGGATGTGAGAAAGAGGCCCATCATGAAGGAACTAAAGGAATTGTTTAATCAAGGATTGAAACTAAAGATTGGAGGATCAAGAGTTTTATTGGCTCATTTTCAAGTAAGGCCTAAGTTAATGGAAGAAATAAGGGATTCATAAGATAGGGATCCACACATGATGAAGTTGAAGGATGAGACAAGAGAAGGAAAGAACTCTAAGTTTGAAGTGGTCAATGGAATTTTAAAGTGCAAGAATAGAGTATGTGTGCCTGATGTGGATGGATTAAAAGAAAGGATATTGAAGGAGGCACATCAGACACCTTACTGTGCTCATCCTGGAACTACTAAGATGTACCATGATGTGAAAGCTAACTATTGGTGGCCTGGATTAAAGAAAGATGTGGCTAAGTTTGTAGCATCCTGCCTAACTTGCCAGCAAGTCAAGTATGAACATCAGTGACCCTCAGGATTGCTACAAGAGATTCGACTACCTGAATGGAAGTGGGAACGCATCACTATAGACTTTGTTGTCGGCTTGCCTAAAACCTCCAAAGGATATGACTCTATATAGGTCATAGTGGATCGACTGACAAAGTCTGCTCATTTCTTAGGAGTTAAGACCACATATTCTGTAGCTCAGTATGCATAGTTGTATGTGGATGAGTTCGTGAAACTACATAGAGTGCCAATTTCTATCATCTCAGATCGAGGAACTCAATTCACCTCAAGATTCTGGCAGAAGTTGCAAGAAGTGTTAGGAACATAACTAGATTTCAATACGGCGTTTCACCCTCAAACGGATGGCCAGTTTGAAAGAATAATTCAGACACTTGAGGATATGCTAAGGATGTGTGTCTTGGACTTTGGTGGTAGCTGGGATAAGTATTTACCCTTGATTGAATTCCCCTACAACAATAGCTATCATTCATCCATTGGTATGGCGCTATATGAAGCATTGTATGGGCGTTCTCTGATTTGTTAAATTAAACCTAGAGACAAGCATGTGGAAATGCCCGAATTGCTTAAGGAGACTACCAAGAAAGTACCATTAATTCAAGATCGGCTGAAGACGACATTCAGTTGGCAAAAGAGTTATGCGGACCCTAAACGAAAGGAAATCCAATTTGCCGTGGGAGATCACGTGTTCTTAAAGGTCTCTCCAATGAAAGGAGTTATGAGATTTGGCAAGAAAGGGAAATTATCACCTCATTTCATTGGTCCTTTCAAAATCTTAGATAAGGTTGGAGAGGTGTCTTATAGACTTTCGCTACCTCCAACTTTGGCGTATGTGCACCCAGTATTCCACATCTCAATACTAAGGAAATATGTGTTAGATCCATCTCACGTTCTTTTACCTCCAGACATTATGTTAGATGGACAACTATCCTATAAGGAGTCATCGATAGCTATAGTGGATCAATAAGTAAAGAAGCTAAGAAATAAGGAGATACCCATGATTAAGGTTCAGTGGCGAAATCATGGGATAAATGAGTGCACTTGGGAAGCAGAGGAAGAGATGTGACAGACGCATCCTCAGCTTTTCAAGAGAAACTAGGTAAGAAATTAAATTTGAGAACAAATTTCTTTTAAGGGGGGGAGAATGTAACAACCCACACCCACCATAGGAATTTTCGTGATAAATTGCCTGATTTAGAATTATTAAGGTTAAGTGTGTGCTTGTGTGAAAATTAGTGATCTAAGTGATTGATGGGTATGTGGCATATTAAATTAATTTTAATATTCATAAAATGAGTTGCTATTGTGAAATAAATGATTTACATGAAGTGCATTTGCATAAGAGAATTTATTTTAAATAAAATGAATTTTCATGCATAAGACAATTTTTAAGCATAAAATAATTTTATGAGTATTTTTAAAATATTTTAAAATAAATATTTTTGGGGGAAATGTTACAGAAATAATAAGAAAAATATTTTTTTTATTTTTAATTTTACTCAGCCTGAAAATTTAAATAAAAGCCCAAATACTCAAAAGCCCACTACACAAAAATCCTACTAACCTAGTTCATTAAGGGTATTAGTGGAAATTTTGCCCAAACCCTATTATATATTCTAAATTTTAGCTAGAATAGAGTTCCAGGAGCCATACCCTTATTTTTTTCTGTATCTTGGCAGAAAAATCTTCTCAAAATATTTCTCTTTACTGAAATTAAGAAAACACCTTTCCGTTTGCGATTTCTTGACCGTAATCGTAACTTTTTCTTCTCTTTCGATTTCTAAACTGATTTCTATGAAATAAATTATGAAAAAATTATTTTGAACTGGTTGACTACTGATTTTTATAGATTTAATTCAGTTTGGGTGAGTTTTTGGGAGAGAAAATCTATTTTCTACTAAAAACACGATTCTTTCTATGAGATTTCTCCAAAGGTGAATTCTATAACTTAAAATCACCATTTTTATGCATAAACATCACAAGGGGAAGGGAAGGGGGAGGGGTGGGGGGGGGGGGGGGGGGCGGGGTAATTTGTGTATTGTTGTTTTCTAAACTGATTTTTGATTTGTTTTGATGGAAAATATTGGATTAAATAATATTTCTGCATATTTTTGTGATGACCGAAAAGTTTTGAAAAACAAAGGAGTTCAAGGTTTTTGTGTTAGAACTTAGAAGTTGGAAAATTCTATTATTGAATGGACATATGGCTACCGATTTGTATGAGGAAGTGCTCTAATATGATATTTTTTTTTGTTTAGATGAGAAATAATGATTTGAATCATGTGTCTGTTTATCGCTGAAATGAACGAAAAGCGCGGAAAGTGCGAAAACTCATGATTTTTCACCTAAGCCTTTAAACCTGGAAATTTTTTATATAAATCCCATCTATGGTTGCCAAATCATGAATGGATGTGTTCTAAACTGATATTTGCTATGATTGAATGAAAAATAATAGTTTAAACAACCTATTTACATATTTCTGAAATGACTGGAAAATACCGAAAAACAAGAAAACTCATGGTTTTGTGCTCTATAATTCAAAAGTTGAATTTTTATGTATAAACAACACCAAGTGTGGTCGATTCATATGGATTTAAATTCTAAAATGATTTTTGTTGTGTTTAGATGAAAAATCTTGGTTCAAACCATGTTTTTACATATTTTTGAAATAGACGGAAAGTGTGAAAATAAGAAAAATTTAGTTTTTACCTTGGTGATGCATTTGGCCTACATGAATCTTTTTGTCCCAATGTTTATAATTTTTATGTGATGTGTTTTGATCATTATTGACATGTATGTATGTATAATAAATGAAAAAATTGCATGTTAGTTGAAGGTATGATCCTAGATAAGCTTAAATGCATTATGGTATACTTAAGGTATCTTAACCTTGTATTGAGATTAGAGTACAAATATGATTGGGAATGACTTGATAATAAATACATGGTTTTGAGTTGATGAAGTGACAATTGAATAAAAAGGATCATAAGAGTTAAGCGTGACACTTGAAAGGTTAATGGTTAAGTTGACATGTATGGAAGTGTAAAGTGTATTAAGATGATTGTTAAAGTAAATTGATATTCAGATAATAATATTGTGATGACCTTAGAAAGGTATTAATGTGATTGTAATGTGTTTTCATGTGAGCCTATAAGGCCTAAGTATGCAAGATTTTTAAAGTCAATGTATTATGTGCAAGTAACGAGTACACCTTTAGGTGGACTCTAAGTGTATGTGTATGTTATATGTGCATGGGTAGTTATGGGATAGGAGCATCATGAGTAAATAAATACTAAGTATTAAATCAAATATTATGTTAGAGTTTGAGGAGCTTTAGAAGTACAAAGGGACTACGTTTACTAGGAGAAAAGGAACCCCAAGGTGAGTAAACATCATTTTCATTCTTCAAGTGTGAGTAAACACTATGTTCATGTTACAAGTGTAAGTAACATTTTGTTATGTTACAAATATGTGACATCATGTTATGTGAGCCTTTGTGATCTTTGAAACCCAAGTTCTTTCTATTCTAAATATTATTATATGATTTCTTTGACAAGCTTGGGTTGCCAAAGGACATTTGGTCCAAAACTATTTTGTTTATCCAATGAGAATTTCTTATGATTAACACCTTAACTTATATTCTTTCTGGAACTACACTATTATTGTACCTTTTGTTCGAAAGTTAAATCACTATTGTTATTGGGATACATATTATTGTTGCCTTATGTGATATTGTTAATTGTGATTACCATTATCTCTAGCTATGGTACCTTTAACCCTTTATGCAGAATCCTCATGCCGATGCGGGTAATCATCGAAACCTGTACACATGGTCTTAACCTGATGGATAGGGGTAGTGTATCCACCTCAGCTAGAAAGGGGCAGTTCTAGCCATGGAGCCTGATTAGCTTCATGCCTTACAAGTGCTAAGAGTTGGAATTTGGTATAAGGCCACGTCTCCTTTAAGTGTTTGAGTGATAGAGCAATAGCCTTCACTCTTTATAAGTTATAAGTGTGATTTCTGTAAACTTGCTAAATTGAACCCTTGTTAAATTGTAACCTCATTCATGAATTATAAATCATGAACTATGTATATAAGTTATATGTTTCCTTTTCAAAGGAATATGTGATATGTATGTGCCTTATCGTTTACTCATTAAGATCATCTATCTCACCCCTTTTTCCTTGTGTGGTTCCAGGTGAGCAAATGTGAGGAGGCAAGGTGATGGCTCAAGCATTCTTCTTTGCTTGGGGAATTCCTTGTCCAAGTTATCAATAATACTAATTTATGGAATCTTGTCATTAGATGCTCCGGAAATGTTGACTGATACTTATTGATATATATTATTTTCCCTATGGATTTTATATGTAATGATTTATTTTAGACTTCCACAATTTAAGGTATTCATCTAAATGTTTTAAACAAGTTATTGTAAGAGGTTTGGTGAGATCCTAGGCATGATTGTTTATATATAAGTGGGTTCTACGGGCGTGGGTGACCTTGTGTCTCCCCATGTTCTAGGACCATCATATCTCTAAGGTTGGGATGTGACATTAGTGAATTTAGGTAGAGAGAATAATTTTGAGAGAATTTGTCTACCAAAATAATGAAATAATAGAAAGGTGGCTACTGAAGTGAAGGGCGGGCCAAATTTTCATAATATATATGTAGGTTTTGGACAATTTCCAAGATTATCCTTAATGAGCTAGGTTAGGAGTGTTTTGGTGTAGTGTGCTTTTGAGTATTTGGGCTTTTTAATTAATTTAGAGGCTGATTATAGGTAATTAAAAATAAAATATTTTTCTTATTATTTTCATTAAAATTTTCCTTGAAACATTTATTTAAAAATATTTTAGAAAATACTCATAAAATTATTTTATGGTTAAAAATCGCCTTTGTGCGTGAAAATTAATTTTATATAAAATAAATTATTTTATGCTAATGCACTTTATATAAATCTTTTATTTCACTAATAATTCATATTAGGCATATTAAATTGATTTAACATGCCACATACTCATAAATCATATCACATGTGAATTTTCATAAAGTCACATATTTTGTCACAATAACTCTAAATTCAAGCAATTTGTCATGAAAACTCCTAAGGTAGATATGAGTTGTTATAGTCATGTTAGAGGCTAATGTAGATGCTAGGGACAGGTGGGCTGCAGGAAGCAAGTTGCTCTGGGGCGCTGGCGCTTTGCTGTGAGATGCTAGGGCTGGTAGGCTGGCAGGCTGATACTTTGTTGTGCGCGCTGGAGCTTGGTTGCGAGGCCCTATTGAGGCTTGACTGTGGGTCAACTACTACTGCATGCGCCAAGGACTCCTGTGAGGTACTGCTAGGAGCTGCTTGGTGGCTTGTTACTGTGGTGAGCGCCGTGGAGTGTTGTAAGGCACTGTTGCCCAGCGTGCAACGTTCCATTGAATTTTCTAATTTAGCCCAAGTCTCTTCCATTTCTTCAATTATTAATACAACTGAAAACAACTTAACAAACACATTAAAAGCTTCATAAAATAAACTATAAATTAACAATTAAAAGAACTAAAAATAAGTTAAAACTATGACAAAACAATTGGTCAAAGAATTGTCTCATCTTATACTCCATCTTAGAGTGGCAGAGATCTAATTGTCAGTTCTAAGCCCCCATATCATTCAATTGGCATTGCATCACCCTTTGATTCTCCAAAAGTTGCTTTAAAAGTTGTGTCTCCCTATTTGATGAGCCACTTGCACCACTTGGCTTATTCAAAGATGGAGAAAGGACATAAGCAAGTGGTTCCTTATGGTGAGGCACCTCTTCATTAGCTTGCTCTTCCTCATCTTGAAAAGGATGTGCCAAATCTTTCCAACATGACCTAGATTATGCCGAAATCAAGCGAAAGGAATTGTCCACTATTTCACCTCTTAAGGAAGCTTGTTTAGTGAAATAAGAGTGCTTAACAACACTAGAAAAATTGCCAAGATCAATATTAAAAAATTTAGCAATGATAGTAACAATATGACCATATGTTAATGGACCGTCCTTACGTGCAGCGCAAGTTAAAAGTTGATTAAAAATCCAATAGATTCAACACACTTGTTTTTTAGTATGAGTACACCACATCAAAAACAACTCTTATGTAAAAACTCTATTAAATTTAGACTTGTGGAAAACAACACAGGCAAGGACTTTATGCAATAATTAGAATTTTAAGTGTTTAATAAAAATTACCTTACTTTTCTTTGGTTCAAATGGGGTTTGCAAATCAGTCAAAAAGGTCCAAAATTCATTTATATTAAAAGACTTAGGAGCATCACACATACCATCTTTCTTAAAACCAAACACCTTATGCATAAAAATATATGTGAGTTGGCATTTCTTTCCTAGCATACGAAATTCTAAAATATGGGAGTCTTTTAGGTTTACATCCAAAGATTTGTAGAATTCGTTAACCAAATCAATATAAGAATGCTCTTCAATAGACATAAATTTCTTAAGCCCACAACTAGTTAACAATTGATCAAAATTGTATTCCATGCCTACATTTTTAATTAAAGAAAGGGGAATATACTTACAAGAGATGATATCCCTATACTTTAAAGTTAAGAATTTAGCACTTTCTTCATGTGAGAGAATGGGAAACTTAGCCTCATAGATGGATGACAAATCCTTCGCTTCATGCTCTTCTTATGGCCGTAAAGATGAAGAGCCCCTTGTCTTACCCATATCAAAGTGAAAATAATGCAGAGAATAGAGGAGAAAGATGGCTATTAGTCTAAAAGAAGAAGGAGATGAAGCTTAGGGAAGTGGAAACCAACGAAAGAAAGTTAAAATAAGTGACGAGGAGGCTTGAGTAATCATGTATATTAATTGGGAGGGTTGAAAATTCTGAAAAGGGGATGGGAATTAGGTGTTTATACAGGCTAGGGTGTAAGAAGGATGTGAAAGCTCATGACCTTTATTGGGAAAAGGCATGACTTTACATGTTGAATTTGAAATATTTTGAAAATTTGAATAAGATAATTTGATTAGATAAATGGAAAGTAAAAAAAATAAAAAGGGAATAATAATTAAAAGAAAATAAAACTAATGTAAAACATTAAAAACTTAAAACAGAAAAAACTGAAATTGAGTTGCAGAGAGGGCACGAGTCAGCGCACAGGGCACGACTCGACATGCCCAGTCTCTATAATGAGTCGGCACCAAGAGGCATGACTCGGCACACAACAAAACAACTTAAACTTATTATTATTTTTTTTATAATTATTATAAAGAAAGAAAACTTACCATTCTACATTTAAAGGTCTATAGCTTAACCATACCTTTGCCAAACTAAGGTGTGGGGAGAGGTATTGACCTTGTTTGATCAATTGCTTCACCAATTAAGTATGGCTTGAGATGATGTCCATTAACCTTGAAAGTTTCTCCTTTGTCATTAGCAATTTCAATGGTTTCATAGGGATGAACTTTTATAACCTTGAAAGGACCTGACCATCTTGACTTCAACTTCCTAGTAAATAATCTTAATCTTGAATTGTAAAGCAAAACAAGTTGTCCGTCATGAAATTCCTTGTTAGCCAAATGCTTCTCATGCCACAACTTAGTATGATCCTTATACAACTTTGCATTTTCATAGGCATTCATTCTTAATTCATCTAATTCATTAAGTTGAAGTAGCCATTTTCTCCCTGCTTTCTTCAAGTCAAAATTCAAAGCCTTGGTTGCCTAATATGCCTTATGTTCAAGTTCTACTAGCAAGTGATAAGACTTACCATAGACTAATTGATAAAAGGTAAGGCCAATTGGGGTTTTAAAGGCTGTCCTATATGCCCATAAGGCATCATCTAATTTTAATGCCTAATCTTTCCTTGAAGAAGAAACCATTTTCTCAAGAATCCATTTAATCTCTCTATTACTCACCTCAACTTGCCTACTTATTTATGGGTGATATGGAGTAGCAACCTTGTGTGTTACCCCATACTTTTTCAGAAGACTCTCAATGACTTGATTATAAAAATGTGAGCCTCCATCAATTATCAATGCCCTAGGAGTACCAAACCTTAGAAAATTTGTTTTCTTAAGCATTTTCTTTACAACCTTTGCATCATTGGTAATGGTTGGTATTGCTTCCACCTATTTTGAGACATAGTCAACCATAACCAAAATATACTTGTAGCCTAAAGAACTAGGAAATTGACCTATAAAATCCATACCCTAAACATCAAAAAGTTCAACTTTAAGAATTCCATTCAAAGGCATCTCATGTCTCCTAAAAATATTACCCATTCTTTGGCACTTATATGAGTACAAAATCTCTAGCATCCTTAAATAATGTAGGCCACCAAAAATTAGATTGAAGTACCTTAGATGCTGTTTTTGATGCACCAAAATGTCCACCCACATCCAAGGTGTGACAATATCTCAAACCATCTTGAACTTCATCTTGAGGAATACACCTTCTTATCAAACATATGCACATCTCTTATAAAGTAATGGTTCCTCCAATAGTAGAATTTACTATCATGCAAAAATTTCTTCCTTTGTCTATAATCCAATCCATAAGGTAGAACACCACTCACCAGAAAATTAGCAATATCCACAAACCATGGAAGTTCTTTTGATGCTAAACTAAATACATGTTCACCATGGAATGTCTTATTGATTGGCCCATCATCATCATTCCTTTTTAATCCCTCTTGATCAAGTCTTGATAGATGATCCGCAATGAGGTTCTCACTTCCTTTCTTATCCCTCACCTCTTAATCAAACTCTTGAAGCATTAAAATCCACCTTAGGAGCCTAGGTTTTGCATCCTTCTTATATAGAAGATATTTGAGAGTAGCATGGTTTGAATAAACAATCACTTTTTACCCTACTAGATATGCTCTAATTGTCAAATGCATAAACAATAGGAAGTAACTCTTTCTCCATGGTGGTATATGTCACGACCCATCTTTGAGCCATGACTATCCTAGGGCATAGGGAGACATAAGGTCACCTAAACCCGTAGAACCCTCTTATAAGTTATTAACTGCCAATGAAAACCACATTATCCTTATCCTATGATCGAAACCAAAATAACCATTCCTTATCACCGATTGCTATATTAATTATCTATATTATAAACTTTTACCATTTTAAATCCATTTTCATACTTATTACTTTTGAACTCCATTTTCCAGTATTTTAGTTACAACCCATTCATATATTACTTAAGTGCTTGGACTAAAATAAAATAGTACCAAACCACACACATACCAATAATATTCTAAATTATATCATTATTACAGACCTTAACAATCCATGGAGCACTAGAGTGAAACTTCTAAAATATAACATAATATATATATCATAATACCAAAAGTAGCAATGCAATTTCCAAGCGAAGATGCAGAACTTGGAATTTACCTTGCTGATCTATCAGCTGGTCCTGAAAATAAACAACAACTATGGGATGAGACAAAGCTTAATAAGTATAAAATAATATTATAAAGGTTAAACAATGATGTGTGTCAAATGATGATTCCTTTTAACAATAAGTAAAATGGGATAGAAATTCTTCTTATGGAACAATTTCCCCTATGTATAATAGGTGTTATATCTTTAGCAAAAAATTTCCTTTTATGGAAATGGTATGTTTCCCCCATAATCAATTGAATGGCGGCAAACGCCTTGCTCACTCCCACATGCCTAGTCACACGTACAACTGATCAGGTCATAAATACTAGGGACCTTAAACCCTTCCCAGCTAAGGTTTGGATAATCTTTACCCTATCTGCGGGTTCATTACCATTGTGCACAAGCTCTAATGTATTACCCCACATCAGAGGGGTTTTTTGCTTATCATGGTATCATTATAACATTTTGGCTTTCTATTCATGAAATGATTCAGAGGATAATACATCAATAAACAATTAGATTTCCATCATTGATTATATTATAAGATCAAAGCAACATAGGCTCATTTGGCTAAGTGCCATAAATGAATATTTGATTTACTTTGGCTCAACATTCAGTAAAGCAAGTAATGCATGCCAAAGAATTGCAATGCATTTTAATTTGGAAATGCTTTAACATGTATACTTATATTTAAAGCACAAGTTGCAATGTATTATTAAGTACTCACCTCTTACTCCTTAACTCCTATACCGATAGACTTAGTGTAACTAATAGTGAGGTTCCTCAATATCCCGAGCAATGTTCTTGCCTTTTAATTCTACAAATACACCCTAAACAATTGTATATCAAATTCAATTCCTTTAACTTTCTAACAAAACTCTAACTATTTCATATAAACATATTATTTATCAATGCCACATGTTATTTATCCCTTGCTTACACATGTTATGAACCAATTCAATATCTTTTAATATCCCCCATAACATAGTCAAGGAAACACATGTAATACTAGCATCTAATCACATTCTCAATGATCTATTATCGGATCATGAATGAGGAAATTCATAAAAATATTAAATAAAATAATCTAGCAATAAGTCACAAACACTAGGATAGACTATTCCAATATGGTTGGGAACATAACTATCCACGGGTGAAATCCTAGCTGTGCCCCCACCCGTGGAAAGCTACCGGATGAATTTTTAAATTTTCCTTATCACACGGCTGGAATCCCAGCTGTGTGGTCACCCATGGCTGCCCAACCTCCATTGATGTTCTCATGCTTCCTTTGTTGTTTCTCACTTATTAAATCCCAATTTCTTAACTCCTATACTCAAATTCCATCAATTAACATGCAAAACTAGTCCTTTCTTTAATCCCTCCACCAAAATCAGACCATAGAAACAAAAAAAAAAGGCATATAATTATTAGCAATCTATCACTCTTAGGCTAGAAACAAAGAAAAAATCACTTAAGTACAAAACCTTATCTTGAAATGCTTGAAATTTAGTTCTAGGTTGAAGAACAAGTTGAGAGGTTTTAATCTTTGGTGAGAATATGATTTTGATGCTAGGTTACAAATGAAAAGAATTTACATATTTTCACTTTATATGTAAATGAAATCAATGGTGGTGATTTAATCTCACAAGATCAATGGTCACATTTTGCCTAAGATGGATGACTAAGATTGATCAAGATGGATGGTTAAGATTATCCTTAGGTATATGGTGAATTGGCACCATAATGATGAGTTCAATAATCACCAAAATGCATATGGACATGGTGATGGGAAAGTGAATTAGCTTAGGTGTTGAAGTTGACAAAAGTCAACAAAGGTGGTTATCACCCAAAATGGTGACTAACCTAACTTAACCTCATCCTAACCCTTTGTTAACTTATTCTAACCTTAGTTTAGTTAAGTTCCACCAAATTTTGAGCCTTAGTGGGCTAGCCATTACATGGGCTTGGGCCTTAAGTCCAAAGCCCATTATCAAGCCCATTCGAGCATGTTTTCCGAACTCAAAAATTTTCCGTGAGTTTTTTTCCTTTCCTTTCACTTGGCATTTTAAATCCTACCTTCCCATATCATAATAAACTCAAACAAAGACATATTTCCTTAAATTAATTCAATAAAATATACATGAACATTCACACTTTATAAAAATACACAATCATACACTTAGCACTATAGAAAGTTCCTTTCATCCCATCACTATGTCATTGGTAATATATTCATAAAAATTCACATTCTATGGTATTATTATAACTCTAATGAGCTATGGAAATCTTGGGTATTACAGTATAGTTGATTTGAGCATCATCAAGTAGCTTGCTAGCATAGTAGATCATATAAGGCTTACCTTCTTTCCTTTGCCCTAAAATCGCCCCCACTTCAAAGTGACTTGCATCACACATAATTTTAAATGTTGCTCCCAATTAGGTAGTTGCAAAATAGGTGCTCATATAAGAGCCTTCTTCATGGTTTCAAAGGCTTCCACAATGCATCATCAAACTTAAAAACAGCCTCCTTAGCAAGTAATTTACATAATGGCTTTGCTATCTTGGAAAAATCTTTAATAAACCTTCTACAAAAACCCACATGACTAAGAAAGCTCCTTATATAATTAACAAACTTTAGGGGTGATAAATTTGCAATTTCTTCTATCTTCGCCCTATCAACTTCAATGCCTTTTCTTGATAGCAAATGCCCAAGAACAATTCCTTCTTGTGCCATGAAGTGGCACTTCTCCCAATTGAGTACTACTCCCAATTGAGTACTAATCCATGCTCCTTGCACCTATCAAGAACTTTAGAAAGATTTTCTAAACAATTTTCAAAGTTAGATCCATAAACACTGAAATCATCCATAAAAACTTCTACACAATCATCAATCAAATCACTAAATATGGAAAACATGCATCTCTAAAAAGTTGTCGGAGCATTACATAAACTGAAAGGCATACGCCTAAAGGTAAAAGTACCATAAGGGCATGTAAATGTAGTTTTAGCTTGGTCTTCAAGATGAATAGGAATTTGATAAAAACCACTAAGACCATTTAAATAACAAAAATAAGAGAAATTGGCTAACTTCTCAAGAACTTTGATCAATAAAAGGTAATGAAAAATGGTCTTTCCTAGTTGCCTTGTTTAGCTTTCTATAATTAATACACATATGCCATCCCGTGATAGTTCTATTGGTTATTAAATCATTGGACTCATTTTTAACAACCGTTAAGCTACCCTTTTTAGGGACAACTTGGACAAGACTTACCCATTTACTAATACTAATAGAATATATAATTCCATTGTTAAGCAACTTAGTTACCTCTTTCTTTACCACATCCTTAATGTTGGGGTTTAGTCTTCTTTGACCTTTAATGGAAGGCTTGGCATTATCCTCTAAAATGATTCTATGCATACACACAATTGGGCTAATGCTCTTCAAATCATTTAAAGAATAACCAATAGCATTCTTATGACAAAGTAACACATCACATAAAATAGCAACATCATTACTAGATAAAGATGAATTCACAATAAAAGGAAATTTAAAGTTAGAGTCCAGAAATGCATATCTTAGATTTGATGGTAGAGGCTTGAGCTCTAGCTTTCCTTCTTCATTTGGCAAAGTAGACTTTGGATTGTCAACTCTCCTTAAAGGTTCAAATCTTGAATAACCTAGGAGGAGGATGGTGTGAAGTAGCCTCCAAAAATTTCACATCAGTTTCTTGCACCATGTATGGTGCAATAGGATCTTGACTTAGACATTCGTATTTTACCTCATTTGTGCATTCATCAATAACATCAATTGAGTCAATCCTGCTTGCCACTTCCATTGGTGTAGACTTCATCATTTTGAATACATCAAATTCCATATACTTATTATTCACCTCAAATGTAATCTTACCCTTTTTCATAATAATGATTGCACCCACTATCATAAAAAATGGTCTCCCAAATAAGATAGGAATTTCAAGATCTTCTTTCATTTCTAAGATAACAAAATCGGTAGGTATAACAAATTTACCTTAGTTAGCACATTTTCAAGAATGCCGAGTGGATAAGTGATAGATTTGTTTGCCATTAAAAGACACATATTCGTAGACCTAAGTTCTCCTAAATCAAGCTGCTTATAAATGGAATAAGGCATGAGACTAACACTAGCACTAATATCACATAAAGCCTTATCAAAATGTGTACCTTCAATTACACAAAGGACTGTGAAGCAACCAAGAACTTTTTGCTTTGGTGGGTGTTCGCCTCAAAATATACTATCCAAAAGCGACCCGCAAGTATACAGGGCAATTGTAGTATTTAGGAAGCACCCAAGGTCGTTTTCTCTCAAGGAATTGCAAATAGAAATTACTTGTTTCTTTGTGAAAGCAAATTAAATATAAAAAGATTTGTTTGATTTTTGAATTTTAAAAGAACTAAAAATAAAACAATAAATTAAAAGAAAATGCAGATGTAATTAAGTGAAAATTTAATGAATAAATATAGTCCAGGGTTTGCATTCAGTTTATCAATCCTCTATGTTCTAAAATAGTCCCAATTAATTATGCTAAAGCCCTAATTTCTAATAAATCAACGGATAAAAATCAATCTATTAGCACTCGCATTCATAGAAATCATTCTATCAGTTCATACATTAAAAACAAGAACTTAATCTTAAAACTTATATTTCTAATTCATTTTAAGATCTTAAAAGAGTGAAATTGGGAATCGAACTTCAACTCTCGTTCCTTCGTTCAAAACCAAAGTAAAACAATTGGTAGCTAAGCAATTGTTCTTAAACAATTAACCAACTCAATTAAGAATAAAAAGAATAATTGATTGGGATTTAACTCATTCCATATCATGAACACATCATACAAACCCTAGACTAAAATTAAATTAGCTCATGGAAAATAAAGAAATCATCTCATTCTTAATATAATTAACTGAATCCATCAAAACAATACTATCGATTTAATTAACCCAAAATAATTAAATTGGAGAAATAAGATTCAATCCTCACCTTACAACTGAATTGATTAAATTCAATCTCTTGAATTTTTCCAAAGAAAGTCCTAAGAACAAAATTTGGAAACCTAATCTCAAAATAATTTCTGGAAAATTTAACTAAGAAAATCAACTGAAGTTTTATGCCAATTTCAATTCGTGAATCCAGAACTCCCCACCTCCTCTCCAATCCCTATTTAAGATCTTTATTATTAAAGTGAGTGAAGACTATTGCCATAATCACTCGAACAGATAGCCGATGATTACTCACATTGGTACGAGGATCACATAGCTGATGATTACTCGCATTGGTACGAGGAGCACATAGCCGATGATTACTCGCATCGGTACGAGGATTTTTGCATAAAGGGTAAAAGGTACCATAGTTAGAGCTAATGGTAATCACAATTAACAATATCACATAAGGCAAAAATAACATGTATCTCAATGATAATAGTGGTTTAACTATTAAACAAAAGATACAATGATAGTGTAGTTCCAAAAAGAATATATGTTGAGGTAATAATCATAAAGGTATTATCACTGGATAGTCAAAAATGGTTTTGGACCAAATGTCCTTTGGCAACCCAAGCTTAACAAGAAATCACATAGTCAATTTAAAAATGGAAGTGAACTTGGGTTTCAAGAATGTCAAAGGTACACATATCATAATAACTTGCACTTGTAATTTGAAACCTAATGTTTACACACCTTGGGGTTCCTTTGCTCCTAGTATATGTAGTGCCTTTGCGCTTCTAAAGCTCCTCAAACTCTAACATAATATTTAATTTAATACTTAGTATTTATTTACTCATGATGCTCCTATCCCATTACTACCCATGCATATAGAGCATACACATACACATAGAGTCCATATATAGATGTACTCATCACTTGCACATAACACGTTGGCTTTACAAGTCTTGTATACTTAGGCCTTATAGGCTCTCATGAGAACACATTACAATTATATCAATACCTTTCTAAGGTCAACACAATATTATTACCTCAATGTCATCTCACTTTAACAATTATCTTAATTCACTTTACACTTCCATACATGTAAACTTAACAATTAACCTTTCAAGTGTCATGATTAACTCTTATGATCCTTTTTATATAATTGTCACTTCATCAACTCAAAGCCATGTATTTATAATCAAGTCATCATAACATCTAGTTCTATATTTCTCAATCACATTTGCATTCTAATCACAATATAAGGTTAAGATACCTTAAGTATACCTTAAGTATACCAAAATGCCTTTAAGCTTATCTAAGGTCATACCTTCAACTAACATGAAATTTTATCATTTCTTATACATGCATACATACATGTCAATAATCATCAAAAACACATCACATAAAAATTATAAACATTGGGAGAAGAATATTAAGGTAGGCCGAATGCATCACCAAGGGAAGAATTAAATTTCCTTTCTTTTCGCACTTTCCATCTGTTTCAGAAATATGTAAAAATATGGTTTGAACTAAGATTTTTCATGTAAACACAATAAAAATAAATTTTAGAATTTTAATTCATATAAATCAGCCACACTTAGTGTTGTTCATACATAAAAATTCAACTTTTGAATTATAGAGTACAAAACCATGAGTTTTCTTGTTTTTGGTATTTTTTGGTCATTTTAGAAATATGTAAACAGGTTGTTTAAACTATTATTTTTCATTCAATCATAGCAAATATCAATTTAGAACACATCCATACATGATTTGGCAGCCATAGATAGTATTTATACAAAAAAATTCCAAGTTTAAAGGCTTAGGTGAAAAATCATGAGTTTTCACACTTTCCGCGCTTTTCGTTCATTACAGCAATATACAGACACATGATTCAAATCATTATTTTTCATCTAAACAAAACATATATCAGTTTACAATCCAATCATATACAAATCGACAGCCACATGTTGAAATAATAATAAAATTTTCCAACTTCTAAGTTCTAGCACAAAAATCTTGAATTCCTTTATTTTTTTGAAACTTTCCGATCATCACAGAAATATGCAGAAATATTATTTATCCAATATTTTTTATCCAAAAAAATCAAAAATCAGTTTAGAAAACAATAATACACAAATTGCCCCCCTCTAGTGATGTTTATGCATAAAAATTGTGATTTTAAGTTATAGAATTCACCTTTGGAGAAATCTTGCTGAAAGATTTGTGTTTTTGGTAGAAATTAGATTTTCTCTCCCAAAAACTCACCCAAACAGAGTTAAATCTGTAAAATTCAGTACTCAACCAGTTTAAAATAATTTTTCCATAATTTATTTCATAGAAATCAGTTTAGAAATTGAAAGAGAAGAAAAACTTACGATTACAGTTAAGAAATCGCGAAACTAAAAGGTGTTTTCTTAATTTCGTTTGAGAGAAATATTTTGAGAGAATTTTTCTGCCAAGATACAGAAAAATGGAGTGATGGCTGCTAGAATGAGAGTGCTAGCCGAAAGTTTTATTATATATTAGGGTTTGGGGTGTAATTTCCAAGTTTGCCCTTAATGAGCTATGTTAGGAGTGTTTTAGTGTAGTGGGCTTTTGGGTATTTGGCTTTTTATTTAATTTAAGGGCTGATTATGGGTAATTAAAAATTAAATATTTTTTTATTATTTTCATTCAAATTTCCCCAAAATATTTATTTAAAAATATTTTAAAAATACTCATAAAATTATTTTATGCTTAAAAATGATCTTTTTACATGAAAATTTATTTTACGAAAAATAAGTTATTTTATGCTAATGCATTTTATTCAAATCATTTATTTCACAATAATAATTCTTATTAGGCATATTAAAATCAATTTAACATGTCCCAAACTCATAAATCATGTCAAACATGAATTTTCATATAGTCACATAATTTGTCACAATAAGCCTAAATTCAAATAATTTATCACTAAAACTTCTAGGGTAGATGTGGGTTGTTACAATCCGACACTCTGTTGATCTTAAAGGTTGCACACACATTGAGGAAGGTTAAGATGCGAGCATATGGATCCTCTCCTTGCACACCTCCAAATTGATTGTTTTGCACCATTTAAATGATGCTTGGCTCAATTTCAAAGTTGTTGTTTGCAATGGATGGAGCCATGATTCCTCCCAAACTACTTGTTATGTTGGGCATGGCAAAATCGCCTAATGTTCATCTCTTTAGTTCAGCCATTTCAACCAAATTTTGCTGATTCTTTCTTCTTTGTCTTTGGTCCCTACCTAAAGCACACAAAGTTAGTTCAATCTCTGGATCAAATGGCAAAATAACATTAGTACTTTTACAATGCCCCATAATGGCTAAATTAAACAATAAAACAAAAAAAAAATCATAAAATAAAAACTTAAAACAACTTTTCACTACCTTAATAAAAATTCTAATCAAATTCCCTAGCAATGGCACCAAAATTTGGTGTGGGTCAAATTTAGTACCCTAGTCCTTAAGACTAAGTATAGAGTAAGTAGGGTGTTAAACTCTAGAGAATTTGGAGAAATTTTATATTAACCGAGTAAATACTAAGATGGATAGGCAAACAAAATCAAAGAAGATGTTGACTAATTCTAACTAATCCAAAATATTAAAGATTTATTATTACTTTAATTAATAACAATAAACAATGCATAGTAGAATTACAACTCAAAATTAATCTTGAACTATAAAAGTTAACAATATATAAACACATGCAATGATTGGAGAATTTGACCCATAATTCTTAAAAGCAACTCTCATTGTCAATTAAGAGTATTTTAATTTAAAGTCAATAAGCATTCTTATGTCATTATAAAGATAAACTAAAATTATTAAGTTTCATGCCAATTCTTTAACCCCTCAAAGTGGATTGCTTGTCTCTAAGTACTCTCCTAACCTTTGAGTAATTTCAATTGCATTTCCACCAAAATGCCCCAACTCTCATTGTGAACAAAATGATTAATAAGATACATATGGTGATCAAACATACATAACACAATGTAAGACTCAATTGAAATTAAATCACTTATGCATATTAAGAATGTAGTTCATAAAATTAATTCATCATTGTGTGATGCCTTGCCCAAGCACCCAGTCCAATTCGTTGAAGGGAATCGAAATGCTCATTTGGGAGAAACATCACGATTGGAACTCACTATGAGTTCAGAAAAATTATATTTTGTAAGTTGTAAGTTGCAAAAAGAGTCGCCACTTTAATTTTGTTTGCTTTAGTTGGGAAAATTAAAGGAAAAACCTAATTTGGTAAACTCCAAAATTATAACATTTATCCCAAGGAAAAGCACTAGTCCTCAAATGACCAAAGAGGGCTCAGAGACTAGGTTTTAGTTAAAACAATACAAAAAATTAGTTTAGCTTAAATACAAAATAGCTTTTGTAAAAAGAAGTTTTTATGTATGTATGAACAGATATAATATGATGCATGAAACAATATTACTCATGAAATGCATGGCAAATATGAAATAATGATAATTACAAAATGCAAAAAATAAAGGAAAACTACTTAAAAATATTACAAATTAAAATATTAAAATCAAGGGATCTTTCCTCTAGCCCTTATGGGTTTTAAGAAAAGCACACATTCCCCAAATATAATCTAAACAACTAAAATAAGAAAAAGTGATGAAACAATTGTAATAAAAAGAACTAAAAGTTAGACTTTTATTTAAGAAAAATAATTTTGATCCTAGACTATGTGAAGAAGGTAATAGAGAGAAGAAGTTGTTAATTTTAGTGGCATTGAATGCCTTAGAGACGACAAGCCTATGTATTCCTTTGAATGGTGATCAAACCCCACGCAGTTCTTCCTTCTTGAGAATGAGGGATTTTTAAGTCATTGCCTTTGTTATCATGTTTTGATCGATTTTAAGGGCTTAGGGGATTTGTTAATTAGATCATATTTTAATTAGCAAAAATTAGATCTTTTCATATTTAGATCTTGAAATTGGAATTGAAAAAGGAAAAGGAAAGAACTTTTGCCTTTGGCTTTCTACAGTGAGAAATGTAGGGAGCGAGCTTGACACCAGATCTTAGTTTTAGCTTAGCTTAGAGATAGCACGAACACTCCTTTTGGAAGAAGAACTCTTGAATAGCATGAACTCTTCTTGGAGGGACTTGGATCACACCTTTGCATGAATACCTCGAATTCCCTTTTGAAAGAAATAACTTGAGTTGCACCTTTTCTTGATTAAAAAGCTTAAAAGATAAGGTTTGAGGTGATTAGGAGGCTTACGAATGGGGTTTGAGGTGATGGAAGAAGTTTTGGAACGAGATTTTAGAGATTTGGAGGTTTAGAAAGAGGGTTTTGATGATTAGAAAGCTTAGGAATAGGGTTTAGAAAGCTTTAAGGAGAGTGTAGAAGCATATAATTGTGTGTGGAAGTTGTTAGGAGGTGTAAGGTATTTATAGGGAAAGTTTGGGGGCTCAAAACTATACATTTTCATTGTGGGAACCATGAAAAATGCGCTGTGGTAATTTGTCCTCGGCTGCGATTACCGCATAGGGCTTTATGGTAACTGCAAGGTCGGCTGTGGTAGCCAATTGGCTACTACAGGGACCTCTACAGTAATCGTATCGGAGGCTGCAGTAAGCACAGCTATCCCGCGGGTTGCTACAGCTCATTTTTTAGCCCATTCTCACCCGTTTTTTGATCCGATTTGAGCCTAGTTTGATTCTATGGTTTCTTAATTGAGTGTTAATCATCTGAAGGTGCTAATCATCGCAAGGGGCATTGTCCCCTTGACCCATACCCGCTAACCGGCTAGTGGGACTGCCGTATCGTAACACACGAATCTTAGCAAGTGTCAAACTACGGTCATATCCTAAAGGTACAAATTTGAGGGTTCACACATTGCAATTCTAATAAGCAAGAATTTAGCCAAAATGCATAGTGTCAAAAATGAAATAACAACTAAAAAACATTTCAAGCATTAAGTAACTAATTTAGAGAAAAAGGGAGAGGAAACTTTTTTGATGAATTCTTCAATGCTCTCTAGGAAATTACTTGATATTGAGTAGCTTTCTTGAATGTCTTCCTTGAACTCTTAAAAATGTCTTTTACTTGACACTTCAAAATAAAACTAAAATGACACTAAGTATTTCAAACAAAAACTAAGTGTTCTTATACAAAATCATAGTCAAATTCAAATATTTATAAACTTCTAAGTGTCCTAAGTCATGCCTCTTCCTAAGGGATGTAATTGTGAAAAGGCATGTTGAAGAGGTGTGGTAACTAATCATGACAGAGGGGATGACTCATGATTGTCTGCCTCTGTCACGAGTTGTCACAATCTTCACGACTCAGCACCATTCCTTTCTGTCACGAGTTGGCACTCATGGCATGACTCATGATAGACTCATCCTTTCTCCCTTTGCTTTGGGTTGCTCTTTTACTTGCTCCATGGACCTATCTTGACTCCTTGCACCCATTTCTCCTTAAAAGCATAGTCTTAAACCTATGACAACCTATAAAACTCAAAAACAAGATCAAACATACCAAATTCTAGAAATAATAAATAAAAATAACATATGCAACACACAAACTATGTATATATGTGAACCCTCTATTTTACACCTCTAAATGACCGGCATTTGATTGCAAACACTGAGAATCAAACCAGGCTCAAATCGGATCAAAGACGGAGAAGAATGGACTGAAAAATGAAATGCAGCAACCCGTGGGCCCGTTGCGGTAACTTGCAGTAACCGCAGCCCCTACGGTTACTGCAAAGGCCCCTGTGGTAGCCAATTAGCTACCAAAGCTGATGCTACGGCAATGGCAAAGTGCTTTGTGGTTGCCGTAACTGACTCCTCAGTTACCGCAACCATACCCTTTCAGAATTCTATCTAGAAACTGTGAATTTTTAGCCCCAAACTCTCCCTATAAATACCTTGCACCTCATAACAACTAAAAACACACAATCATATGCTTCTATACTCTCCCTAAAGCTTTCTAAACCTTATTTCTAATCTTTCCAATCATCAAAACCCTCTTTCTAAACCTCCAAATCTTTAAAACCTCATTCCAGAACTTTTTCCATCACCTCAAACCTTATTCATAAGTTTCCTAATCACCTCAAACCTTATTCATAAGCTTCCAAATCATCCCAAAACCCCATTCACAAGCCTTCAAATCACCTCAAGTTCTATTCTTAAGCTTCCAAATCAAGAAAAGATTTAATTCAAGCCATTCCTTTCAAAGGGAATTCGTGGTTCTCAAGCAAAGGTGATTCAAAGTCCTTCTAAGAAAAGTTCATGCTATTCAAGAGTTCTTCTTCCAAAAGGAGTGCTCGTGATATCCCAAGGCCAAGGTGGAACTTAGATCTGGTGCTAAACTTGCTTCCTACGTTCCTCGCCGACGTAAGCCAAAGGTAAAAGTTCTTTCCTTTTCCTTTTCAATTTCAATTTCAAGATCTAAATATGAAAAGATTTAATTTTTGTTAATTAAAATCTGACCTAATTAACAAATCTCTAAAGCCCTTTAAAATCAATCAAAACATTATAACAAAGGAAATGACTTAAAAAAAACCCCTCCTTCGCAAGAAGGAAGAACTGCATGGGCTTTGATTCCCATTCAAAGGGATACGCAGGCTTGCCATCTCTAAGGCATTCAACTCCGTTAAAATTAACAACTCCTTCTCTCTATCACCTTCTTCACGTAGTTTAGGATCAAAATTGCTTTTCTTAAATAAAAATAAAAATTTTAATTCTTTTTATTATAATTATTTTGATACTCTCTTTCTTATTTTAGTTGTTTAAATTATTTAGGGAATGTGTGCTTTTCCTAGAACCCATAAGGGCTAGAGGAAAGATCCATTAATTTTGATATTTTGACTTATAATAGTTTTAAGTAGTTTCTTCTTTATCTTTTTGCATCTTGTGATTATCATTATCTCATATTTGTCATGCATTGCATGAGTAATATTGTTTCATACATCATATTATATCTTCTCATGCATACATAAAAACTTCTTTTTTTACAAAAGCCATTTCGTATTTTAAGCCAAACTAAATTTTTTGTATTGTTTTAACCAAAACCTAGTCTCCGAACCCTCTTTGGTCATTCGAGGACTAGTGCTTTTCTTTGGGATGAATGGTATAATTTTGGAGTCAATCAAATTGGGTTTTTCCTTTAATTTTCCCAACTAAAATAAACAAAATTAAAGTGGCGACTCTCTTTTGCAACTTACAACTTACAAAATACAATTTTTCTAAACTCATAGTGGGTTCTAATCGTGATGTTTCTCTCAAATGGGCATTTTCGATTCCCCTCTAGCGGATCGGACCGGGTGCTCGGGCGAGGCCTCACAGCTGGCAACTCCACTGGGGACTTCAAAAATCTTTTTCAAATAAAGATAAGTGGACTACTCTTGGTAAAGCAAAAGTTTGGCTTCTATTACAAAATGGCTTTTTCATTCATCATTACATTGGGCTCCTTGTCCAAAACATTAGCTTCTTAGGAAAACAAAGGATAGAAAGTAACATCGAGTAGGCAACCTTCCCTAGGTCTGCTTGCCGATAATGAAATCATCTAGCCCATGATGTACTCTAATCCCTTTAGAGGTGTAACGAGTATGCACATACCTTTGGATCCACGCGAGGCTCCTTAACTCACATGTGGTCAGGTATATTGCATCTCTAGTGTGATGGGCTCCTTTCAAGCCGCCCTTACCCTTTCATGTAATAACTCATAGGACCTTCCTTTAGGATTGTGTGAACCATAATACTAAACTTGGTATTTTATGAAACCTTTTTCAATCATTCATTCATACATGCATGCATAGATTGAACCTTGTGAAGAGTCTAAAACCTATCCAAACACCTTCACACATAAAACCCACGGTCAAAACCCCAAACCTATGGTCTACCTAAACTTATGGTCAAAACCCAAAATCTATGGTCCACCTAAACTCATGGTCAAAATCCAAAATTCATGGTTCACCTAAACCCATGGTCCGGTCCTACCCCAACCCATGTCCAACTTATGGTAAAAATAAACCCATCTATGGTACCCCCATCCAAATCCATAATCCTTATCCAAGCTGAACACTAATCTAGCTTTCATTTTTCACAATTCTTACCCAAGCTAAACACTAACCTAGCTTTTATCTTAAACAATTCTTACCCAAGCTAAACACTGATCTAGCTTTACCCTCAACAATCCTTACCAAAGCTAAACACTAACCTAGCTTTCGTCTTTCACAATTCTTACCCAAGCTAAACACTGATTTAGCTTTATCCTTAATAATCCTTACTAAAGCTAAACATTAACCTAGCTTCACTCTTATCCTTAATCATTACTCAAACTAAATGTTGACTTGGTTTCACCTTCAACATTACTATCCGAGTCCATATTTCTATCTAAGTCCATGGTCTAGTCCACTATTGTCCAACAATCACCAAACCCATGGTCCACCCAACCTCCAAATCCATGGTACATCCATAACCTAATTGCAAAACCCACGGTCCCTCCATCCTTAAAGCCTATACTAAACCATCCATAAATTGCAAATCTAATTACTTGAGGCTAAACTCTAACCTAGCCTTCCTGACTAAACTTTGGTTCCTCAGAAACTAAAATCCAACCTAGCTACTCAAAGCTAAAAATCTGACCTAGCTACTCAAAAGCTAAAATCTGACCTAGCCACTCAAAAGCTGAAATTTGACCTAGCCACTCAAACGCTAAAATTTGACTTAGCCACTCAAAGCTAAAATCTGACCTAGCCAATTAAAGCTAAAATCTAACCAAGCTCCCCTAGTTAAATGCCTACCTAGCTAACATCACACACCTCTACCCTCCTTTTTTTCATACCCTGTCAACCTAGCCATAAGACACCATCAGCCCAACATAATTGGCCCATTACTTTCAAAACCAATCCATTACCCCCAAATTGATAAATGCCTATAAGCCTACTCTAAGCCCAATACCTTTGGCTCAACACACCACCCTTGGCCTAACACACTACCTTAAGCCCAATACCCTTGGCCCAAAGCAATACCCTAAACCCAATATCTTTGGCCCAACACATTACCTTAAGCCCAATACCTTTGGCCCTAGCACAATACTTTAAGCCCAATACCTTTGGCCCAATACACTATCTTAAGTCCAATACCTTTGGTTCAACCCGATACCTTCAGCTTGAGACCTTGACCTGTGCAACATTAGGAAATCATCAAAAGCCCAAATGCAGTCAGCTTACAACATCAATGGGAGACTTTTTTTTTTCCTCAAAGTGTGCATGCGCGCCTCATTGCTTCTTTTCCAAGCACTTACCTTATTTTTTGACTTGGTTTTAAAGGTACCAATGGTAAGCCTGACTGACATGGAAGCTTTAATCAACCAACTCAAGAGGCAAGAAGAGAACCTTCAAGCTATTCTCATCTCCGCCCTATATGCTCAATGAGCCAGTTTCAATCAAGCTTTAGCTAGTCAACAATCCAAGTTTAATAATGCCCTGATCCATCTTACATCTGCTTTCACTAATGCTTTGAGTTTCCAATGCCAGCTTATCATCAATGAAGTGAGAGGAATGTTGAACCAAGCTAAGCCCATCAATGTTGCACCTACCATTGACATGATCCATAATTTTACATCCTCAATCTCAAACATCAATGCCATTCTAACCTCAACCATGCCATCAGTCTTAGATACTAACCTTGCCTTTTCTTTGAATCCTTTTCAAAGTAAGGAAAGCCCTACCTCTTCTACTATCAAAAGACCTTTAAACCTCGACATTGATGCACTAGAGCAAACCCTCACAATGGAAAAAAGGTGCAAGAAGAGCAATACCTCCACTCCCCTTGCCTCTATTAAATGGAAGGATATGGACACCTACATTCCCCTTGTTGATGTCAAGCGAGACAGTATAGAGCTAACTGGCATGACTAGTAGGTACCCTTGAAATCTCAACAAAAGGCTTTCACAAATTTGGGAGTTCCATTAGCAGCAGTTTATAAGAAGACTTTGAAGGTAAGAATGGTAAAACCCCTGGAACCAAAAGTCCCCCCTAATCCCTTACCAAAGAGTTACCATCCTAATGAGTATTGTGAATATCATCAAGGAGCGGGGCACCAAACCAATGCATGTAAAGGTTTAAAACATAAAATCTAGGATCTAATTGATAGTGGAGATATCATCCCCCTAAAGCAAGACCCAAGGCCTTAATTCAACCTTGAGTAGCATAACATGGAGGAGTTTAAGCCTAGCTAATCTGACCTGTCTGAGGTTGAATTCCAAATCTAAGTTTGAGTCTGAGCCTAAGCCTAAAAGTCTGAGTCTAAGTCTATCATTTTATTTTATTTTGTCAACCATATCAGTCCCTTCTCTATTATTTTATAGTAGAGTTTCCTTTATAATAATGCACCTATGTTCTCTTTTCATTATTTATGCATCAACTTTCTTATCTTCCTTGATTAAGTCTGACAAGGATGAGCTTAAAAAAAAAAACAGAGAGAGAGAGAAGAAAAAAAATAAAATAAAAGAAAATGAAGAAAAAAGGGGTAAAGATTAAATCCACCACAATTAGCATAGATCAAAATGTGGGATGTCCTCATTCTCTTGAATCAATAAACGCTTCACAAGCTCCTAACCAAAGAAGGACTTCTCATCAAATAGTTGAAGCGTAAAGAGTAAGTAACTGTAATTACTTATTGCACAATTGGGTAATCAAATGATACACCTCAACAAGGGGTGACAAGTTCAAAGAAGACCTTTGTCAAACCCAAAATTCAAAGATCACAGCCTCTCGACATGGCAAATCATGGTGGAATGCTTTCTCCCAAATTTCATTAATTTAAGCTCTTTAAGTTGAAAAATCTGAAAGGGCAGCTTAGACAAAAGTTAGGACTAAAAAAGAAAAAAAAGAGGGAGAAAAGAGAGAGAAAGAGAGAAAGCTCATCGAAGTCACCTTCCCCTATGTCCAAAGTTGTTAAATTATCAATCTGTCTGGTCTCATGTCTCTAAAGTCATCTTTTCTCATCAAAGGCTCATTCTTTAAAGTTATGTTATCTTTTATGCCCTTATCTTATAATGGGGCCATGTCTTCCAGAATGTCATCATTTGTTGTCAGTCATCCCATCACTTAGTTCAAAGAGTTAATACATATCTCCAGTCCATCACATCCTTATCTCTCATTTGGAACCATAATCCCCAAGTTGTCTTCCTCCATTAGCCCTTTAGCCATTCCTAAGGGCTCTTTACTTTAAATAGTGCAGTCAGTATGTCATCAAGTCAAATCAATTAAGTGTCACTCTAAGAGTCTCTTCAATCTCAAACAACCAAAAAAGCTTGACTCGCTCTTTTCCATGATTTATGCTATAAAAAGCTAAACCATACAACCTCCATGATTCTTTTCAGAAGTTTCAGTCTACCTTCAAACTATTCCCAAACTTTTCTATCCCAAGCCTCATTTGCAAATCATACCACCGTTTCAAGCTCAAGTCATGTACTACCCTTTTTTTGGCAAAATCTCATCATGGGCAGAACCAAAAATCCCAAGTCTCTCAAGACTCATCATCTTTGAATCTAGTTTCCTTGGCAAAACCAACACTCGAGGCATATCTACTAAAGCCTATCATCCTCAAATTGATTAAGGAGGACTCAAACCAGTCAAGGCACATCTCATGCCTCTTTGGCAAATATCTCATGATCTTTGAAAGATTAAATTGGCAAAACACATAATCCTTAAGAATCAAAGCCTCTTAAAGCCTGCAAACTATTCCGATGCAACCATGTCAAAGGGCAAACCCATATCCAAGAGCCTATGGTATCCTTGTGACCAAAACCTGTAGCACCATACCTGAGCCAAAGCCAGCCATCCAAAGCGCCCTCGTAGAAAACTATCCTCAACACCTAGAAGCCTTCATCTTGAAGCCCAAATTTAGAAGCCTTCACCATGAAGCCTAAAACCAAAAGCCTTTGCCATGAAGCCCAAACCAAGAAGCATTTGCCATAAAATCCAAACCAAGAAACCTTCACCATAAAACTCACTCCTAAAAAGCCTTTACCATGAAGCCCACCCCCAAAAGGCCTTCATTTATGAAAACCATGATCACTTCTGAGGTAAAATCTAATTGAGCCTTCCAAATTGATTACTTATCCTAACCTTTTCCTCTAAGCCAAGATTAGCCTCCTAGATCTAGCATCCTAACCTAATCTCTCTGACCAAAGCCTTTCAAAAAAACGTATTAGAAGGCTAATAACTTGACCAAGCATCTAATGTGATCTCTCACGAAGGCAAACCAGACTGAGCTTCCAAATAAACCTAGCCAAACCTGACTCAGCCTTCTAAGATAATGCACTCATTCTAAACAAATCTCCCCTAAAGCCAAAACTAAAAGGCCATAACTGACTAAGCCAATTGCCAGACCTGACCTTCCCCAAAACTGGAACTGACCTAAACCTTATCATCTCAAAGGACTTGACCCCCCTATTCAAGCTTTCCAATTCAACCTTAAGCCAAACATTATTGTAAACTGAACACACCTAAACCCTGCCCGGCCTCTTCTAGCCATACTTGGTTTAACCTCCCAAAGTGAATTTAATAATAGCCATTGACCAACTAGCCTCATACCTAACATGCCTATTTCACCTCTAAGCTAGCCGATCAACCAAAAAACCAAATCGCTTTCTTTTATCATCCTAAAGTGGGGGCACCTTCCTTCCAAATATTCACCTTTCCAAAGTGAGGGCATCTTTCTCCCAGAAGCTCAACACTCTCCTACCAAACTGACCCTTCACAAGTTCAAGGTATCCAATCATTGCATAATCAGATGCATTTCATAATAGAACAAGTTGTAAGTCAGACTTCTGAATCAAAATGGATCATCTCTTTCCTACCATACAGGGTCATCATTATTCCTACCAAACAAGAATATCATTTTTTAGCTCCTACCAAAAAGGACAACCTTAAGATTTATACCTTAAATCTGAATTAGGTATCCCCTTTTATCAGACCCATCCTAGGATAGCCTTAGGATCCATACCTTAAATCTGAATTAGGTATCCCTTTTGATCAGACCTATCCTAGGATAGCCTTAGGATCCATACCTTAAATCTGAATTAGGTATCCCTTTTGATCAGACCCATTCTAAGATAGCCTTAGGGTTGCCTTAAGATCCATACCTTAAATCTAAATTAGGTATCTCTTTTAATTAGACTCATCCTAAGATAGATTTAGGATCCATACCTTAAATATGAATTAAGTATCCATTTTGATCAAACCTATCCTTAGGATTCATACCTTAAATCTGAATTAGGTATCCATACCTTTAATCTAAATAGGTATCCCTATCAAACCCATCCTAAGATAGCCTTAGGATCCATACTTTAAATCTAAATTAGGTATCTCTTTTAATCATACCATCCTAGGATAGCCTTAGGATTCATATCTTAAATCTGAATTAGGTAGGATTTATACCTTAAATTTGAATTAGGTATCTCTTTTAATCAGACTCATCCTAGGATAGCCTTAAGATTCATACCTAAAATCTGAATTAGGTATCCCCTTTTATTAGACCCATCCTAAGATAGCCTTAGGATTCATACCTTAAATTTGAATTAGGTAACCCCTTTTATCAGACCCATCCTAAGATAGCCTTAGGATTCATACCTTAAATCTGAATTAGGTATCCCCTTTTATCAGACCCATCCTAAGATAGCCTTAGGATTTATACCTTAAATTTGAATTAGGTATCTCCTTTTATCATACCCATCCTAAGATAGCCGTAGGATTCATACCTTAAATCTGAATTAGGTATCCCCTTTTATCAGACTCATCCTAAGATAGCCTTAGGATTCATACCTTAAATCTAAATTAGGCATCCTTTTTAATCGGACCCATCATAAGATATCCTTAGGATTCATACCTTAAATCCTAATTAGGTATCCCCTTTTATCAGATCATCCTAAGATAGCCTTAGGATCCATACCTTAAATCTAAATTAGGTATCTCTTTTAATTAGACTCATCCTAGGATAGCCTTAGGATCCATACCTTAAATCTGAATTAGGCATCCCTTTTGATCAGACCCATCCTAGGATAGCCTTAGGATTCATACCTTAAATCTGAATTAGGTATCCTTTTTTATCATACCCATCCTAAGATAACCTTAGGATTTATACCTTAAATATGAATTAGGTATCCTTTTTTATTAGACCCATCCTAGGATAGCCTTAGGATTTATACCTTAAATCTAAATTAGGTACCCCTTTTAGTCAGACCATCCTAGGATAGCCTTAGAATCATTTCACCCATAAATGTTTAGATCATCTAAGCATCCCCATGGTTCCTTTTTTTCACCACTTTAAAAAAAAAAACCAACCATTTTCACCCAAACATGTCTAAATGCTAACTTAGGCATCCATTTGGTTCATCTTACCATCCTTCATTCCAGCGCTCACCATCATCAGAATCACCTTTTGCTCAAAGCCAATTCTGATGAGGGGGCAGCTATGAACCCTTTATTTTGCACCTCTAAATGATTGGCATTTGATCATAAATGCATAGAATCAAACCGGGCTCAAATCGGATCAAAGACGGAGAAGAATAGGCCGAAAAATGAAATGTGGCAACCCGTGGGCCTGCTGCGATAACTCATAGCCAGCTGCTGTTACCGCAGCCACCTTTGCTGTTACCGCAGAGGCCCCTGTGGTAGCCAATTGGCTACCATAGCTGGTGTTGTGCTAACCACAAAGTGCTCTGCGGTTGCCGCAGTCGACTCTTCAATTACCGCAACCATACCCTTTCAGAATTCTACCCAAAAACTGTGAATTTTTAGGCCCAAACTCTCCCTATAAATACCTTGCACCTCATAACAACTAAAAACACATAATCATATGCTTTTATACTCTCCCTAAAGTTTTCTAAACCCTATTTCTAATCTTTCCAATCATCAAAACCCTCTTTTTAAACCTCCAAATCTTTAAAACCTCATTCCAAAACTTCTTCCATCACCTCAAACCTTATTCATAAGCTTCCAAATCATCCCAAAACCCCATTCACAAGCCTCCAAATCACCTCAAGTTCTATTCTTAAGCTTCCTTATCAAGAAAAGATTCAATTCAAGCCATTCCTTTCAAAGGGAATTTATGGTTCTCAAGCAAAGGTGATCCAAAGTCCTTCCAAGAAAAGTTCACGCTATTCAAGAGTTCTTCTTCAAAAGGAGTGCTCGTGATATCCCAAGGCTAAGGTGGAACTTAGATCCAATGCCAAGCTCGCTCCCTATGTTCCTCGCCGACGTAAGCCAAAGGTAAAAGTTCTTTCCTTTTCCTTTTCAATTTCAATTTCAAGATCTAAATATGAAAAGATCTAATTTTTGTTAATTAAAATCTGACCTAATTAACAAATCTCTAAAGCCCTTTAAAATTAATCAAAACATGATAATAAAGGCAATGACTTAAAAAAAAACCCTCCTTCGCAAGAAGGAAGAACTACGTGGAGTTTGATTCCCATTCAAAGGGATACGCAGGCTTGCCCTCTCTAAGGCATTCAACTCCGTTAAAATTAACAACTCCTTCTCTCTATCACCTTCTTCACATAGTTTAGGATCAAAATTGCTTTTCTTAAATAAAAGTAAAAATTTTAATTCTTTTTATTATAATTGTTTGATACTCTCTTTCTTATTTTAGTTGTTTAAATTACTTAGGGAATGTGTGCTTTTCCTAGAACCCATAAGGGCTAGAGGAAAGATCCATTGATTTTGATATTTTGACTTGTAATAGTTTTAAGTAGTTTCTTCTTTATCTTTTTGCATCTCGTGATTGTCATTATCTCATATTTGTCACACATTGCACGAGTAATATTATTTCATGCATCATATTATATCTGCTCATACATATATAAAAACTTCTTTTTTTTACAAAAGCTATTTTGTATTTAAGCCAAACTAAATTTTTTGTATTGTTTTAAACAAAACCTAGTCCCCGAACCCTCTTTGGTCATTCGAGGACTAGTGCTTTTCCTTGGGATGAATGGTATAATTTTGGAGTCATTCAAATTGAGTTTTTCCTTTAATTTTCCCAATTAAAATAAACAAAATTAAAGTGGTGACTCTCTTTTGCAACTTACAACTTAAAAATATAATTTTTCTAAACTCATAGCGGGTTCCAATCGTGATGTTTCTTCCAAATGGACATTTTCGATTCCCCTCTAGCAGATCGGACCAGGTGCTCAGGCGAGGCCTCACAATATAAAGCCCTAAATATTTATTCTATTTTGCATCACATCATTCGGTATTCCAAAGAACAATGGATAATTCTAGAGAAATCACTAGCAATTATCATAGGTTAACAACATCTTCTTTTGCCACCTTTTGAATTCAAGCCATTAAATTTCTCTAGCTTCTATCCATGGTTCACAAGAACCAAAATAGGCATAAAAAAAAGGCAGTTGCTTTCGTACTCAAAAAGGATGGTACTTGAGCTGAAGTGAAATTTTACCAAAAAGTAACAAGCATTTAATAAAGTGAAATATAACAAGTAACTAAATCATAATTCACAAGTAATGTTCAATTCTTGGATTTAAGTTCTTTTCAACTAAGAATTAAAGAAATATCAAGGACAATATGAATTGAATTCATTGAAAGATCAAAATACATAAATGATCATTGAATTGGAAATACCAAAATTAATGAATGCATAAGTGAAAATAAAAGAAATTTTAAAATAAAATTGAAATAAGAAAGGAAGGAGAAAATGGAGAAGTCGTAATTCTAAGACTCAATATCTTGTTCACTTTCTTCACTAGATTCCCAATCCTCCAAATGATAATGTGGAACCCCATTTTGCAATGCATATCATAATTGTCTTGATGAATATGGTCAAGAAAGCTGAGTTTCTTCAAAATTTTGGAAAACATCCTATCTATATTGGAAGGAGTTTGAGAAGAAGTAGGGGTACTAGGAGGTTGAGGGTGAGGTTAAGTCTCTAGAAGTTCTTCAAGCACTACCATAGGCCTTGTTCTAGCCTTTTCTTGGACTCCTTTCTCGCAAAAAATATATTCATATTTCCATCATTTTCCCTCGATGCCTTTGTATTGATCATATCTTGAATGTCAATGAGGGATTTCTTAAAACGATTTTTAAGAAGGGCTTTATTTTGGTGGGTAAGGGCACCAATATTTTTGGTTATAGTAGTAATGTGGAAGGAGAGAAGAATGTCACCCTTTTTCGTAAAGGCAAGGTGGAGAAATTGGTCCGCTAGGAAATGGGCGGTTTGAATGCCCTTTCCTTTGATAAGGCTATAGAGAAAGAATAAGTCCTTTTGAGGTACTTTTTCATTGTCATCCCTTCTAGCATTGATAGAGAGGGTGATAATTCTATGGAGCATTCAAATAGAGAGAGTTTTGATATGTTTGGCTAAGGAAGTTTTAGAATCAAACTTTGGTTCAATAGAAATTTAGGTCTAAAAAGGAGTTTGTTCCATTTTAGAGTCATTTAAGGTATAAGAACCTTTCGTTTGAAAACCAAAAATATTAGCTAAATCTTTTAGGGTGAGTTCATATGGCTTATCAAAGAAGTGAAAATCAATGGCATAATGCCCACGAGTTAGATGAATCTTTTTATGGACGAACTAAGGTGGCAAGAAATTCTTTTGTTAGCTCCTCATAACCATCTTCATCAATAAAAATAAAATTCCCCTATTATAGGTTGCTGAGGTAGGCAACAATGCTATCTTCAAAGCCTAAGGTTTTGAGGCACACTAGGCTTGGAATTTTAGTAGGAAGGATGGTTTTGTCTTGATGTCTTTGGTTGTTTTGTTGCTCTTCTTGGGTGACTCCTCTCATGAGTTCCTGAGGAGAGGGTTGTTGAGAAGTTTGAGCCTCTTTTCCTTTTCTTGATCCCTTTCTTGATGCCATTATGAGAGAACAAGAGATTTGAGATGAAAAGAAAAGTGAATAAGTTGGAAATTTATGAAAAGTGAGAAGAGTAAAATATAATGTATAAGAACTTGAAAAATATAGAGATTTTGAGGTTGAAAAATATTTAGAATTCAAGTAGGAGAATTGTTAAGAGTTAGAAATTGATTTGGATGGAAAGTGGGTTTTTATAGGTTGAAAAATGGTGAAATTCAAGTAAAAAAAGGTAAAAAAAAACTCATTAAATGTGAAATAAGTTGTTTTTACTACGGCTATTTTTTTCTGTCAGCGACTGAAATTACGACTATTATATTATAACTAAGATAGTGATTTTTGAATTTTAAAAAATTGCATCTGAGCTTTCAATTAGCGACTGTGAGATACATAACTAACAATTAGGCAAAAAAATTTTCAAATATCACAACCGCAATTTACAAGCCATCCAAAAATTTTGAAGAAAAAATCAAGAAGTTTTGATGCAATGCATTTGACATTTAATTTATAGATCAAAAAGGATGTTAATGAGCATTGTTATCACAGAAATACCAATCCTACAAATAAAATTCAGGTCATCCATACACCAACCACAACAAACATATCATGAATTCAAGGAATCATAAACGTTTTCAATCAAACAAGTTAAATGAGGCAATAGTAACCTCAATTGAAGAGAAAATGAGAAAATAATTTATGTAAAGAATGCAAAGAAAAATTTTATGCATTAAAAAATTATGGCAAGGAACCTCATTTAGGGGTTTTGTGAAAATATCAATATATTGGTTTATTGTATCAATAAATTCTAATACAACATCTCCATCTTGCACATGATCCCTCAAAAAGTGATGTCTAATGTCTATATGCTTACTCCTAGAATATTAGATAGGGTTTTTTGAAAGATTTATGGCACTTATGTTTGTCATATTTGATGGGAATGTGATCAACTACTTGTCCATAGTCCTTGAATTGTTGTTTCATCCAAATGACTTAAGTGGAACAATAACTCGCCACCACATATTTTGCTTCAACAGTGGATAATGCAACCGAAACTTGTTTCTTGCTAAACTAAGAAACTAAACAATGGAAAGTTATGGAAATGCTCTTCCTATCAAGTAAACTACAGGCATAATCCGCATCTGAAAAACCAATAATATTAAATGATGTCTTCCTACCATAGACCTAAGTGCAAAGTGCCATGCAAATACTTCAAAATTCTTTTAACGGCATGCAAATGAGATTCCTTAGGGTAAGATTGAAAGCGAGCACACAAACAAACAATATACATAATATCGGGTCTAGATGCTGTAAGATAAAGAAAAGAGCCAATCATACCTCTATAATTCTTCTCATCTATAAGCTTACCCTTTTCATCCTTGTAAAGTTGTTGATGTGCTCATTGGTGTCTTGTTACTCTTGCAACCATTCATTTCAAACTTCTTGGGAAGCTCTTTTATGTACTTGGATTGGTTAAAGAAAATCTCGTCCTTGCATTGATTGATTTGCAGTCTTAGGAAGAACTTGAGTTCACTTATCATGCTCATCTCAAATTCCCTAGTCATACACTTAGCAAACTCTCTACAAAAATTTCCATTAGTAGCACCAAATACAATATCATCAATATAAACTTGAACAATTAAAGTGTCATTATTGTGCTTTTTCACAAATAAAGTTATGTAAGTGTCATTATTGTCCTTTTTCACAAATAAAGTTATGTCAACCTTGCCTTTTTTAAAATAATTTTTCAAAAGAAATGAACTAAAACCTTTATACCAAGTTCTAAGAGCTTGTTTCGATCCATATAAGGCCTTAGTTAATTTGTAAACATGGTTTGAAAATTCATTATGTTCAAAACTGGGAGGTTGTTCAACATACATTTCCTTCTCAATAAAGCCATTCAAAAATAAACTTTTCACATCCATTTGAAAAAGTTTGAAATCTATATGACATGCATATATAAGAAGAATCCTAATAGCCTCTAATCTTACAACTGGAGCAAAGATTTCATCATAATCAATGCCTTCCTCTTGGTTGTACCCCTTAGCAACTAATCTAGCTTTATTTCTAGTGATGGAACCATGCTAATCTAACTTGTTTCTAAACACCCATTTACATCCAATAATGGCATGACCTTTGGGTCTAGGAACAAGTTTCCAAACTTTGTTTATCTCAAATTGGTTGAGTTCCTCTTGCAGCAATCACCCAACTTTCATCATTAATAGCCTTATCAATGTTCTTTGGCTTAATTTGAGAAACAAAGGCAAGATTATTATCTAAGGCTTTAAAGTGACGTCTAGTACTTACACCCTTTTAAATTTCACCAACAATGAGGTCCTTAAGGAGATTCTTGGGATATCTCCACTCCTTCAAAAGTCCTTGAGCATCTTCCTCTTGTGGATGTGGTGGAGCTTCATTATCTTATTGGTCTTTATTCTTTGGTTTAATCTCCTTTGAATTTCCATCTTGATCAATCCTAAGCTTCCTAAACTCATCTATAAGAACACTACCTTTTCCAAGATCAAGCTTACTAGATTCGTAAAACACAACATTCATAGACTCTTTAACTACCATAAATTTTTTGTTAAAGACTCTACAAGGCTTGCTAGTGGTGGAATAGCCTAAGAAGATACCTTCATTAGTTTTAGAAGCAAATTTCCTAAGGTTATCCTTGGTGTTTAATAAGTAGCACTTGCAACTAAAAATTCTAAGATATGAAATTTTGGGCTTTCTTCTATTCCATAACTCATAAGAGGTTTTGTTTAACATTGGTCTTTTGAAAACTTTATTTGCAATATAGCAAAAAGTATTTACATCTTTCGCCTAAAAATAAATAAATAAACCATACTCATTAAGCATAATTATAGCCATTTCAACCAAAGTTCTATTTTTTCTTTCTATAACACCATTTTGCTGTGGTATTCTAGGAGAGAAAAAATTATGCGAAATTCCATGTTTAATGCAAATATTTTCAAAATGTTCATTTTTAAATTCTTTTCCATAATCACTTTTTGTTTTTGAAATGAAATAACCTTTTTCATTATGAGTTAAGAAACTAATCCAAGTAAATCTAAATTAGTCATTAATAAGCACATAGGCATAAATTTTTCCAACCAAATTAGCAATTCTACTAGGTCCAAACAAGTCCATATGCACAAGTTGAAGGGTCTAGAAGTACTTACAATATTATTAGATTTGAAAGATGATTTGCGTTGCTTTCCCATTTGGCAAGGTCCATAAGTCTTGTCTTTTGAGAATTTTATCTTTGGATCAAGACCATCAATAAGCTCATCCTTGCAAAGGCAATGTAGGAGCTCTATGCTTGCATGCCCAAGTCTTTTACACCAAAGGCAAGACTCATTGCTAGTAGATATGAAACACTTGACATCTTAGTTAGCCAAATCATGTAAATCAATCAAATAGGTATTGCCTTCCCCTTCACCCTTAAACACCACATTGTCATTAGCTAAAGTAGCGACAATGCATGTTTTAAAGTCAAAGATGACTTTATTATCCTTATCACACAATTTACTAACACTAAGCAAATTAAATTTCAAGCCATTTACCAAAAGGACATCTTTAGTACAAGAGTGATTATTCTTAGCAATGGTACCAATGTCAATTATTTTAAATTTTTTTTTACCAAATGTGATGTTTCCACCTCTCTTTTCTTTTAAATTGGTGAAGAAGCTTGCATTATCGGTGATATGTCTTGAACATCCACTATCTACATGCCATTTATTCTCCTTGGTAATGGATTTGAGACACACCTAGAACAAATAATGAATCATTTTGTCTTAGGCATCTAAATATATTTAGGTCCTTGGGATTAGCCTTGGAAGGGTCCTCAAGTTTGAGATGAGCCTTCCTCATATAATAAAACCCATTAATCTAGCCAAAGTTTTAACTTGCAAGTCTTATTGAGCTTTGCCATTTTGCCATAAAATTGTGGCCTACTCACAACATTACCATGATGCATATAAGAACAAGTGTGGTGTTGTGGTTTTTTGTGTTTTTGAGCATGCTTCTTATGATACATAAATGCATGGTTTGCTCTTGAAAGCTGAGCTCTAGAGCCTTGTGAAACCTTTTGAGTCCTTTTAGGACTAAGAGGCTTTATGTGTGCTTTCAGTCCCTTGTCAATTACCTTAATGCTAGAGGTTTAAGGAATTGATGCTTTTATGAACAAGGTAGGAAAGGATGTGGTTAGAGATGAACTATGAAAGATAAGACCATGTCTAAGGCTTGCTTCCTTTGTGGAATTTTGAAATAAAAGACCTTAATTCCTCAACTTTTAATTTAAAGCATTATTTTTTTTTGTATAAGGAATTAAGAGAGGAGATTTTAGAAGAAATTTCTTCTAGAAGCCTTTGAGATTTACATTGGAAGTTTTCAAACTTAAGATAAGTTTTTCTAACTCTTTTCATTTCTCCTTTAATTTTTAATTCTTTTCTTTATACAATTTCATTTTAGACTTATATTTTTTGCATTTTAGAGCCATGGCTTTCATTAGCTTATCCTCATCCTCATCCTTATCATGCAATTCATCATCATCATTATCATCACAAGAATGAGGAGTAGAGCTTACCTAGCCATGAAGCATAGATTGGCAACCTCCTCTTCCTCTTCATCACTTGAGGAGCCATCATCCCATATAGCCTTGAAGCTTTTCTTCTTCTCCTTGTCCCATTTCTTCTTTTCCTTATTCTTAGGACAATCTGATATGACCTTGCTTCCCACATTCATAGCAAATTATATCATTCTTCTTTTCTTTGCTTGAGTTGGAGTTGGAGTTGGAAGATGATCTTCTAAAAGGCCTCTTGTCTTTCTTTCTTTTCTTGATAATCTCCTTGACCCTTTTTGAGAGCATAGCTAGTTCTTCATCATCATCTTCACTTTTCTCTGATTCACTTAAGGTCTCATTACTATGTTGATCCTTTAATGCACATTTGAGAGCAAGTGACTTCTTTTTCTCCTTTTTCATTTGTGGCACTTCCTTCTCTATGTTCATCTCATGGGTAAGAAGTTTACTGATGAGAACATCAGTAGTAATCTTACCAAGGTCCTCATTTGCCTTTTCAATACCGACCACTCTAGCTCCATAATGTTTTTTTGAAAGAACTTTGTGGATCTTGTGATTGATATCTACCAAAAAGTAAACTTTTCCAAGTTTCTTTAGATTGTTGACTAGGGCAAGAAGTATATTTGTCATTTAAGTGATGCTTTAATTAACCTTTATTAAGAAGAGCTCATATTCATGAGTGAGCAATTAGATCTTCTTGGACTTGACTTGTTTAGTGCCTTCATGGTAGTTTTCTAAGGCTTTCCAAATGCTATAAGCACTTATTCAATGTTGAACTCTTACACATTCTTCTCTAGATAAGGAGCTAAATAGAATAGCCATAGCTTTTTTGTTCTTCCCATTTGCTCTTTTTTGAGTTTCAACCCATTCTTTTATAGGAATTTCTTTTTCAACTCCATCAACCACTTTTATCGGAGGCTTCCATTTTTCAAGAATACTATCCCATAAGTCTATGAGATCACAATCAAGATATACTGCTTGCCTCAAAATATACTATCCAAAAGTAACTCGCAAGTATATGAGGCAATTGTAGTATTTCAAAAGCACCCAAGGTCATATCTCTCAAGGAATTGCAAATGAAAATCACTTGTTTCTTTTTAAAGCAAATTAAATGTAAAAAGGTTTGTTTGATTTGAATTTGAAACGAAATAAATAATTGCAAAATAAGAAATTAAAAGAAAATATTGATAAAAATGCTATAGGTTTAAATGCAAAGAATGAAGGATGCCTAGGGTTTGTATGCAGCTTATCAATCCTATATGTTTATGAATATACCCAATTGATTATGCTAAAGCCTTAGTTTCTAACAATTCAAAGGATAAAAATTAATCTATTAGCAATTGCATTCATAGAAATCATTCTATCAAATCATAAATAAAAAACTAAAACCTAATCTTGAAACTTATATTTCTAATTTGTTTTAAGATCCTAAAAAAATGAAATTCGGAATTGAACTTCAACTCTCGTTCCTTCATTCAAAACCTAAGTCAAACAATTGGTACCTAAGTAATTTTTCATTACCAATCAATCAATTCAATTAAGAATAACAAAAATAATCAAATGGGATTTAATTCAATTCCATATCATGAACATAGTATACAAACCCTAGATAAGACTAAAATTAGTTCATAAGAAACATAATAACAATCTCCAAATTATTAAAATCAAAAGAATCCATTGAATTAAAACTTTCAATTCAATAATCAAAAGATGAAAATAACAAGGAAATTAAACATACAAACCAATTTGATGTTCTAACTCAATCTCTTAGCTTTTTTACAAAGAATTCCCAAAACAACTAATTTTTACAAAGAATTCCCAAAACAACTAAAGTCAATCTTATCTAAGTATGAAATCTGAAAAACTAAAATTGAGAAAATAGAAGGAGAAAATAAGGGCAAAAAATCGAATGAACAATCTCTTCCCTCCTTCTCCAGACTGCTCTCCTAAATAAAATGTTTCTCCTTCTATTTATACTTTCCAAAATAACCTAGGATCCAAAAAAAACCCTCAAAACTCTGATAAAATTTGGTTACAGCTCAAACATAATCCAACGGGGCACCGGGAGTCTGCAGCTAGGTGCTTAAACAATTTTTTGTGGCTGTGTATCCTACTGCATGACGTCGAAAATTTACTGTCGATGCTGGGGTTTGCTGTAGTGCACTGAGGCTCGCTGAGTGGCACTGGGGCTATGCAGGCTATAAGCAACACTCAGCTACGGTGCATTGGGGTTCGCTACGTGGTACTAGGGCTTGAGTTGCTTGCTGCCATGCAATGACATTCCTCCTGCTGTACTATGTTTCGTTAAATTTTTCGATTTGGCTCAAGTATCTTCCATTTCTTCAATTATTAATGCAACTGAAAACAACCTAACAAACACATTAAAAGCATCATAAAATCATAAAAATAAACTATAAATTAACAATTAAAAGAACCCAAAAATAAGATAAAACTATGACAAAACATATACCTCCATTCTATACTTCCAATAAGCATAGTCGGTACAGCCAAAGTGTGGTTTGAGGTGATGCATACCTTAATTAGCCATTTCGATCTTTCCTTATGCCTTAAAGCTTGAGAATGTGAGACCTTGCTTTGATACCATTTGTTTGCCCTTGTGCACTAAGAAGAGGGGTTGAATTGGTAAGAAATTAAAATTTTAATGGAAAGAGATAAGGAAAGAGAGATAGAACACAAACAATTTATAGTGGTTCGGATGTTAACAAACCCTACATCCACTCTCCAATCTCAATTGGGTGTTCCACTATCACTAGGCAATTACAATGGAGTTTCAAGCTCACTCCCAACTCACAATATGTTTTAATGGCTCATATACAACCCTTACAAGTGTTTTCCCCTTAGCCTCACACTTAAACCTATATAATGTGAGGCTAACACTCAACCCTTTGAGCAATCAACTCTTTTACAACAACTAAAAGATTACAAATGAAAGTTTAAGGGTTTGAGAAATAAATTTGCAAGTGTTTGATTATTGCTAAAGTTGTTGGATTGTTATGAGGGTTTTTAGAGGGGGTATCTATAGCTTTCACCCACCAAAGGCTAGTTACAAAGAGTACAGGTAGGATATCTTCCACAACAACCATAAAATATGCATTTAATGCTCTGTCAAAGCAAAGTCGCGATCATGAAGCCTTTGTCGTGGTCGTGACATCCTTTTCGCATTCAAGATCCCCATTTCACTGTAGCAATATTCAAAGATCCCAATGGCTACTTGACACGTGGCACTATCCTGTTGGCCATTCAACTATCTATTGGGGCTGGAATCTCCTTATGAAAGTTGCAGTCGATACTCCTTTATCATAATCGCAAAATGTCTTTCATTGGCATGGCCGCGAGCACGACTTAGGTCATGAACCTCTCTGAGTCTCAATGCCTTTTGCCTTTAAATTTTTCTCTATCGCAATCTATTGAGTCATGGACTTTAGTCCTCTATCGTAGTTGCGATTCTGGCATTACATCTACAATTTTGGGGTCCGTTATATGACTTGAGGTTTTTGAAGTTCTTTTGATTTTGAACTTTGCCAGAAGGTAATTCCTACAAAATCAACACTTAAAACAAACATTAGATCGCTCTAACTTGATTATCAAGATCAAAATAGAGATTGGCTAAGTTGTGAACCAATTTAGGTCAATAAGTTTTTTTAACAGTTCATTACAAATTAATTAATTTTAAAAACATTTTTTCCGACATGTTGTGGAGAGAGAATTAAGTGATAGTGGATGTAAAGAGATTGACTAAAGTTACTCGATCAATTGGCTAATACTAGATATATTCATATACCGAATCACATATTTCACTTTATGAAGGAAAATTGAGTTAAATGAACTAAGTTCTTGAAAAATTTAACATTTTTCAAACTCAAACTTGGTGAATGTCTAGCTAATGCACTAGAAAAGCCACTTTCTGGACAATGGTTGGAATTTCTAAGGAACAAGATCAGTGTAGGAAAGAAAAAAAAAATTGCAAGTTATTTGGGGTCATAATTTATTGTGGCAGGAATACCGAATAAGGATAATTTTGCCTAAATTTGAAAGTAATATCACCAATCGCGAAAAATAACTTTAAAATGAAACAGGTAGAAACTATAGTTGATTCGAGTAGATGCTTGACTGATACAGTTAGTTGTTGATTGGAGTAGATGCTATTTCTCAATAAACTATTTGGTGACAGTCTAACTATTTGGTGCAAAACAACTATCGATTGCATCAAACAATTGCACCAAAGACTCCCTTTAGTTTAAAGTACTTCAAAGACTCCCAATTGCACCAAAGACTCCCTTTCATCAAAAAACCTAATTAATTTCATATTCATATTTTTATAAATTATTAATATTAAATATGTTACCTTTTTTTAAATCAATAATATATTTGTATGTTATATTAGACTAAAATCCATTTTAATCAATATAATTAAATAAACATACCTACTTAATAAATATATTCATATTAGATATTAAAAATTTTGACACAATTAGTAAATAAATCAAATTAAGCTAAGTCATTTTTATCTGTTATTATTATCAGGACTATATATGGGACGAATCACTAACCGTACTCGTAGTTCAATCGAAAGTAGCAAGAATAATCAGAACTTAAAAAATAAAATAATTTAAGAGCAACAATATCCATAAACAAATCTTTTTTCTCTAATAGTTAAATTTACAATGGTAGAAGTCATTATGTGTTTAAAAAAAAAAAGGCGGGGGCCTACGGCATTCAACAAGAAAATGCACTTGATTGGCACAAGTGTGATGCTAGCACTCTTCCAGAAATCACAAAAAGGGTTACAAATTTGAACCCTAGTTTAAAGCCCAGGTCCTTCTAAATTTGTGTTGAAATTATTAAGTAAATGTCCCAAAATGTTCTATAATTGCATAACATGGTTAGTAATTGCATCCGGGCAAGATTGGGCTTGCAGAAGTTCTAAGCGTGTGTAAGGTGGAGCGAACTGCAAAATATAATCTTCATCTGAAACAACATAATAAAAACACGTCCATTAATAGAAAAGTGGATAAAAATTAATCTGATTTGCTCAAAAATGGGGTTAGGTCCTTTATTCTGCCATCATCTATAGTTGTTTGTTTCAGCACTGTAATGAAACAGAATGACAAAATAGAAGCAGAAACAACTGTCACAAACTCACTTTCTTTGACTGTTCCATAGAGCCAGCACAATACCTCATCGGCAAATGCTAGGCAGACACCTCCCTGCCAACAAATTATATATAATCAAGATAAAAGGAGTGACACCAAACATTTAATTCACCAGTAGTTAAGAAAATTTCTGGCTGATCCTAATGGCATCACAAGTGTTTGTGATGCGCACAAAATGGTGAAAAGAGAGTTCAGGCTGACAGTATGATGTTCAAATCTTGTTGCAATAACCTATGAGAGTAAGACAATGACTTTTTCACCCCCAACAACACTTGTTTCTCATTGCCATCACCAAAAGCATCACCAACAGTGCAATTGAACCAGAAGTATTCCCACTAAAACACAAGGCAAAGTAACGACATGCCAAAGGCTCAATAGTATTTGTTCAATGTTTCAGAAAGACTACAAGTGCATTCTTTGTGACAGGACAAGATCTCATCATTTCCCCTCATAAAGTTTAAGAAAAGACAGTGCCCAATTCCCAGGTGGTCATTGAAGTGTGTGACACAGGTTTCTGAAGATGCTCAAATAAGAAAAGGCCTAATGACAAAATAAAAAATAAAAACTCAAACCAATATGCCGATTTTTATGTATTCAGACCTTTTAAAATGATCAAGTGTACCCTATTTTTAATAAATTAGTTTTGATTGTACACAAAAAGTCAAAATTGAATATATATATATATATATATATATATATATATATATATATATAAATTTTCCTTTATCCACTTCTCAATTGCATTCCATCTCTCAATCTCTCTCTAAATATAAAGAATACAAATTTTGTATGATTTTATTAAACAAAATTTTTTTTTTTTTAAAAGAAAGATTATAATTTTCCAGTCATTCAAGGAAGAGATGGCAGGAAGTAGGGTGAAAGGGGTGGGGAAAGGGAAACTATTATTTTCTATTTAAACTGGTGCTAATGTATTATTATTTTTTTCAATTTTGACTTGTTGGGTACAATCGAAACAATATTTTTTTTTTTTAAATTGTGGGTAAAATCAATCATTTTTAGAGGTAAGGGGTAAAATTGAAAAATCAAGTAAAGGCCTGAATTTCATTTGTTACTTGGACAACAAAAAATCATGAAACAGTTCACAGATAACAAGATTAACCTGCCAATAGTTCTTTGCTTTTACTCTGTTTGTTATGTCCTTACTTGTAAGTCTCTCAGTGCGGACAAGTCGACCTGCATCATCCCTGGGGCAAAAAAAAAAAAAAAAAAAAAAAAAAAAAAGAAATCGCTTGGTCACTCTGCATACAACATTCATGTGTATTTCAGGTGGGAAGGGGGAGACAGAAGCTGCAATATTTCAAATTACACTATAACCCCAAAGCCAATGTGCTCAAGTCAATTATGAGTTTTCCCAAATATAACTTAATTACAACTTTTTTTTTTTTTTTTCCATCTTATCTTATTTTTAAATGCAAGTTCTATTTGAATCATAAAAGCAAGAGAAAATTAGCTTTACCATGTAGAAAATGAAAATGAAGTAGCACACCAAGTACAAAAACTAAGAAAATGATACAGAAATAGAAATTACCTAAATCCAATAACAATGTAAGGAACCCCAGCCAAGAATGATTGAATCTGTAACAGATAAAGCATCCCAGTTAATCATTCATATTTACAAACCCAGAAAGAAAAAGATCCTAGCTCCATATGGGAAAAATGCATCAACAGAATGGAAATTCTGGACCAACCAAAAAGGCAAAGAATGGGAACCTTGCAAATACCATGAAAACATTTAAGTCCTTTTACATAAAAATTAAAGATGGATTTTTATTCCAGAAACCATATTAGTTGTAGTAGTGTCTCACAATAACTATTTCAAACATGATATGATTACAGGAGTGACACTTGACATGAAATTCCAAAGACAAACTATGAACCCATCCAACCCAAAACTCATAGTTAAAAACCAATCAGGTCACTCAAAGGTTAAAATATTTAAGCATAAATTGTTGGCATGCATATGATTTTTGAAACCCAAATCCCCATCTGGCCCATCACCTCGCATCTATTAATGGCTGCATCCAGTAGGTACAATATTCCAACCATTTCAAATTATTGATGGTTTACTCTTTAACCATTTCCGAATTGTTCCTTGCTTGTGATTCTAAAAGAGAATTTATAACATTCAAAGGACTATAATAGGTCCGGCATGTATAACTAGAAGTTTAAGGAAAACTAGGATAAAGCTTATGAGCATTTAAAGCTTTTCTATGAGCTATTTTCAAATGCTTTCTTTCACAAACGTTTACCACGTGTGCATCATGCAAATTGCAATTTAGGTTCTATTTGTTTCACGAAAAATAGCCACCAGAAAAGTATTCTCTATATAATTGTTTTCTATTATTTTGTTACAAGTTATAACATTAAAACCAATAGGCAATTATTTTTGGCACTTGGAAAATATTAATTTCCCTTGATCAACGGCTATCAAAATGTTAAGATTCATGAGAACTTTATATATTTCCACCTGGTTTTACTCTAGCCGAATTGAAAATGAAAGTGCATAAAACAAAGGTAAGTTGTACCAACCAGCAAGGATTGATGGCAGCACGCAAAGACCATCAGAGCAGTCAGCTACGGTTGGTGAACTATTCATGATCAGATATGTGCATTTTATGGTTTTCATCTAGTGTGAATTCCTTCTCTTTTTTTTTTTTTTCTTTTTTTTTTTCCTCCTACAAGTTTGTCGAAGACTTCTATCGTAAAACTCAGACATTATTTTGAAAATGATGAGTTCTTTTTCTGAAACCATGAACATGTTTGTTGACCAATTTTACCATGCGTCAAACCACCAAAAAGTAATTTAAATGTTTTATGGAAATAATTTTAGTGGAAGTCCTTCCGTTTCAGTGTAACTCACTCTCAATTGAACTAAAAAGAAAATAACTTCTGCTTATTGAAGGGAAAAAAAAAAAAAAAAAAAAAAAAAAAAAAGAAGAAGAAGAAGAAGAAGAAAATAATTGTGAAGAGAAGTGTTTCATGTATATTATATCTGAGTACCAACAATTAACCATTCTTCTGTGTTCAAAAACAATAATACCAATCATCTACAAATGTATGAGAGAGGCAATTCATCATGCAGATATCCCAGAACAAACACAGGCAAATGTATTGCTAAAAGTAGTAGAGACAGTGATCATCAGCTAAAGGTAAAAATATATTATAAAGCTAATGTACCCAGAACTTCAGTAGTTTCTCTCTTTCAAATCTTTCCTCAGTATGATAATCCAGCTGCACAGCAGACAGAAATTCACAGGTAATCCAAATAAGCAAAGATTAAAATACATATTAGAATAAAAGAACACGAGAACAAAATTGTGAAACATGCATGCAAACCTCACGACTTGTCTTCAACTCCACGTAAAACCTCTTCCCATCATCAGTTGAATCACAACAATCCATTTCAGCACCCAAAAGAATACGGTGAGCACCCAATTTGGTTTTAAGCATAGAACAGAATTCAACATTGGCATCAACATGATGTATTCCTTCCCCGTCACCTCTTCTTGGATCTTCAGTGGCTAGGCTCTCAAAACAATATCCCCAATAACATCTGAGTTAACAAAATCAGATCCACTGGATTTAGTCAAATTAAATGGCCCATTCATATAACAACTTAAAATAAACATACATTGCACACATCGGATCAACAAGAATGACTAGAAAAATCATACTATTAGTCAGAACTTCTCATATCAATTGCCCCACTTCCATTTTTTAATCCCAATATCCACTAGAGCATTTATTTCCTATGTTTCTTTAGAAAATATTTCATAGGACAGGTTATCCCATAAAAAAGTCTACTTCCCCAACTATAGAACCAATAATTCACTCATTTCATCAAGTTTGCACACCTTACATGATTGCATGCCATTCATCTATTGTTAAGAGAAAAATATAATAAACCAAAACCAGTGTCGACAATATGAGCAAAAACTTTAAATTATAGAATTAAAATCTATCATGTGACTACGTATGTAGCAGACAAGGGAGTGTGCCACATTCCGATATCACCCTTATGTTCACACTTTTCTATTCTTGAATTCCATTTCAGGGTAAGAACTTATGCCCATGCATTTGCTAATATAGCTATAAGTGAGTCAAGTACCTTCGACGTTCCAATTCACTTTGCGGTCTTTCCGGTAATTTATGAACATCAAGGTATACAACCCCATTCCTTTTATGCACCCCCATTTCCCAAGGCTCATGTCGAATATAAGCAGTTGCTAAAATCTACAGAAAAACAAGATAATCAGATATCAAAAAAAAAATTGGTTATCATACACGTGATTTGGGTAAATTACATACAACTTCCAAAGATTTAGCCATAGTTACAAATCAAGAAACTTTTTGAAAATTAAACCCCTTCCAATTGGTTGATATAATTAAAACAGCCAAGTCCAGATTAATAACTGTTTATGATTGGGAATGGCCAATTTATAAAATTCCTGAAGTCTAGTTGACCTTTATGACAATATTTACCACAAGTTTAACTTGCGATTTTAAAAAAAAAGTACAACAAAAATTCTAAAAAAATATAGCACATATTTTTAATAATTTCTCTTGATGACTACTAAGTCACTAAGTTCTTTTTCCCCAATTCCATTGATTTCACTATTTTAGTTGGTCTTACATTATTTTCATTTATACAATATGAGATTTTTATGTATTGATTTTGGATTAATATTTTTTACTTTTATTATACATGGATGATTGTTTTAGATGGTAGATTTTACATTTACTATTTAATGTGTAGCTCATAAGATTTTTCAAAAAATTATGTTATAGCCTTTGGAATCAAAGAAAATGATATCTAACTAGGAGAATAGCTTGTAACTTCAAAATATGTAAGTGAATCAAAAACTTATACTTGCAATATTATTTTTGTCATCACAGGAAAATCTAATTAGCAAGGACGCAATTATGATCTTCCAAAAATTTTTAGTCCTAAATTTGTGATTATAACTAATCTCAGATATATGTGCATCTCTGAGGCTTGGAAGTTATTTAAATTAAAGTTTTTTAGCGAACAATTTTTCCCTCAATCAATAACTCAAAAGTTGACATCAGTTAACTAATCCACAAAATCAAAACGATGAAACTGAAATCTCATGAAATAAAATAGGCCTACCAAATTAAATATTCCATAATAACACCTCTATTATATTTAACTCCCCTAAACAATACCTTGTACATTTGCTCTTTGCAAATTAAATATGTTTTTCCCTTATTTTGTGGGTGTCTTCCGAGTTTCTTATCAGCCAACAGCGACATTCCAATTGTTATTTAAGTGACACCTAAAAGTGGCTAACTCATGACCCAAGATTAAAGAATGTTTTGTGCAGTTCATCATATTAGCTTGCCAAGAATTCAAATTAAGGATTACTAGAATTCAAAATAATAATTAGGTCACCAAGAATTCAGAATAAAAAAAAAAAATAAATAAAAATAGGAATAAAAAGGGTAAGCAATTACCTTATTAAGGTTATTACGGAAAGTCTGAGCAAAGAAAAAGATAAACAAAGTTTAATCGATAAAACAAAGTTTAGTTGATATTCATCATCAGAAAAATAGCATGTACAAGAAAAAGGTAAAAGATATTTCTCACCACAAAATGCATATTTTGAAGTGGAATATTTTTGTCTCTTATGCAACCAAGAAGGTCACCAAAACCCTCAGAGCCCAAGTCTAGTAAAAAGGATTTCAAATAAAATAAAATAAAAGAATTACTTCCCCACATCAGATGTCTAACACATACACACATATATTGCAATTATCTCATTGTTGATTGCGGGAAGATACAGTCAAATTTTCAGACAGAAGCCATACCTTTTTTCTCAATGAAAGTATCAAAGCCTTCATTTAGATCAGCTCCAACGTCTTCAGAAATAAAACGCTTAAAAAGCCTCTAATAATGTGGAATAGAGTGTGATATCAATGAGCTAATCATAACCACAAACTATCATATAAGAATGGAACCTCATGAAACAATAACAGAACCCATTGGGAAAACAGGTTCAGAAGAGCATACCAAGCTGCGATCATCAAAGTAGACATCTCCACCTTCTACCCGACTATAGCAACCAAGTTCACAAGGCTATAAGATTAAATTCAAAAATTCAGTATGGCAAACAATGATTTCTGATATTAACCAAATACTGCAGCAAAACAAATCACAAATACACTTAAACATGGTGATCTTATGCAACTACCAAAGGTAGCACAATTCTTCAAAAAGATGTCCATAAAGAGCTACATTTTACAATCAATGACATACTTCTGATCATAAAATCATTAAGAATTTAGGTGATCTAGGTCAAAACATCATACAATGAGTTACTAAAATCTTGAAGCTGCTATAGTTCTTGCCTACTTTTGGTAAATTGCATCAAAAACCACATGATACAAGTAAGGGCATATATACAATAGGTTGCAAAATATAAATAAACCTACCGCCTGAAAAGTAACCACTTTCCTTGACAATGTTTCTTCACTCTTTGAGAACTTCAGTTCCGAAACAAACCGTTCATCACGATGACCATTAGAAAATCTTGAACCATAGCCATAGCCCTGTCGTGGAGGAAATCCAGGTCGGGGTAGGAGGCCTGCCCCTCTATCATTATGCCAACGGCCACGTCCAAAGTTCCCTCTTCCGCCCTGGTTGTTAATATTGCGTATGACTGGCAGCACTGTAAAAAAAAAAATTGAGGGAAAAAGTACAAATATTAGGCAAGAGAGAGGGAAATGCAAGAAGTGGTTAAGAATTAGTCAACCCATTTATAAGAAGATTAAATTGCAAAGAAAAGGAAGAAGGGCTATTTTTTTCTCTTCAAATGCAGAATCAATTTTGAGAATTAATCACAGTATAAACATTCTCCATAACTTCACTGAAACCAAAAGCAACCAAATAACATCTTGTTCCAATGATGTTAAACTATAACTCGACTGTGAAGAATATCAAGTACTTTTTCTTAATATTAAAGCTGCAAAGCAGAACTGTCCAATTTTTGCATGGTTCCAAGTATTTCACCTAACACACGTAAGTAAAAACTACTTTCTTTCAGATCCGATTACATTCTTCCCAATTTATGGTAGTGTAACAAAGACATGGGCAAAGAAAATGGGAATGCCTGAGAAAGAAGTTATAGCACCTGAACTCAATAGCTTGGATAAATCTCGTAACCAAGCAGCAGTAACAATTCAATTAATACTCATGACTTATCTGTCAACTGATGATACTTTACTTCAATATAAGATGATGTGCAAAACATTAATTTCTTACAAGTAATAGCAATTGCATTTATAACTCTTATGCCACATTCAAAAACTCGAGAAAGACAATTTATTTATTTATTTATTTCTTATGTTTCATTATAGACAATCAAACAAATTAACCACTAAAACTAAAAATTTATTGAAAAAGCAATAAACACTAACCTAGTTCACCCAGTGCACAAATTATTCAATTTCAGCATAACTCAAAATCTCCCAAATACCAAAATCAGAACCCAAAAGATAAGCCTGAACACAGAGTGAAAATGAAAATTTTGAACCTACTAATAACAAGCCAATACAATCTACAGAAAACAAATTAAAGGGTATTTACAAACAAAATTAGAAAAAAAAAAAAAAAAAAAAAAAAGAAAATTACCAGGAATGGAATAAGGACTAGTGGCTGGAGTTTTAACATAATCTTCATTATCAGACCCAAAAAGGTCTCTATCTTCTAGCTCATCGTTATAATTGTTATTATAATACTTATTATTATTTTCAACTTCTTCACCATTCTCTGCCTCTTCTTCCCCTCCACTGCTAGCGCTGCTACTGGCGCCACCGCCGCCGCTGCTGTTTCCACCGTCACTACTGTTGGATGAAGAGGAAGCCGCCGACGATGACGATGAGCCGGACGACGATGATGATGAAGAAGAAGAGGGAGATGATCGATGCGTCCCATTGTTGTCTCTATCTTCTCCTTGATCGTCCTCATAATCTTCCCCAAATAAATCAACTTCCTGCTCAGCGAAATCCATTTCCTTGATTCTTTGCTCGCCTGTCTGTTGGCGGTGCGTTTGCTAAGGACTTGATTCTGATCAAAAGTAAAACAGGGCTACTGCTTTGACAATGGTTATTTAATTGAATATTTAGAGTTCGACATCTCCTTCATTTTTTTTTTTTTTTTTTGGTATGAATTTTTTTAAGAGAAGATTAAATTAACCTCTTTAACTAAAAAACTCAAAATCTAAGGTTTATTATAAATTATAATTCAGGGTAAATTATATATAAAGTCTCTAAATTTTATACTATTTTCTAATTTTTTATAATGATCATGAAAGATAAATTTAATAAAAAATTCAAAAATTATTGACCAAATTGAAAAAATTGAAAAATTTAGTGATAAAAAATTAATGATCTAATTGTAAAAAAATTGAAAGTTAGTGATTAAATAAGAAAATATTACAAAATTTAGTAATCAAATTAAAGTTTGTGAAAATAAAATTAAATCTTAGTGATCATATTGTAAGAAATTAAACGTTAGTGACTAAATTAAAAAATAATACAAAACTTAGTGACTTTTCATACAATTTACCCTTATAAATCAACTTATTAGCATAGTATAATAAGATATAAGCAAATTATATCATAGATCTCAATTCATTCTGTATTATAGACTCGGAGCCTAAAACATGTGTTGGCAGGGCTATAATTTTTTTTAATTAAAATTGAGAAATTCAAAAATACTAACCGTTCACCTCATATATTTTCAATTTCTTCATGATTACTTTACATTTTCTCTTTGTTTTCTCAACTTTTTCTCTCTATTTCTCTAAAATTTTCTCATTATTCACTTTGTTTAATTTTTTGCTACTTGATAGTTTGTGTAATACTCTATTTTTGTTCGTCAAGTTTTAGTGTACTATGGTAAGTATTTTATATGTTTTACTTTTTATATATTTTTTTTATGATTTCTATTGTATGCTTTATAGTTTTATCATCTTATATTTTTGTTTTTCTAGGTTTTCATGTTTTCCATTTTTTTTTGTGGTTATTATTTATTTTTAAGTTTAGAGTTTGCATAAATTTGATTGTTTTAAAAATGTGTTGGTAGTCATTTAAATTTGTGTTTGTTTTTACTTAAATGAAATAAGTTGAATGTATGTGTTGACGATTTAAGTGATTATTAAATTGATGAACTTAGGTTTCTCGATAATGAACCTTTAGGTGTTAATTGATGAACTTATTCTTTATTCTTTATGATTTATTTTATTATTTTTTTTGCAAAACATGAATTTACCGTTTTGAATGGATAAAAAAGAGAGTGATAAATGATCAAATTTTGGTGGTGTTGTGTATAAAAGGTAATTTTTTTGTTTCCTTATTCTTTTTGTTGTAATTTTGAATTGTTATGTATAAAATTCACTAATGAAATTGTTGTTTAACTAATGAATTTTTGAAGTATTAATGAACATATGGTTCAGACTTGATGTTTATAAATTATAGATTTGATTAACATGTTAGTTTATGATAAGTATGTTATTTTTTATTTATGAATTTGTTGATTTTAGTTATGCATAGTGTTTTTTTTTTTTAGTAATGAATTTGGTTTTCGTTATTTCAAACTGTTTTGAAAATTTTGAATTAGTGGTCTATAGGAAATAAGCACGGAGTTTATTTATGATAAACATGTGTTTTTTCTGTGATGAACATGATTTTTTTTAAGATGAACATGTAGTTTCTAACTAACAAACATGGTGTTTGTTTCTGATGAACATGTAATTTGTTTGTGATGAACGTGAAGTTTATAACTGATATATTTGATTTTTTAAACAATGAACCTATAGTTTTAGTATTGATAAATTATTATTATTTTTTTTACTTAACAAGCTTTATTGATAAATTTTTAATACCTTTTTGCAGGATAAAGAGCATTGCATGTAAAAGAGTTTATGTAAGAATCTAGCAGACTTGATAAATGAGCTTGCACTTGTGATGCTAATAGTGAGGGCTTGGATTTACTTTTAGGTACTGTGTTGGTAGAGCAGCAAAGCAATGAACCTATAACAGATCAAGGGAAGAGAGGTGATAGGGAGAATGTTGAGGAGGAAAGTGATTATGCTTCTAGTGATAAAGCAGTTACAAAAAAAGGCAAAAGAGTTTCTAGTGAGAGTGAGAGTGAGGTGGAGAAAAGTGGTGCTACTTCTAGTGAAGAAGCAATGGAGGAGGAGATCCTCAAAATAGAGAAAGACATGGAGTTGCTAGTGATAGTGAGAGTGAGTGAGAAGGAAAGTGATTCTACTTCTATTGAAGAAGTAATGGTGAAGAAGACTTGCAATAGAACATCTGTGTTATTAACTAGGATGTCTCCATTTGGTTTATATAAAATGATTGAGTGGCTATCCCTCAAACAATGACATGCAATTGAGGATGTTAGGTTTGGTGGTTTTTTGAAGCTGGCATTGTCTAGTCATATAGCTTTAAGTAGGTACTTGGTTGAAAAGTTTGACATCTATAGGTATGCTATAGTATTGGGAAGGAGGAGCTTGTTTTGAGTGAGAAAGATATTTTTTGAGTTTGATCTTCCTTGTGGCAGTAAGGAGGTGGTTGAGGTAGATTTGAGAAGAAGAGTAAGAGATATAGTAATTTATTACATAGATGGAGGAAAATATGGGGTATAGTTATTAATGGTCCTATAACAAAAAGTATACATGATGAGATTGTGAAGGGAGGGGACTTTGGGGATGATTTTAAGAGAGATTTTGTTATTTTTGTAGTTTCTTCAATGCTGAAGGGATGTCAAAGTAGGCAATGTAACTTTAAGATTTTATTTTCTTTAATTGATTTGACTCAAATAAAGGAACTCAATTGGTGTCATTGCACTATAAATAGCTTGGTCAAATCTATTGAGTTATGGACTAAGATTCCAAATGCTCTTTTAACTGGACCTATAGCCTTCTTGACTATAAGTATTTTGTATTTTTGTTTTATTTTTTCATTATGTTTCATATGCTCATTGTTTATAATTGTTAGGTTCATTATCTATTATTATTATGTTCATTGTTTTTTATTGTTATGTTCATCATTATTTGTGATTACTAATTTTTTTTTTATTTTTATGTTTATTAAACAAATAGCTTTGTTACTTAGATAGAATGGAGTTCAACGTGATGGGTAATGATACTAGAAATTATCCAATACTTTCTTGTTGAACTTCTCAAAAAGTCAGGGATAGAGTGAAGCAGGAGTTAAATTCTAGAGATTTCGGTAGATATAAAATTGTTGATCGTTTGAAAATTGTGAAGATTGACATTGAAGAGAATGTAAAGGAAAGGGGATAGAAAAGTGATGATGTTGAGAGGCAAAGGCCTGAATCTTCTAAATCTGGAAATTGAGGAAAATAATCTAAAATTATTTTGTGTGTTTAGTCATAGTAAATTTTGTTATATTTGTTGTAATTTTTATAATTTTTATGTTCATTAAGTACGCAAAATATACTCATTACATTAAATATATATGTTCATTATGATAGTTAAAATTCATTAACTGTAATTGTTAGCTTATTAATAATAATGATGAATATTTTATGATTGTAGGATTATATGGTCAAACTGTCTTCTATTTTGAAAAAAATGGCTGAATTAATTATTGATTTTAGAGAAGTGATAGCAAAGATAGGAAGAGTGCATCCTGAGAGTGAAATACTGAAAAAAAAAACTTTTAGTTCAATATCTAATATGTTCAATACTGTTTCAAACTCGCAAGGAGAGAAAGGAGCTGCTGGGGTTGTTGGTAAAAGTTCTGTTGATGGTGGTGATGATGATGATTTCTTTAATGATCCCAATTTTCTTAATGCAATAGTAGAGCTTGAAAAAGCAATTCTTAAGACACAAAAGTTTTCTGGAGGAAAAGGTTATTAAATACCTTTGTTTTCATTGGGTCTTACTCCTAAGGATGTACGTGCTGTGATACCATTTCCAAAATGTTGTATTAATGTTACTGAAGAAGAATAAGAAAGTAATGGTGGGAGTGATGATTTTGGTTTTGTGATTTGGGTTTGAGAGAAAGGCAGTGATAGTGAGAAGGATAAATGGATGAGGGTGGTAAATATGAAGAACAGGATGAAAAAGATAAGGATGGTGAATCTAAAGGTCATGAAGCTAAAACACCACATGTTAAAGCTACATGTGATGATGGAGAACATAATAATGAAAGGTTGTTCAATAAGTATTTTCCATAATTGTCTTTTTTTTTTATTTTTATTTGTAAATTTGTTTTTTTTTTTTTTTTGTTTTCCAGTTTACTATTGTATTGTCGTTATGTATTATGAATATTATATTGTTCTATTTGTTCTATATGTTACTTATTAAGGTTTAATAGAAACATTATTGTTGTTATGTTGGTTTATTATTAATGAATTGTATGTTCATTGTTAATGTGTTGTATGTTCATCATTTATAAATTACATGTTCATTAGTTTAAGTTGTATGTTAATAATGTATTTTGTATGTTTATTTTAAGTTATAATTTAATGTTGTACTGTGATAAAATATTATGCATGAATATTATGTTGTTGTATTTCTTTTGTATGATCATTATTTATCTTTAATAATTTTATTATTTTTGGTATGTATATTCACTATAAATGAATTGTATGCTTATCACTGATATGTTGTATGTGTATTATTTATAAGTTGTATGGTCATTAGCTATAAGTTGTATATTTGTTGTATTTGATTATTTTGTTTTTGTTTATGTTGTAGTTTGATTGATAAATCTAAAATAGAGCTGGATGATGTACAAAAGAGAGTTTGGCCTATAAGGAAATTCAAGAATCTTTCTTTATGCTTGCGATCACCTTTCTAGAGTCAATATGATTTGAAGCTGACTAATGTTACTAAAAGGAGAAATTGATTTTAGATTGTGTGTTTTGCTCAGAAGATCCAAAAGAGTGAGATTAATTTCTATTAGTTTTATAACTTATTAATTATATGCAAGTTTTATATTTTGTAGTAATAATTTTTATTCTTTTTATAGTGAAATATTGTTTAACTATATGGACTTTTGGGCTAACCATAATGATGTTTAGACACTATGTGATAGGGAGTTGGTAATTAGTGTGGTTCTAGACATTTGGTACGTGAGGATGAATTTGGTGGATATGAGACATCGAGTTGGGCGGTTTAAGAGGTTTTTTTTCTCCACTGATACATATTTTGGAAATTTATCTATGAGTATTTTACTAGTATTAATAATGTCATTGTTTTCATTTTTTTTAAAATTTTCAGATCCAATTAGAACTAGAATTTGAATTCATGCATAATAAGTCACAAGAAGAAAAATATTAGAATTTCAATAATATTTTGGATCAGGAGTTACGTTTGTTAATGACATTGATATAAGTGATGGTGACCTTGTAAGTAGTTATTTTAGTTTTTATCAATAGTTAATTTTTTTATAATAATTATTTTTTATTTATATACATATAATTTAATTTTTAAATAATTACAAATTTTGGTGTTCTTTGTTGTTCATTGCTGTGCACATTATTTTTTAATCGTATCAACATTAACAGATCTGTGATTGAAATTATAGATAACAAAATATTACCCAAGTCAGTGAGTTATAAGGCAAAATATGAAGGCTGTCTAAGAAAAATTATAAGTCGTGGTGATTATTGTTGAGTTGTATGTTCATTACTTATAGTTTTCATATTCAATAGTTATGTATTTCATGTTAATTTAATTAAAAGTTGCATGTTAATTATTTGTAAGTTTAATGTTCATTAATTATAGGTTGCATGTTCATTACTTATGAGTTACATGTTCATTTGTTATATGTTTCATTATTATGAATGTTTATTATTTTATGAATTTTTGACCTGTATGTTCATTTTGTATATATTATATATTCATATTGAATAGAGTTTATGTTAATTATATATTTGGTTTATGTTTATTTTAGGCTGATGTATTTGCCAATTATTTCGTAATAAAGAGGCTTTGTAGAGATAATAATTTGAAAATTTTTGATAAAATGATGTTGAAAATGCCTTAGAGATTAGCTCGTAATACTGTTATTTTGGATTTTTTGCATGAGGCATATAGAGACTTATTGAGGCCGAGGTTATAATTGGAAAAGTAATTTGAAGAAAAATGATATAAGTTATCACTGTTTGTTATTTTTTATTTAATTTTTTTTCTTATCATTATTAGTCTATGTTTAGTGTTTTTTCTTATCATTTATATTGTATCTTTTGTGTGATCTTGCTTTGAGGTGTCTTAGAGCTAAGTACCATGACCTAATTATGATGTCTAGTTTCAATAGGTGTAAAGATAACGTTTTAAAGGTAGCTAAGGAAAGATTTATTAAGTTGAAGAAATTGAAGAGAAATTAAAGGGTTTTTGTTGAAAATTTAATGTTGAACATTTAGTTAGTTGTATATACAGAAATATTCAGTGTTGAACGTTTAGTTAATATGATGTTTATAGCAATAGAGACAAGTTTTATTTTAATATTTTTGATTTTGTACAGACTTTTTTTTTTTTTTTTTTTACATTTGATGCTCTTATAAAAATAATTAATTGATATAATTTTTATATTTTCTTTAATATATGATGCTTGATTAAAGTATTTAATTTAGAATGTGAATCTAATTTTCTATGAATAATAATTTTATAAGATATAAATGTATGTTCATTATTTTTATGATTATTAGTTAATTATATGTTCATTAGTTAGTAGTTGTATATTCACTAGTTATAAGTTGCATATTCATTTCACATAAGTTGTATGTGCATTATTGACCAATTGCATGCTCATCATATATTGAGCAGGTTCATTAAGTTTTGATTACATTTTCATCATATAAGTAGTAAGTTTTTTAAGTGTTGATTACATTTTCATCAAATGTTAGTAGCATATTCATTATTTGTACATTATATGTTCAATATATTTAGCAGTAAGATATGGTAATAGATTTATTAAAATATTTATTTTTTTATTATAAAAATATTTTATGTTTGTGAATTTATTAAAATACATAGGATTATAACTTTGCAGACCTATAGCTTGAAATTGAGTTAGAATTTGAGGGTAGTTTAAATGTAGATTTGGAGTAATAGTTATTAGTTGTGTGCTATTGCTAGAACTTGGATGCCCAAGATATGCATTTGCACCTACTTGAGAAAGGCTTTCCTGCAATTTTTTTTTTATGAATATGTAAATTATAATTCGATGTATACGGATGCTTAGATGTATATAACCTTTGTATTTAAAAAAAGAATATAAACAGAGTACCTTAATTGATTTTGTATTGTTGTTTTTGTTTTTAATGCATTTTTTTGAGCATTTTTCCTTTTCCCTTTTGCTTGTTACACATTATCTCTATTATGCCCTTTTTCCTTTTGTTGCTGCTCAGCTTTTGCTATACTCTTAGCTTGATTTTGAATCTTTTTAGGTGAAGTCTCTCGAGTTTCATCAGGTTCATTAAAAAAAACAAGCACAACCTCATTTATGATGCTATATTTTTAGCATTAATGAAAGCTTATTCAAAAACTTGTTGAGCTTTTGTATTCTTTTCACTAGTTGAAATCAAGTGGTTGAACTTTCTACTCATTTGTATTCGCCAAGCAGCTATACCATTTTCGCTTGGTGATGAGTTCATTGGAGTTTCTACTTGTCTATTTTTAATGGCTTCTTTCATCCATCTCTTTATTATTTATTCATGTGGTACTACTTCAGCACAATGGATATTCATGATGCACAAAGAATGAGAGCAAAATATTCCCACTTTTGAAAACACTTTGCACTTGCAAGATATGATCAGCTGTTTCTGGTTGAATTGCACCTCATATCGAATTAAATCAACATCTGGCCACCAAACATGATATGTGAGGTTGTCTTGAATTAATTTCGCATACTATTGATGGCATGAAGCACAATTCATAAACTATTGCTCAAACAAAAAGTAAATCTCTATTATATATATTTGCCTTTCATATGAAAGGAGCTTGACATGATTCATAGCTATATTCAGTTGGCCTTGCAAGCAACATAGATCTTTTCCATTTTGTTTACTCGTCCATTCTGAGACTATGTCATTAAAACAATTGTAGAAATTACATAGTCCAATAGTTTCAGAAAGCCTCTTAGAGACAAAACAGTTTGTAGTCTCACTCCTTTATGAAGATAAAATATCTCTAAAAAAGTAATGTTTGGTAAACACAGGTGTGAACCTTCATTTCAACACCTTTAAAATTGATTCTGAAATTGCCAGAGCTGATCGAAATATTTCTAGCATGATTTGACATTTTTCTGATCCTAACTGGACCTTAGCATCTTTCTAGAAATTGACTAAATTTTCCTTCAAACTAACTGTTCAATGTTCTAAAATTAATTTTGAGCTTATAGATGTTGATTGATAAAATTTTTGAATTTTGAAACTCTTAAAAACTAGCTTGAAAGTTTTGAAAACTAACCCAAGAACCACAAAAATCGAGAAAAGGGTGCTGCTAGCTGTCGCACCATAGGGAGCCGCGCTAGTCTAGAGCAGTAGCCACACAGACATTGGCATGGATCTGCACCAAGTGCTATGCGGATCTGCTCCTATGGTCCCCTTTCTGCACTTGGTCCCCTTTCTGCACTTAAATGTCAATTTTGCCCTTTTTAACCCCTTTTAACCCTACCCTTTGGGGTCTTTTCACTTTTTCAATCCCTAAACTACGCTCACTCACCTATGCATATAAATAGGCCCCCATTTCCCTTTATTTCTCTCCACCAAGAAATCTTGTGTTGATTGACTATCCACAAGCTTTCTCTTCTTCTTCTCCCTCTAATCACTCTCTAATTAATTAATTAATTCTTTTAATTAATTAATTCTCTCAACCTAACCAAAAGTTAATTAATCTTTTTAATTAACTAAAACTCTCTTCTTCAAAAAAAAATTAATCACTCAAAAATTAATTAATTAATCACTTTTTTAAATCAAATTAATCTTTTTTAATTAATCCATCCATTTTAATTAACTAATCTATTTCTTCACTTAAAAATTGGTAGTTAATCCTTTTAATTAACCTCCAAAAAATCAAACTGCCTGGTGTGAGGCCTCGCCCGAGCATGGGTCCGATCTGCAGAGGAATCGAAATGCTCTTTGGGATAAACTCTATGATTGGAACTCGCTATAAGTTCAAAAAATTGATTTTTGTGATTTTAAAGTTGTGAAGGTGAGTCGCCACTTTAATTTAATTGTTTTAATTAGAAAAATTAAAGAAAATCCAACATGATTGACTCCACAAAATATTTGGTATATCCCAATGAAAAATGCACTAACCCACGAGTGACCAAAGAGGGCTCAGGGATCAGGTTTGGTAATTATACAATTGAGAAAATATGATTTTCTTTAGCTTGGCTAAAATTGCAAAAATAACTCTTAAAAAGGAATTTTCGTGTATGTATGGACAGGAATATGATAATGCATGAAACGGATATATATATGATAAGATGGAATGACAATTATATATAAATATGCAAAATAAATCATACTTAATTATTACAAAGCCAAAACGATTGAAATAAAGAGGATCTTTCCTCTTGCCCTTATAGGTACTAGGGAAAGCACACATTCCTCAACTATATTAAAGAAATGAAAAGTACAGAATTGGAAATAAATAACAAATATAAATGGGAAAATGTTATTAAAGATGATTTTGGAGTTGATGCCTAGCCTGCGTATCCTATTGAATAGGAATCAAACCCCACGTAGTTCTTCCTTCTTGCGAAGGAGGGGTTCTAGAAAAAAGTGTTAGTTTGTTTATTAATTTAATTATAATTCTTAAATTAATAATTTTTAGATCCTTTCTGTTTTAGACCTAAATATAATTCTAGATCTGAGTTTAGAATTTTAAGAATGGAAAGGAGATTATACCTTTGCTTTCCTTATCTTTCGGATGAATGGAATGAGCTTAGCTCTGGATCTCAACTCCATCTTGGATTCGAAACCCTTGGAATCTGAATCTTAATTACCAAAGATTAGCGAAATAGCGTAATGAATGTAAATGGAAATTGAAATTGAAACAACAACTCTTTGTTATCAAATTTCAAACAGATCTTAAACATAACAAGTATATTAATATCAGAGAGTTTTTGCCTTGGAATCTATGTCAAATGAGCCTGAATAAGGCTTTATTTATAGAGTTGCTGTGGAGGGCGTCGGCGATATGGACAGCAGCACGAGAGGCACCGGTGGCTCGTCGGACGTGCAAGCGGCACATTAGGCGTGCTGCTCATACCGCCGACACAAATTTTATGTCGCCTATGGGGCAGCACACCAGAGAGGCAGCGTGCCTGGTGCATGTTGATCAGCTGGTTTGACCTGTTTCGTCCATTTTTAGTCCGTTTCAGTTTTGATTTGAGCTTGGTTTGATTCTATGAGTTCGTAACTGAAAAGCAGTCAACTGGAGGTGAAAGATATAGGAAATTTATTTTTCAATGGGGTGCTGTCCCTTTGACTCCTGCCCGCTAACCAGCTAGTGGGACCACCGTATGCGTAGTGCATTATTCTTAATAGGTGTCAAGCTGCAGCTGGATCATAAGGATGCAAATTTGAGGGTTCACATCTGCCCCCTCATCAGAATTGGCTTTGAGTAAAAGGTGATTCTGATGATAGTGAACCTTGAAAAGAGATGCCATGTCAGACTTTGGGCTTAAGCTCGTGCAACATCAGATTTTTGGCTTATATGTTCTTTTGCCACGTTAGATTTTAGGCTGTGCCACGTTAGATTTTAGGCTGTGCCATGTCAGACTCTGGGCTTGTGATATCTGCTTGTGCTTATCATGCATGATGACATTCATGCTTTGTGCAAACTGAACCTTACGAAGGACAAACATAGTATAAAGACATTAACCTTTTGGGAGAAGGCCCATAGGATAAATGAGATTTTGTCAATCGCTATTGGTTTGACCTTGGCATTGGATGTGAGAATGGTCATGGTGATCTTCAATTAAGATTATATGTCCAGCCTAATTATTGGAGGTAAAGATGATTTGGTGAATTTTAATCAAGGCTATCTGTTCTACCTAGACTTTAAGAATTGGAGATTTGGTCCACCTAGGGAATTCAAATTAGTTTAGCAAGGCCACATGTTCGGCCCTACTATTGGGGAGACTATGATTAAAGTTATCTGTCTGGCTTTGATGTTAGATTTAAAGAAGGTTATGTCTTTGAAAGATGAGGGGTGTAGGAATGTCAACATGGATGGCTTGACTCTGTTTGCCCATTGAAAGTTACGGTTGAGGATTAGTCCTTGTATGGAAAGGTCTTGGTTAAAAAGGGTAGGTCTAGTTAAGAAATCCATTTGAAAGGCTTAGTTTGATTTTGCCTTTAAAGGAGATCATGGGCTTCATAAATGAAGGCCTTTTAGGAGTGGACTTCATGGTAAAGGCTTTTTGGTTTAGGTTTTATGATGAAGGCTGTTGGTTTTTGAGCTTCATAGCAAAGGCTTTTGGATCTGGACTTCATGGTGAAGGCTTTTAGATCTAGGCTTCATGGTGAAGGCTTTTGGGTCTGGGCTTCATGGCAAAGGCTTTTGGATCTGGGCTTCATGGCGAAGGCTTTTGGATTTGGGCTTCATGGCGAAGGCTTTTGGATCTGGGCTTCATGGCGAAGGCTTTTTAGATTTAGGCTTCTTGATGAAGGCTTTTGGATTTAGGCATCATGATGAAGGCTTCTTAGTTTGAAGGTAGGTTGAAGACTTTTGGATTTGGGCTTCTTAATAAAGGGTTTTAGATTTGGGCTTCTTAATGAAGGCTTCTGGATTTGGGCTTCTTCATGAAGGCTTTTGGATTTGGGCTTCTTGATGAAGGCTTTTAGTTTAAGCTTCTTGATGAAGGCCTTTTGGATTTGGGCTTCTTCATGAAGGCTTTTGGATTTGGGCTTCTTAATGAAGGCTTTTGGTTTAATCTTCTTGATGAAGGCTTTTTAGGAGATATGCCTTGACTTATGGTTTTGCCAAGGAAACTAGATTTAAAGATGATAAGCCTTGATAGACTTAAGATTTTTGACTCTACTCATTTTGAGATTATGCCATGGAATGGGTGGTATGTGGTATGATTTGCTAATGAGGCTTGGGATGGAACAATATGATTCCATAAAATTCGAGAATGGTTTGAAGGTAGGTTGAAACTTTTGAAAAGAATCACGAAGGTTGTATGATTTTGCTTTTTGTAGCATGAATCATGGAAAAAAGCAAGTCAAGCTTTTCTTGTTATTTGAGATTGAAGAGACTCTCGGAGTGACACTTAATTGTAAATTGCACTAGTTGAAACAAAGAGCCATTAAGAATGGCTAAAGGGCTAGTGGAAGAAGATAAATTAGGGATCATGCTTCTAAATGAGAGATAAGGATGTGATAGACAGGAGATATGTATAAGGGATTATGCCTTAGCTCTTTGAGCTAAGCAATGGGATGGATTGACAATAGATGACGACCTAGGAAGACATGCCCCCATTGTAGGAAAAGGGCATAGAAGATTTTATATCTTTAGAGAATAAACCTCTAGTTAGGAAGGATGACAGATTGATTGAAGATGATTTGACAACTTCAGACATAAGGGAAGATGACTTGGATGAGCTTTCTCTCTCTCTCTCTGTCTCTCTCTTTCTCAACTCTAACTTTTGCCTAAGCCGCCCTTTTTGGGTTTTCAGCTTAGCGAGCTTGCATTTAGGAGAAAATATTCCACCATGACTTGGGCTGCTGCTTTGAGGGGCTTTGGCCTTTGAATTCTAGATTTGACAAAGGTCTTTTCTGAACTTATTACCCTTGTTAAGGTGCATTATTTGATTACCTAATGTGCAATAGGTAATTCCATTTGAATTGCTCTTTATGTTTCAATTATTTGATGAGAGGTCCATTACTTGACCTTCTTTGATTAGGAGTGTGAGGCCTTGCCCGAGCACCGGCCCAGTCCGCTAGAGGGAACCAGGATGCTCATTTGGGTTTGGACTCACGGTGGAACCCTCGGGTTCAGATTTGATTTTGAAAAATGATTTTTGGGAGTCGCCACCCTAATTTATTTTTAGATGGAAAAATTAAGGAAAAACCCAGTGACTCTAATTTATTAATTTTGCAATTAATTTGCCCAAGGATAAAAATCACTAGCCTTCGAACCTGGTTGAGTTCGGGGACTAGATTTTTAGTTTTAAAATAATCTAAATTTGGCTCTTTAGGTTTAATTTGACTTAAAATTTAATTTCATGAATGACATTAATAATTGCAAAATAGAATGCATGAAGATGAAATAAGATGAATGCATGAAAAAAAAATAATGGAACAATAAACATTCACAGATAAAGGAGAGTGTTCCCTCTAATCTTTAAAGATTTGGGGGAACCACATGATCGCTTCTTAATTAAGATAATTGCATAAAAAGGTGGGATGCCTTCTCTAGCCCTTATGGGATTCTAGGAATGCCACAAATTCCCTTACACATATTGTAAAAAGATAATTGACTTACAAAAGGAAAACAAGAAAAAGAATGCTCAATTTAAAAGAAAATTGGATTTGAGATTTGGACTTAAATTTCAAATGTGCCTACGTACCCCGTTTGAATGGGGATCAAAACTCATGTAGTTCGCTCCACGGTTAAGTGGAGGGGTTTAAAAAAAATGATTTTTAGGGTTTGGAGAACGAGTTTGATAAAAATACCTTGGATTTCGATGGATGAGTTGGAAAAAGTGTTTTGCCAGACCGAAATTCCGTTTTATCGGACCGGACAAAACGAGTTGATGGATGACAAAAAAAAAAAAAAAACTGATGGGTGAGTGAATTAATTAATTAAAATGATTAATTAATTAATTAATTAAAAATAGTAATTGAGTAAAAAGGAATTTTTTAATTCATTTTTTTTAAAAAAGGGGTAATTAATTAATTAAAATGATTAATTAATTAATTAAAAAAAGATTTTCTTTCTAGATTTAATTAATTTAGAAAGGTAATTAATTAATTAAAAAGATTAATTAATTAATTATTTTGTAAATAAAAAGATTTTTTTTAGTTAATTAAAAAGATTAATTAACTAGGCTTGGGTGGCAAAAATTAATTAATTAAAATGGTTAATTAATTAATTAGAGAGTGGATGGAGGGAGAAGAAGAAAGAAGGTTGATAGATAGCTATCAATATCAACCTTTGGTGTGTGTTACAATGAGGGAATGGGAGCCTATTTATAGGCAAATGGGTAGAGGGTAGTTTAGGTAATAGAAATGTGAAAAGACCAAAAGGATGGGGTCAAAAAATGACTGATAACTGGACAAAGAAAGGTAAAAAGGTCATTTTACGCGTGTGGGCCCCATTGGAGCAGAGAAAAGCATGCCTTGGCGCGGCGCCGCACCAACTCTGTGCGGCGCCGTGTGAGGCCTTTGCGGCATGCTGCAAATGAGACTTGCGGTACCGCATAGACCTGACACGGTACCGCAAGGCTCCTATGCGATGCGCCACGTAGTGCAGCATGCATCCCGAGATTTTCCTTGACGGCTCATTTTTCGAGAATTTTCGGGTCAATTTTTGATACTTCTAAGTCAGTTTCTGGGAGCTATAGAGCTCAGAAAAACTAACAGTCAGTGTCATTAAGATCGAAATTAATTTTAGGATATTTTGACAATCAGTCTTGAGGTAGATTTTGGTCAGTTCCAAAAAAAGGATGTCTGATACAAAAGGTCCGGTCGGGGTGGAAAGGCATCTGATTATGCCAAGACTGCTCCAGGCAGCTTTGGAGAAATTAATTTTAATTTTGTAGGTGGTAAAATGAGGGTTCATAGCTGTCCCCTCATCAAAGTTGTCTATTACTTAGACAATTTTGATGAGAGTGAACCCTAAAAAAGTAAGTCTGAACTCGAGAAAAAGAAACCTGGTTGTGATGAGATAATTTTCATGAATTTTGGAACTCGATTTGTCCGTTCTCGGGATATTAAAGAATTTTAGGTCTATAATTTCCCGATTTTTCTTGATGTCAGGGCTATACCTTATCCAAAAATAGGACAATGAACTAACTATGAGTAGATAAAAATCTCACGAACACATAACGATTTTCGAATCCTGATTTTGAAATAATACTGGCTGAAAATTTACTTTCGTGCGACTAAAAAAATTATAGGGCATTTTTTACTATGCACTATTTTGTCTTTTATGCCTTGAAAATCTATAAATAGGGGCTGCACCTCATTTGGTGCAGCACCCTCTTTGCTTGCTCATTCAAAACGTGAGCAAGCCTCTTCCCTTTTTTTTTTTTTTAGTAACAATTTTTTTTAATTAATTTTTTTTTCTTTTCTTTCTTTTTTCTTCTTCTTTTTTTTTTCTTTTTTTCTTTTAGTAGCACTAATAAAAAAAATTTTTCTTCTTTTTTTTTTAAGTAACATTTTTAATTTTCTTTCTTTTCTTTCTTCTTCTTCTTCTTCTTTTTTTTTTTTTTTTGTTTTTTGTTTGTTTTGTGTTTGTTTTTTTTTCTTTTAGTAGCACTAATAAAAATTTTTTTCTTCTTTTCTTTTTTTTTTCTTAGTAGCACTAATAATAATATTTATTTTTTTTAATTAATTTTTTTTTCTTTTCTTTCTTTTTTTTAATAATTTTTTTAGTAACATTTTTTTTATTAATTTTCTCTTTTTTTTTAGTAACATTTTTAATTTTCTTTCTTTTCTTTCTTCTTCTTCTTCTTCTTCTTTTTTTTTTTTTTGTTTTTTGTTTACAATGATAATAACGTGTTCTTTTCTTGCTTTGCCTGTCAGGTCTGGTATTTGATTAAGATGGCATCCTCTTCTCGTCATAGAACTGCTTCCTCAAGGAGGGCTTCTTCTTCCTCTGCAGTTGGTCAGGGACGTCAGTATGAAGCGCCCAGAGACAATCCGCACCCAGCCCTCCTATTACAGGACCCTGAAGATCATGTGTCCTATGATGGTCAACTAGTGGTCGGTAGTCTTGCTTAATTTTTGTTCATAGCTTCTGTGAGATTGTCTCATGCTTTTGCTAGTTTTCTTGCAGGCATAGACAATCAGGAATAGGGGGTGGTCGCAGCAATCTTAGGGAGGTGGTCAGGTGTGTCTCCCCGGGCAGCACTGTTGGGGCTATACTTGAGCCCACCGGCTTTGTTGACTTTCTGGGGGTGTCGGCCCCAGACCGTTTGAACATCAGTTTGATCAAAGCTTTAGCAGAGAGGTGGTGGGACACCACGGACACCTTCCACTTTGCTTGCGGGGAAATGACTTGCACGCCACTTGACTTGCATTTGTTGTCTGGGATCCGATTCGGGACTTGACCTCTCGATATATGCAGTGACTGGAGATAGACCTTCTCTACCGAAGAGACGCAGGCTCTTCTTGGTTTTGACCTACCTCACAATAATACCCAGGTGAGGCGTACCTTACTGGCGGATAAGCTGGAGTGGGCAGCGGCTGCTGGCGGGATTATCCCATATGCAGCAGTGGCCCAACTGTGTCTGCTGATCATAGCGGGTTGTACTTTCTCCCATTCTTTTAGAGACACAGTGGATCTCAACATTTTGGCTAGCCTGGTTGATTTGAGTGCCTGGGGGGAGTACGACTGGGGCGGTGCAGTGCTTAGTGCCATGTACCATGACATGGTGGAGTTGTCTCGAGGGAACATCTTTTCTATTGGTGGTACAGCACCCCTCTGGGAGGTACATTCTATACCCTGGCTTGCATTTTAATTTACAATGTTGACTTTTGCCTGTCTGGTATGTGCAGCTTTGGGCATATGAGTATTTTGCTTTCATAGCCCCTGGATTGATCAGACAGAGGCTGGGAGATTTTCCTGGTGGAAGGAGATGAGCAGAGTCTAACTGGAGCTCTAACTCTGACGGTCATAGCGTCCTGACACTCCGAGCCTTCTTTGACAACTTGACAGAGCCGGAGGTTTTACACTCATTACTTCGCTTTCTTCATTACCTTAGTACTTAAACCATTTTGCTCATCGTTTAATGTGATAGATCTCGAGGCCTTTCGAAGAGTTGTGGTGTCTCGGTGTTGACAGCATAATTTTTGCTAAGTATCTCTGTCAGAGACGGCTTCTATTGCATTTGCCTTACCACCGCTTATTTTTCTTGGGAGAGAAGGTGTGCTTCCAGACCACCGGCTCCTAGTGTGTCCCCAAGCCCCCCCGGTGTACATGAGGCATGGGTCGGCGCTTCGTCCTTCCCCTGCGCTTTACAATGGTGACGATGGGTGCATCTACCAACTCCCTGACCAGAGCTATCACGACTTTTGTTCTGCCTTCCTGATGCATGAGATCACACCGAGGGGTCGCTCTTCCATTAGATCTGCCCCTCCAAGGGAGCTGGTCATCCATACAACTTCTGAGGCACTAGGAGGGAGCACTTCTGAGGGACCTGTCCCTGATGCAGGCGGAGGCGCTGGGCCAAGCTCTAATACTGGTGCAATAAACTGGGACAGAGAATTTTAAATCCCTGAGGAGATCTCATATTATGGGGCAGATGGCTCCTTGAGGATGTGGCAACTTCTTGATGCCGTTCTCCCGAACGTGCGAGACATTCCGGAGGATGTTGAGGTATGATTTTACCTTTCATTCAGAAATGATCTTCATGTAAGGAAGGCATTTTCACTTTCTTATGCTCAGGATTTTTTGTTTGCCATAGGTTCCTCAGAGTTTTATTCGCTGGACTTACAGAGTTTCTCGCAGAATGGAGGCAGCCCTTGGTGGGATGCTAACAAGTCTAGACATGTCTGATGCTCGTGAGGCTGGCGATGAGAAGGCTCCTCAAAGGCGCAGGAGAGGAGGGCGCTAATGACTTGGTGACTATGATGCTGTCGCTGAGTTTTTCTTTGTAACATCTTCCTTCTATGTAGCCTTTTAGGGCAGCCACATCACCTGTTTCCCTTGGTGGGAAGTAGTACTCTTGCAAGGGTGACGTCTTTGTAATGATATGTCATGCTTATGCCATGTACATTATAACTATGTAAAACACTACGATGCTTCCTATCATGTATGCTTGTGTTATGGATGCGTGAATATGATGTATGCATGCTTTTGACTTTGATCGGCCCCTTTCTTCTCTTCCTTTCCCTTCATCGGTCAGTGAGGACATCGTTTTTCTAGCCCTTCCTCTTTAAAGAAGAGAGAAAGGTCATCTGTCTCTTGTACCGATGGTGAAGAATAACAGTTCTGTCACCGAACGAGTGATCGCCGACGCATCGCTATAGTGTTATGCCGCAAATAGCATATGTGGCGCCGTGTCAGCTCTGTGCGACGCCGCACATGTTATTTGCGGCTGATCGTACAAGGATTTTGCGACGCCGCACAGAGTGCCTGTGGTGCCGTGTCAGTCTTTTGTGGCAGATCCATTTCTCTGACAGCGTTTCTGCATTTTTTGGATTGATTGAGACATGTAGGAGCTTATATAAGGCAGAATTGCTGAAGGCAAATCCATCCATTTTTCATTTGAGAGTCGAAACTCTACCCGTTTGTCGACTTTTCCTCTTTTGCTCAGTTTTTCACCATCTTCTTTTCCTTTCTTTCTTTTTCACATGGAGCCGTACTTTAGTCATTACATGCATATGTGGATGAGAAAACTCGACAAAGTGGATAGGATAAACTTGGGTAGGTACAGGATTTCGGCTATGGTGGAGTTGAGAGGGGTACGGGTGGACCGAGATTTCTTGAGAGCGTGTTCTCAGTTTTGGGATCCAGCGGCTCGAGTCTTTCGGTTTGGTATGGGTATGGAGGAGCTATGCCCCACATTTAAGGAGTTTTGTGCCATACTCGGCAGTGATCCAGAGGCAGCCCTAGTAGTACCCGAGTTCAGAGTTAGGCACTATAGAGTTTTTTAGGAGTTTTTAGCTCTCCCAGCGGACACCGCCAGTCAGATCATGGTAGAGGGGCAGGTGAACTTGACTGCTGTCATTGAGGAGTTTCATGATCCCAGTGATCAGGGTGGTGTAGGAGTGCAAAGGCTCAGGATGCAAGCCTTAATTTTCTGCCTGGCTGCCGGCTATCTGTTTCCTAGGCCCGTCGGTTGGGGAGATGCTAGAATGGCTGGTCTGGTACTCAGATGGAGTAGGGTTGCTCTATTATCAGAGCTGTGTTGGCAGAGACAGTGCTGAGTCTCGACTGCTATGTTCGAGGACTGGAGAGGTGGACTGTATCTCCAGTAGTGCTTCAGGTGAGAGGGAGAATTTTATCAGCTTCTATCCTTTCAGGAGTGGATATTTTATGCATATCTGAATCTCATCTTGGTTTATTTTGTAGGTATGGTTGATGGACCACTTAAGAGTGGTTGCTGCCCTGACAAGGAGTCCGTATACAGCTATTCAATACCAGATGTGGCCCATCTTGGTGAGGAGGGGGTCAGTTAGGGAGTGGATTGGATGGCTTCTAGAGCTTGCCCCAGAGGACATACTCTAACACTGCCAATGGTATGGGATTAGGTCCTTCATGACGATGAGCCATAGGTACCGGGTGGTATGTCTGCTTGGCTTGGTATGGACATCATTTTATCAAGGTACGAGGGTCCTGCGGCAGATGGGTCAGACCCAGGATGTCCCTCTAGTCGTGCCCTTCTTGGAGTCTGCAAGGATTACCGCCCCCATTGCCAAGGCTATTAGAGGGGGGTGGATGAGGAGCTTTCATGCGGTGAGGCCAGAGATCAGTTTTGGTACCACTGAGAGATACTGCAATTAGTTGATTGAGATTGTCTGGCCGATCGAGAGAGAGCACCGGGTTGTGCTACTCAGGGAGACTAAGAGTGACAAGATGGAGGAGGCAATTGCCGAAGGTACAAGTGGCTAGGGGATTATTGCCAAGACAGGGGAGGTGACTCGATCTGAGAGTGAGGCCAGAGGTTCCACTGGGAGATTGACTCTGCAGGCCGTAGTGGTGACTCAGACTACAGTAGTGGTGACTCAGAGGACTATCACTGTGGTTAGACTCCAGGGTGACACTACCTTGGTCTCATAGAGGAGGATCACAGCAGTGAGCAGACAAAGGAGGACTACTGTTACTGGAGTGCAGAGGAGGACTTTGACTTCGATACGAGGGAGAGTTGTAGCTAGCGGCTCAAGAGGTATGGACCTCAAAGGAGAGTCTTAGATACGACTCTAGGGAGCAGTTCTGGAGCTACCAGGACACAGGACAAACTAGCCAGAGCGGTCGCTGAGAGCAGGTCACGTGTTATGAGCATTTCAACCACTGATGTAACGAAGGGGGACACAGAGACCCAAGTCAGAGGAGTGACGATCGAGGAGATAGTGGCGGGATCTGATTCTAAGGGAAACGTTCATCCTAGGAGGAGGAGGAGGCGGGTTGCCTAGGTAGAGTTGTTTGTCTGGCTATTTTTGGTGGTCCGACATGAGCTGCAGGTTTCTTTTTGGTACACTCCTGTAAGCTGACAAAACCACAGGACAAGTTATAGGTATAGATAGAAGCTGTCCTTTTTGTGATGATGGATTATATGCTTTTTGTAAAATCTGATCATCATTATATGAGATATTTTTGTTGTTATTCTACTCTAACTTTTGCCTAAGCTGCCCTGGCGGGTTTTCAACTTAGCGAGCCCTATTTTTATTTTTATTTTATTATTATATATATATATATTTTATTTTTATTTATTTATTTTTTTTCACACAAAAATACCAAATGTTTCATTAGGCACAGAGGAGATGAGATGGTGATGCAAACAAAATATCTTTATATCATGCTTTGGACCGCACCCGAGTCGGGCTGCCTACATATCCCTTACATTGATTTGACTTTTCTTTTCTTTTTTTTAGGGAGAATCAGGTCCACGTAGTTCTGATTACATTGCCTTGGGTAGGAAAATAGATAGGAACGATGCAAGTTCAAACAAAATATCTTTTTAGCTGATCCAAATTGCAGGGATTAGAGAACTCGTTTCCATCTACATCCGCAAGAATGGCGCCTCCAACGGATAAAATCTTCTTCAGTACATACGGCCCAGCCCAGTTTGGCCTGAACTTTCCCCTTGGGTCATGAAAGGGGGCCCTAATCTCCTTCAGAACTAAATTTCCTTCTTCTAGACCCCTGTCTTTTACCTTCCTGTTGAAGTGCTGAGCTAGTTTATGTTGGTAGCCTTGGATCTTATACAAGGCATCCATCCTTTTCTCATTGATAGCATTTAGTTGTTCATGATATCCTTTGATCCAATCAGCTTCACTCAATTGGCTTTCCCTAATTACCCTGGCAGACTGGATCTGCATCTCAATGGGAAGAATAGCCTCCATTCTGTAAACTAAGGCATATGGGGTTGCCCCTATCGGAGTACGAATGGTAGTTCTGTATCCCCACAAGGCAGCAAGTAGTCGCTCGTGCCAGTCTCTGTGCTTTTCGATAACCTTCTGCAAGATGTTCTTCATAGTTTTGTTGGCTACCTCGACTGCGCCATTAGTCTGTGGTTGATAAGGAGAGGAGCGGTGATGCTGGATCTTCTTTGTCAGGAGAAGACGGACTACCTCCTTTTGAAAGTGAGAGCCGTTGTCCATGATGATTTCGAAGGGGGTTCCAAACTGATAAAGGATATTGGTTTGGATGAAGTGTGCCACCTTCTTTGCGTTTAGGTCCTGATATGGTGCCACTTTAATTCATTTTGTAAAGTAGTCTACGGCCACCAGAATGTATTCATGGAGGACTTTGGGGAAATCCGCCCAATGACATCTATACCCCATGTAGCAAAAGGCCATGGTGTTGCTACTGGATTTAGAGGGACAGGGGGGCGATGTTGGAGTTTGGGAAAGATCTGACACTTGTGACATCTCTGTACATACTTTGCGCAGTCCTCGTTCATGGTCAACCAAAAGTAGCCTAGGTTTGTTATCTTTCGTGCCAAGGCTACACCATTCATATGTGGGCCTTCCTCTTTGCCATGGATCCATTCCATGATTTGTTGGGCTTCTTCTTTAGTCATGCATCGCAGGTGGATGTTGTCCCAGGCTCTCTTATATAGCACACCTCCATTCGGTATAAAGCCAGCGGACAGCTGTCATAGAGTTCTCTGGTCTGCTTTTGAGGCTCCTTCTGGATACTTACCATTCTGGATGTAATTGAGGATGTCCCAAAACCAGGGTTTAGTGTCAGCTAACTGGAGATTCATGCATAAGGTATGATATCCAGGTTGCCGCTTTACTTCGATAACAACAGGCCTATGTATCTCGTTATCGCTCATATCGATCATGGAGGCCAAGGTGGCCAGAGCATCAGCGAACTGATTCTTTGCCCTCTGCAAGTAGTGGAAAGAGAGTTCATGGAAACTTTCGGCCAAGTCATTCAAGCGTTGATGGTAAGGAACCAAATGCTCTTCTCTAATCTTCCACTTACCCAGTGCTTAGGAAACAATGAGGTTAGAATCGCCATAAACCTCCAAATAGTCTATCCTCATGTTAATGGCTACCTCTAGACCAGCTATGCATACCTCATATTCTGCTTCATTGTTGGTTACCTCGAAGGCTAGCTTAATCGCCATAAGCAAATGATCTCCTTTAGGAGTAACCAGAACTACACCGGCTCTGTAACCTTTACTATTAGAGGTGCCATCAAAGAATAACTTTCATACCTCAGGATCTATGATCAAGATATCCTCATCTGGGAACTCAGGCTTGAACATTTCTTCCCCCACAGGGGCAGCAGTTAGTTGATCAGCAATTATGCTTCCTTTAACTGCTTTTCTCGGGACATACTTTAGGTCAAATGCTGTAAGAATCGCCATCCATTGCGCCATCTTGCTGTCAAGAACCGGCCTCTCCATAAGGAATTTCAAGGGGCTTTTGTCAACCAGCACATGGGTAGTGTATGAGCATAGGTAGTGCTGAAGCTTGTGACATACCCAAACTAAGGCTAAGCACAACTGCTCAATTTGATTGTACTTAAGCTCATGAGCCAACATACATTTACTCAGATAATAAATGGCATTCTCTTTGTGTGAATTTGGAGCATTCTGAGCAAGCATTGCGCCTATGGCTTCTGAAGTTACTGATAAGTAAAGCACCAATGGCTGACCTTGCCTTGGGGGTTGCAATATTGGCGAGTTCAGGAGCTAGTCCTTGATTTTGTCAAAGGACTTTTGGCATTCTTCGTTCCATTGTTTAGGGGCTTTTTTCCTCAATAGTTTAAAGATTGGTCCACATGTGTCTGCCAGTTGTGCAACAAAGCGACTAATGTACTGTAGACGACCTAGAAAACCTCTAATCTCCTTTTCAGTTTTAGGGGGAGGCATCTCTATAATTGCTTTTAACTTTGCTGGATCCACCTCTATACCTCTTTTGCTGACTAAGTGTCCCAAGAATACACTCGAAGAGGCACCGAAAAGGCACTTAGCTGGGTTTAACTTGAGATTATATTGCCTGAGCCTAGTGAAGAACCGGTCCAGAGCATCAAAGTGACCTTCAGGAGTTTTGAATTTTATGACCATGTCGTCCACGTATACCTTGACATCCTTGTGCATCATGTCATGAAATATAGTGGTGGCCATTAGTTGATAAGTTGGCCCAGCGTTCTTCACACCAAAAGGCATTACCCGATAGCAATAGGTGCCCCATTCTGTCACAAAGGATGTCTTTTCCTTATCTAGAGTATAGACTTGGATCTGATTGCAGCCTGCATAAAGGTCAGTCAAGGAGACCACCGATGCACTAGCCATGCGATCCACAAGTAAATCGATATGCGACAGAGGGAAATCATCCTTCGGGCAAGCTTTGTTGAGATCCCTGTAATCAACGCACATTTGGACTTTCCCATCTTTCTTGGGGACAGGCACTATGTTGGCCAACCATGAGGGGTAGGTAATGGGTTCGATAAACCCATTATCTAGTAACTTGGCGACCTCCTCTTTGATCTTCAGAGACCATTCTATCTTCATTCTTCTCAACTTCTGCTTTACAGGCTTCATGTGCTCGTAAGTCAGGATCTTGTGAACTGCTATGCTTGGATCTACCCCCACTATGTCCTTGGGTTCCTATGCAAAATAGTCCATGAACTCATGCACTTTTTCAGCTAATGCCTGTGTATCAGAATATATAGATGCAATGTATATAACTTTTGGATTCTCCTCTGTGCCATAATTGATTGGTTCTTTGCCTTTTTCATTTTTTATTTCTTTTTTATTTTCTTTTTCAGATTTCTCATTTAATGATGAGTAAGATGAAGTAGAGCATAGACAATCAGGAAAGTAGGCAGAAAACTCGTTCATTTCATTGAAAACAAAGGTCCCATCATCATGGATTACATCATTTTGAAAGGAAAAACTAGGGGGATGAGCTACACAATTAGACAAAAAGGACTGAAAGGTCTCTACAAACTCAGATTCAAGGGACTCAGACTCTGACACGGACTCAAAAGACTCGGATAAAATAGGACCAGTGCTCTTCTCGAAATACCAGTTATTCAGCGGTGCTTGAGATGGTTGGACAAGCTTGATGGGGTCAAGTTCTTGATGGTAAGTGATCATATGGATGGTCTCGAAAAGAGAGGGCTCCATGCTTGCTTCCCAATCCTCCTCCAATTGGTAGATAGGCTCGCAATCCTCTAGGTTGAGCCTGATATCAAAGAAGATTTCAAAACCAGGGATAAGTTTCTTAGAAATGGGGCAAAACCATGGCTCAGGAAAGCCACAGTAAGGGAAATCTTCTCCTTCTTTCACAAAATACCCATTAAGAGTCTTGAAATAAAGGCGCATAGGCCAATCAAAAGTCTCACCTTGCCTTTTGGCCTCAACCCTCAGTTTAGCTTTTTCCTCCAATTCTGTAATATCTTTAGGTTTGGGCGCATAGCCAAGGCCGAAAAGAGGGGTGGCATTGGGATATTTGGGAAATCGAGTGACCCCTTGTTGGTTCCTTCCAAGTCCCAATCCTGGAAAATAATCCACTTTCTTCATCATGTTAGCTACTGCTACATTACTATATGGATCAAAATTGAAAGGAATAAACTTTTTACCTTCCCCTTGAATGAACTGGATAGTATCAAACGAGAAACTAGATAGAGGAATGGCAGACGGTTCGGGCTTAATTTCCAGTATGGGTACAGATTTTGGGATGTCACTCTTCCCATATTCATAAGCTTGGACAGTTATGATATTCGTACCATGGGGAAATTTTAACTTCTAGTGTAAGGAGGAAGGAATTGCCTTCACTTAATGAATCCATAGTCTACCAAGTAAGAGATTGAAACATGCCGGGACGTCAATCACCTGAAATGGGATGGGCATCGTCACTGGTCCAATCATGACATCAAGATTCGCCACACCCAAAACCTCCATCTTAGTGTTGTTATATGCTCTCACCACTTGGTCTGATGGGATGAAATATGAAGCTTCTAATCCTAGACAGCTGGCCACCTTTAGTGGACATACATTTCAAGGCGGACCCATTATCTACTAGTACCATGGGCACAGTCTTGTCTTGGGTCATTACCGTGATGTAGAGAGCATGGTTGTGGTTTTCACCTCCATGAGGGATATCGTGATCATTGAAGGAAATGGTCATAGACTTAGCAGTGTTGGTTAAAGATGCCACAAGGGTCTCTGGTGAGATGTCGATGGGAGCCTGACATTGATTCAAAGCCTTGCAAAGAGCTTGGAGATGAGGGTAAGAGGACTGGATGAGACTCTATATTGATATGTTTGCTTGGGTTTTCTTTAACTGCTTAAGAATGGCATCTTCCTCCGGTTCATTATGGGGTTTCAATTTTTCAGCTTGAGGGGGAATTGTATGACCCATCGGGTTTGAATCCATGGGTTGTGGAGGCGGAGGCAGGACTCATCCACTTCGAGTAATTGCATCAACTTCAGTGACAAAGTCATTTAGATCAAGCACGCAACAATAACCCGAAATGGGGTAGATGAGGGAGAGAGGATCAATTCTAGGTTCATCAGAAGAAATGAGGTTGACATTCGCCTGGTGGTTAGGCAATGGATTAGTGGTGATGTTGGGTTTAGCTCTTGGGGCAATAATATCCCCACTATCTATTAGGTCTTAGATTCAGTGCCTCAGAGCCTTGCAAACATCCGTTTTATGCCCGGGCCCTTGATGATAATCACATCGTTCATTGGCATTATAGTTCTTGGGCAAAGGATTTAGGGGCGGTCTTGGTTCTAAGGGCTTGACAAGGTGGGCTTCTAGAGCCTTTTTATAGACAGTGCTTAGAGGCATTCCCAATTCAGAAAAGTTCCTTCTTTCTAACCTCATGGGTTGATGGTAAGATATAGCATTAATTTCTCCTCCCTTCTGAGGCACAGAATGAGTGGTGTTGGAGGTGAAATTGGTGTTCTTATGGTATCTCAAATTTGAGGATTCATCTTTGATTTGGCCAGTCTGAATCAGATCTTTGATTTTGGAGGCTGTAGCAATGAGGGCTTTAAAGTCCAGGAGATACTGGGTTTGCAAGTGAACTTGGTATTATGGGAGGAGGTTTTTCACAATGATGTCAATTTGTTCCTCTTTGGATGGGCGATTCACCATTTGCGCTGCCTTTGCCCTCCACCTTGTAAGGAACGCAGTGAAGGATTCTCTTTGATTCTGTTTAGTGGTTTCTAGGTCTTGTCGAGTGACATCTACCTCAATGTTATAATGATATTGTTTGACGAAAGCATTGCAGATATCATCCCAAGTCTTGTTATGATTTTTGTCCAGATCTAACAACCACTTAACGGCAGTTCTGGTTAATGACTGTTGGAATAATTGAGCAAGGAGCTCATCATCCACACCAAAGGGTCTCATGGCACCCACATACATTTTGAGGTGGGTCTTAGGGCAAGTGGTGCCGTTAAACTTGTCCATCATGGGCATCTTAAACTTAGGTGGAACCCTGGCGTTCGGGAAAAGAGCGAGAGAGTCGACATCGATAATGTCCTCGTACTTTTTAATATTCTTGATGGATTGTTCTAAAGTCTTAAATTTTTCCATAAGTTTTTTGGCTTCAGGGAAGCTGGAAAAATCCCCACTTTGAAAAGGATTCGCAGTGGGAGTGGGAGCGATGGCATTCATATCTAAAGGAGGAGAGGTAGGCATCTCCGGAGCTTTTCCCTTATAGGTGAGGTCGATAATAGGAGTAGTAAAAGTGGGGGCATGGCTAGTCCCAGCTCGGGTGGAGTTGTGCTGAACAGAAGGAGGAGCGATAGGAGCATTGGTCATTTCTCTCACCTCATTGATGATTGATTGACGTTGGGCATTGAGGGCGTTGGTGAAGGTGTCAGCTTGGGTTTTGAGGGCGGTGGTGAGTGTATTTTGAAAAGCTTCCTCTTGCTTCTTGAGGAGATTGGTGAGAAAGGCGCCCACTGCGTCTTGGTCAAAAGGGTGAGCCATTGGTACCTTAAAACAAAAAATAGACAGTAAGAAAATGGAATTATGAAGAAAGAATGGCATGAATGTGTTGGGAAAAGGATTCCTTCCACATGGTTGGTTACCGGGTTTACATATTGACAGGGTGAGTGTGTAAGGTGTTTTTGGGGTAACGGACCACCAGTTTGGGTTTTTGAGGTGTTTGACCTTGTTGAGCTTCTCATATTGTGTATGCATGATCATGGCATGATGCATGTTGAAAAAGGTTTTATGAACATGCAAAAGTATCGATTATTACGGTACATAGAACCTAAGGTCAAAGGCTAAGGCGACTATATGCACAAGGGTAAAGGGTGGTTTGATTTAAGGGTCCCCGTCCTACTAGAGCATCGATATACCTAACCACATGTGAGGCAAGGAGCCTCGCGTGGGTCCAACAGTACTGACTGCTCGTTACACCACTAAAATGATCGGGGATTTGTCGTGGGGTGGAATGCTTTCGCTATCTCCCAACATACTTAAAGAGAGTTGTCGAGCCAATGCTACTTGCCATCCAAAAAGTTTCCCTAAAGCTAAGGTTGAGGCAAGGAGCCTTTATTATGCAAAGTGATGCATGAAAGTCAAATTATTCATAATGAGCCAAAAGGAGATTATTTTGGAAAAATTTTCCTTAACCAAATAGTAATCCTCTTATCTTCCTTTTTTTAAAAAAAGAGTGACAACTAGTCCCCAGTGGAGTTGCCAGCTGTGAGACCTCGCCTGAGCACCGGCCTAGTCCGTTAGAGGGAACTGGGATGCTCATTTGGGTTTGGACTCACGATGGAACCCTCGAGTTCAGATTTGGTTTTGAAAAATGATTTTTGGGAGTCGCCACCCTAATTTATTTTTAGATGGAAAAATTAAGGAAAAATCCAGTGACTCCAATTTATTAATTTTGCAAGTAATTTGCCCAAGGATAAAAATGAGACTTGCAGTACCGCGCAGACCTGACGCGGTACCATAAGGCTCCTATGCGATGCGCCATGTGGCGCAGCACACATCCCGAGATTTCCTTGACGGCCCATTTTTTGAGAATTTTCAGGTCAATTTTTGAGACTTCCTGATCAGTTTCTAGGAGCTATAGAGCTCAGAAAAATTAACGGCCAGTGTCGTTAAGATCAAAATTAATTTTAGGATATTTTGACAGTCAGTCTTGAGGTAGATTTTGGTCAGTTCCAAAAAAAAGGATGTATGATACAAAAGGTCCGGTCGAGGGTGGAAAGGCATTTGATTATGCCAAGACTGCTCCAGCCAGCTTTGGAGAAATTAATGTTAATTTTGTAGGTGCTAAAATGAGGGTTCACAAGGAGCCGATGAATTGATAGCTGATTTGTGAGCACCTCAAATTCTGATTTATGCTAATTGTGGTGGGTTTAATTGATTGTTTGTTCATCTTTTTTTTTCTTTTTCTCTTTTTTTTATTTTTTTTATTTTTTTCTCTCTCTCTCTCTTTTTCTGATGGCTCATCCATGCTGGACTAAATATGGAAGACAAAAAGAACATGTATGTACATTACTATAAAGGAAACTTTATTGTAAGATGACAAAAGGAACCACTATGGTATACGAGAATAAAGAAAAATAAGACGATAGACTTTGACTCAGATTTGGACTCAGACTTTTGAGATTCAAACTTAGGCTTAAGTTTAGACTTAGAATTCAATCTCAGACAGGTCAGATTAGCTAAACTTGAACTACTCCATGAAATGCCTTCTGAGCCTGAGGTAAGGTGGGGTTGAGTTAGAATTAGATTCCTCATCGCTGTTCAGGTTGGTGGTGGGGAATTCAGCTTGAAATGATTGACTTTAGATGCAATCTTCAACTTTTGATGCAGTTGCTACCAAAGCTCTGAAGGTGGGTAAGTATTGTGTTAACAAATGGGCTTTATAGGTGGGAAGTAGATTCTTGACAATGATATCTACTTGTTCTTACTTGGTTGGCCTGTTTACCATTTGAGTAGCTTTAGCCCTCCACTTTGTTAAGGAACATAGAAAAGGACTCATCTGGAAGTTGCTTTGTGGTTTTTAAATCCCTTCTTGTAATGTCCACTTCAATATTATAGTGGTATTGTTCAACAAATGCCTTGCAAATATCCTCCCAAGTCTATTTTTGGGTATCATCCAAGTTAATAAACCATCTTAGGGCAGTATCCATAAGGGTTTGATAAAAGAGTTGAGCAAGGAGCTCATTATTGATACCAAAGGGATGCATCGCCCCTAGGTACATTTTTGAATGGATCTTGGGGCAAGTAATACCATTAAATTTGTTCAAATTTGGCATCTTGAACTTTGGCGAAACTCTTGCATTGGGAAATAAGGTCAGGGAGCCTGTATCATCCAGGTTCTCTTTCTTCTTTAGATTCTTTAGCATTTTTTCCATGTGCTTCACTTTTTCCATGAAGGCTTTGATTTCAGGGTTGATTTATTTCCTTTGGAAAGGATCCGTGGGTCGGGAAGTGAGAGTATGGGTGAAATTTGGTGGTTAAGCTATCATGGGTTGATAAAGTGAGTTGTTTATGAGGAATTCAGGTGATGGAATAGGTAGTGGTGGGATTGTGTCAGTGTTTGCAGGCTCTTTGTCTTTGTATTCAGCTCTAGAAGTGAATCCATAAATATGATAAAGAGCGGGTTTTAGGTCTGATTTGAGTAGTTTTAGGTTAGTTGAGCTTCGAACCAGGGAGGTCTGTTCCATCAAGGTGCAGACATCTTTAATAATGGCCCTTCTTTGGGCTTTGAGCAAGTCTTGAAAATAGGCATCTTGCCTCTTCATCTCAGAGAGCTTAGTAAGAAGCTCATTAAAGATTTCATCAGCTCTGGTAGTAATGACTTCATCTCCGACAATAGACATTTTGTTAATCTTTGAAAGGGAAAAGGAACTGGGTTAGTATCAAGCTTTGGAAAAAAGGGTTATGGGGAGGTGTGACAAACCAAAGGATCTTAGGTTTAATGACAATGGATGATAGTATCTTGTGGTTAGGTTGACAGTGTATGGGTAAAGATGAGGATAGAGGTGTATGATGTTAGTTAGGTATGTATTTAGCTTGGGGTGGCTAGATCAGATTTTAGCTTTGAGTGGCTAGGTTAGAATTTAGCTTAGGGTGGCTAGGTCAAATTTTAGCTTTGAGTGGCTAGATTAGAATTTAGCTTTAGGTGATTGGGATTATGATTTATGAATGGTTTACCATGGGCTTAAGGATAGAGTGACCATGGGTTTTGCGATTAGGTATGGATGTACCATAGATTTGGATGTTGGGTGGACTGTGGGTTTGGTGTTAGTTGGATAATGGGTTAGACTAGATCATGGGCTTAGATGGGCCATGGGTTTGGATAGTGATGTAAGAGATGAAACTTAGTTAGCATTTAGTTTGGGTAAGGATTATAGACAAGAATGAAGCTAGGTTAGTGTTTAGCTTTGGTAAGGATTGTTAAGGATAAGGCTAGATCAGTGTTTAACTTGGGTAAAGACTATGAAAGTAGAAAGCTAGGTCAGTGTTTAGCTTAGATAGAGTTTATGGATAAGGATGAGGGTACCATAGATGGGTTTATTTTTATCATGAGTTTGACATGGGTTTGGATAGGACTGGACCATGGGTTTTGGGTGAACTATGAGTTTTGGGCTTTGACCTTGGGTTTAGGTGGACCATGGGCTTTGGGTGTTGACCATAGGTTTAGATGGACCATGGGCTTTGGGTGTTGACCATGGGTTTAGATGGACCATGGGCTTTAGGTTTTGACCATCGGTTTAAGTGGACCATGGGTTTTGGGTGTGAAGGTGTTTGGATAGGTTTTTGACTCTTCACAAGGTTCAAGCTATGATGCATGTTTGCATGAATGAAAAGGTTTCATGATAATGACAGACCAAATTCAGTATTATGGTACATACAATCCTGTAGGAAGGTTTTATGAGTCATTACATGAAAGGGTTAGTGTGGTTTAAAGGAAACCCATCACACTAGAGATGCGATATACCTAACCACATGTGAGACAAGGAGCCTCACGTGGGTCCAATGGTACGTGCATACTCATCACACCTCTAAAAGGATTTAGAGGATACATTGTGCGCTAGATGATTTCACTATCGGCAAGCAGACCTAAGGAAGGATACTCACTCGATGTTACTTTCTATCCTTTATTTTCCTAGGAGCTAAGTTTTTATGGACTATGAGTCTAATGTAGTGATGCATGATAGAGTTATTTCGCATTTAAAGCCAAACTCAGTATTTTATCAAAAGTAATCCACTTTATCTTTTATTAGAAAAAGATTTTAAGTCTTCAGTGGAGTCGCCAACTGTGAGGCCTTGCCTGAGCACCGGTCCGATCCGCCAAGGAATTAAAATGCTCTTTGGGAGAAACTCCACGATTGGAACTTGCTATGAGTTTAGAAAATTTATTTTTGTGATTTTGAAATTGTGAAAGTGAGTTGCCACTTTAATTTAATTGTTGGGAAAATTAAAGAAAACCCAATATGATTGACTCCACAAAATATTTGGTTTATCCCAATGGAAAATGCACTAACCCGCAAGTGACCAAAGAGGGCTATGGGATCAAGTTTTGGTAATTACACAATTGAGAAAATATGATTTTCTTTAGTTTGGCTAAAATTGCAAAAATAACTCTTAAAAAGGAATTTTCGTGTATGTATGGACAGGAATATGATGATACATGAAACAGATATATATATGACAAGATGGAATGACAATTATATATAAATAAGCAAAATAAAGCATACTTAGTTATTACAAAGCCAAAATGATTGAAATAAAGAGGATCTCTCCTTTAGCCCGTACGGGTACTAGGGAAAGCACACATTTCTCAACTATATTAGAGAAATGAAAAGTACAGAATTGGAAATAAATAACAAATATAAATGGGAAAATGTTATTAAAAATGATTTTGGAGTTGATGCCTTTTCAGAATGGTAGCTTGCGTATCCTATTGAATAAGAATGAAACTCCATGTAGTTCTTCCTTCTTGCGAAGGAGGAGTTATGAAAAAAAGTGTTGGTTTGTTTATTAATTTAATTTTGATTCTTAAATTAATAAATTTTAGATCCTTTCTATTTTAGACCTAAAGATAATTTTAGATTTGAGTTTAGAATTTTAAGAATGGAAAAGAGATTATACCTTTGCTTTCCTTGTCTTTCGGATGAATGGAATGAGCTTAGCTTCGGATCTTAACTCCACCTTGGATTCGAAACCCTTGGAATTTGAATCTTAATAACCAAAGATTAGCGAAATAGCATAATGAATGTAAATTGAAATTGAAATTGAAACAACAACTCTTTGGCATCAAATTTCAAATATATCTTAAACACAACAAGTATATCAGTATCAGAGAGTTTCTGCCTTGGAATCTTGTCAAATGAACCTAAATAAGGCTCCATTTATAGAGCTACTGAGGAGAGTGCCGGTGGTATGGATGGTGGCATGGGCAACACGGGTGGCTCGCTGGACGTCCAGGCAGCACGTTGGGCGTGCTGCCCATACTGCTGGCACGAATTTTGTGCCGCCCCATGCCGCCTATGGGGCGGCATGTCTGGCATGTCGCCCAGAGAGACGGCATGCCTAGTGCATGTTAATCGGTTGGTTTGACTTGTTTCATTCATTTCTTGTCCATGTCAATTTCGATTCGAGCTCGGTTTGATTTTATGAGTTTGTGACTGAAAAGCAGTTGATTGAAGGTGAAAGATTCAGGAAATTTATTTTTCAATGGGGCACTGCCCCCTTGACCCCTGTCCATTAACCAGCTAGCCGGATCACCGTATGCGTAGCGCACTATTCTTAATAGGTGTCAAGCTGCAGCCGGATCATAAGGGTGCAAATTTGAGGGTTCACACCTGACTATGATAAAATGGAACTTCGGTTTGGAAAAACACTTCATCCATCTTGTCCACCAAAAAAGGTATTTTCATTAAACTCCTAAATCAAAATTAATCTAATCAATCCCTATTATGTGAGTTTTGATTCTCATACAATGGGGTATATAGGCAAGTTTGAAATTTAAATCCAAACCTCAAATCTAATTTTTCAAATTAAATTCTTTTTCATTTATTTTCCAAAATGTAATTAATTATTTCTAATACTATTTCTAAGGGAATTTTCTAGTCTTCCTAGACTTCCATAAGGGCTAGAAAAGACACCTTAATTTTAATTAATGTAATTAGTTAATTTGGAATAAAGGTGTGATTATGTGGATCCTCTAAATCCATAAGGATTAGAAAGAAAACTCTCCATAATTTGTGGATGTTTAATTATTTTATTAATTTTTCATGCACCATACATCCATACTATGCCATATTCATGCATTTAATTATTTGTCATCTTATAAATGTCATTTATGAAATCGATTCTTTTTAAGACAAATTAAACTTAAGAGGCTAATCATGATTATTTAAAACAAAAAACCTGATCCCCAAACTCAACCTAGTTTGAGACTAGTGATTTTATTCTTGGGTAAATTAATTAAGAAATTAATAAATTAGAATCAATTGGATTTTTCCTTAATTTTCCCATTTAAGTGATATTCTTGCGTGCATGTTCATGTTCATGCACCATAACAAGTGATATTCTTGCATGCATGTTCATGAAACTTTTTTCGGCGTGCATCATGTCATGATTATGCATACATGACATGAAAAACTTGATAAGGTAAACCCCCAAGCACCTCTAAACCCTAAACTGATGGTCTGTCATCCCAAAACACAATAGCCTCACACACTCACCTTATCAACCCAGTGACCAACCATGTGGAAGAAATCATTTTCTTGACACACCTTACATACATTTCTTTTCTTCACAATTATGTATTCTTACCCATTTTCCTGTTTGTTTTCTATTAAAAAGTTACTAATGGCCAGCACCTCCATCCCTTTTGACTAAGACGCGATGAGTACCTTTTTCACCAACCTCCAAAAGAAATAAGAGGAGACTTTCCAAGCCACTCACCACTACCCTTAAGACCTAAGCTAATACTTTCACCAATGCTCTTAATGCCTAATCTGCCACATTCACTAATGCTCTCAACTCCTAATGCCAATCCATCATTAATGAGGTCAAGGAAATGACCAATGCTACCGTAGCTCCTCTTCCTACTCAGCCTGCTTCCACTCAAGCTGGAACTAGTCATGCCCTCTACTTTTGCTCCTCCCATTATTAATCTCATTGATAAAGGAAAAGTTCCTGAGACCCCTACCTCTCATCCACTAGATGTAAATGCTATTACTCCCACTATTACTACAAATCCTTTTTAAAGTGGAGATTTTGCTACCTTCCTCGAAGCCAAGAAACTGATGTAGAAGTTCAAAGCTATAGAACAATCCATCAAGAATATTAAAAAGCATAGGGATATGATAGATGTTGATTCTTTAGCTCTCTTCCCAAATGCATGGTTATCCCTAAAATTTAAAATGCCCGTAATGGACAAATTCAATAGTGCAACTTACCTTAAGACCCACCTTAAGATGTACGTAGGTGTAATGAGACATTTCAGTGTGGATGATGAGCTCTTTGCTTAGTTATTCTAGCAATCCTTAACGGGGATTACTATCAAGTGGCTCTTAGATCTTCATTAAAATCATAAAATGACATGGGATGACATCTGGAATGCTTTTGTCAAGCAATACCACTATAACATTGAGATGCATGTCACTTGTTAAGACTTATAGACTACTAAGCAAGGTCAAAGAGAGTCCTTCATTGCATTCCTTACAAGGTGGAGGCCAAAAGTAATCCAAATGGTAAACTATCTATCTGATGAAGAGCAAATCAACAATATCATGAAAAATCTCTTCCCTCAATACCAAACTCACTTACAAATCCAGTGTCTCCCGGACTTTAAGGCTCTCATTGCCACAGCTTTTAAAATCGAGAATTTTATTTAATATGGTCAAATTAAAGATGAATCCTCAAGCTTAAGATACTACAAGAACACTGATTTTACCTCTAATACCATTCACTATGCCTAAAAGGGAGAAGAAATCAATGCTGTTTCCTACCACCAACCCATAAGGTTGGAAAGAAAAAGTTTCTCTAAATTGGGAATGCCTTCGAACACTGTCTATAAAAAGGCCTTATAACCCATCTTGTTGAGCCCTTAAAGCAAAGAGCACCTCCTAATCCTTTGCCTAAGAACTATAATGCTAACGAACAATGTGACTATTACTAAGCATATGGGTATAAAATCAATGCTTATAAAGCTCTAAGGTATCAATTTTAAGACCTGATAGACAATAAAGACATCATTACTCCAAGAGCCAAGCCTAACATCACCACAAATCCTCTACCTAACCACCAAGCAAATGTTAACTTTGTCTCTTCTGATGAACTAAGATTTGATCCTTTCTCTCTCATTTGCCCTACTTTAGACTATTGCTGCGTACTATATTTGAATGACTTCATCATTGAAGTCGATGCAATAACCCAAAGTGGGAGAGTTCTTCCGCCACCACCACAAACCACCTTGCCAAAAGAATCAAATCTAATGCCATTACTCCTCTTATTGAAAAGCTGAAATCCCATAATAAACCTGAGGAGGATTCCATTCTCAAACAGTTAAAGAAAATCTAAGCAAACATATTAATATAGAGCCTCATCTAATCCTTTTACCCTCATCGCCAAGCTCTTTGTAAGGCTTTGAACCAATGTCAGGCTCTTATTAACATCTCAACCGAGACCCTCTTGGCATCTTTAATCAACACTGCTAAATCCATTACTATTTCTTTTGGTGATCATGACATCCCTCATAAAGAGGAAAACCACAACTATGCTCTTTACATCACAGTAATGATCAAAGGCAAAACTGTGCCTATAGTGTTAGTGGATAACGAGTTGGCAATGAATGTAAGCCCACTAGAAGTGGCTAGCTACCTAAGATTAAAGGCTTCGGATTTCATCATATTAGACTAAGTACTAAAAGCAAATGATAATATTAAGAGGGAAGTCTTCGGTGTAGCAAATTTTGATATCACAATTGGACCAGTGACAATGCCAATTCTATTTCAAGTAATTGATGTCCTGGCCTACTTTAATCTCCTTCTCAGAAGGTCGTGGATCCACTAAGTGAAAGCAGTCCCTTTCTCTTTGCACCAGAAGTTGAAATTTCCTTATGGTACAAATATCATAACTATTCGAGCTAATGTACATGGAAAGAGTGACATTCCAAGCTCTATGCGGATTTTAAAAATCAAGCCCAAGCCTTTTGCCATTCCTCTGTCTAGTTTCTTATTTGATACTATCTAGTTCATCTAAGGGGAAGGTAAATAATTCGTTCCTTTCGATTTTGATCTTTATAGCAATATGGTAATAGCTAACATGATAAAGAAAATGGATTATTTTCTAGGTTTAGGGCTTGGAAGAAACTAACAAGGGATTGCCTACTTTCCTGAGTACCCCACTACCACTCATCCTTTTGGTCTTAGCTATGAGCCCAAACCGGAAGACATTGTTGAATTAGAGAAAAGAGCTAAATTAAGAGCTGAGGCCAAGAGGCAAGGTGTCACTTTTAATTAGTTTATAAGCCCTTATTTCAAAACTCTGAATGACTATTTTATGAAAGAGGGAGAAGATTTCCCCTATTGTGGCTTTCTCGAATCTTGGTATTGTCCCATTTCCAAAAAGCTAATCCTAAGTTTCGAAATTTTCTTTAATGTCAGGCTTAATCTAGAGGAGTACGAACCCATCTATCAATTTGAGGAAGATTAAGAAGCAAGCATGGAGCCCTCTCTTTTTGAAATCATTCACATGATCACCAACCATCAAGAACATGGCCCTATCAAACTCACCCAGCCATCCCAAACACCACTGAATAACTGGTATTTCGAGAAGATCACCGACCCTATTGTGCCCTCATTTGAGTCATTTGAGTTTGAATCTTCTAAGTCTGAGTATGAGTATGAGCCTGTCGAGTCTTTTTAATCTTTCCTATTAGATTTTATAACCTGTCTCTTGGGTTTATCTTTTAAAGTTGACGTAAACCATGATGATAGGACCTTTATCTTTAATAAAATGAACAAGTTTTCTACTTACTTTTATGACTCTCTATGCTTTACTTCTTTTGATTCATCATTAAATGGGAAATCTGAACAAGAAAACACAAAAGAAATAAAAAATGAAAAAGGCAAAGAACCAATCAACTATGGTATAGAGAAAAGCCCTAAAATTACATACATTGCATCTGCATATTTTGACACATAGGAATTGATAAAAAAAGTTCATAAGTTTTTGGATTGTTTTGCATAAGAACCCAAGGATATGGTAGGGCTAAATCTAACTATCGTAGTTCATAAGATCCCAATTTATGAACACATGAAGCTTGTGAAGCAAAAACTAAGAAGAATGAAGAAAAAGTGGTCTTTGAAGATTAAGGAAAAAGTAACCAAGATGTTGAACAATAGATTCGTCTAGCCCATCACTTACCCCTTATGGTTGGCCAATATAATACCTGCTTCCAAGAAGGATGGAAAAGTTTGAATGTGTGTTGATTACAGGGACCTTAACAAGGCATGTCCAAAGGATGATTTTCCATTGCCTCATATTGATTTGCTTATGGACCGCATGGTTGGTGCATCAATGGTCTTATTAATCGACCTTTATGCAGGCTATAATCATATCCAAGTTTATGCTCCTGATAAGGAAAAGACATCTTTTGTGTAGGGCACTTATTGTTATCAGGCAATGCCTTTTGGGCTAACGAATGCCTAGGCAACTGATTAGAGAATGGCCACCACTATCTTCTACAACATAATGTATAAAGATGTCGAGGTGTATGTTGATGACATGGTTATAAAATCCAAAACTCTTGAGGGATATTTGGAAGCCCTGACTGATTCTTCATAAGGCTCAGACAATACAATCTCCAGCTAAACTTAATTAAGTGCATTTTTAGTGCCTTTTCAGATGTGTTTCTAGGGCATCCAGTTAGCTAAAGAGGTATAGAAGTGGATCCAGCCAAGTCAAAGGCAATTATAGAAATTTGCCTCCTAAAATTGAAAAGGAGATTAGAGGTTTTTTGGGTCATCAACCGTTTCATTGCATAACTGACATATATTTATTGGCCAATTTTCAAGCTACTAAAGAAAGTAGTCTCTAAGTAGTGGAATAAAGAATACCAAGAAACCCTTGATAGAATCAAGTATACCTTCTGAATCCAACAATATTATAACCCCTAACGCTAGGTTAGCCATTATTTCTTTATTTATCAATAACTTTAGAAGCTATAAGAGTGATGCTTGCCCAAAATGCTCTAGACAAATGCCATTTACTATTTAAGCAAACAATGTTGGCTCATGAGCTTAAGTATAACCAGATTGAGCAACTGTGCCTAGCCTTGGTCTGGGTGTGCCATAAGCTCCAACATTACCTATGTTCATATACAACCCATGTGCTAGCTGACAAGAGCCCCTTGAAATTCTTTATAGAAAGGCCAGTTCTTGATAGCAAAATGGCATGATGGATAGTGGTTCTTGTAGCATTTGACCTAAAGTACATCCTGAGAAAGGTAGTTAAAGGAAGCATAATCATTGACCAATTAGCGACAGTTCCTATGGAAGGCAAAGTATTTGAGCTTGAGTTCCCAAATGAGGACATCCTGATCATAGACCTTGAAGTATGGAGGTTATTTGCAGTGCCTCCTATAGTAAATGCTATAGTGTTGGCATAGTTCTTATCACTCTAAGACGAGATCATTTGCCTAAGGCAATTAAATTGGCCTTTAAGGTAACCAATAATGAAGTAGAATATAAAGCATGCATAGCTGGTCTGGAGGTAGCCATTAACATATGAATAGACTACTTTGAAGCCTACGGTGATTCTAATCTCATTATTTCCCAAGCTCTTGAAAAGTGGAAGATAAAAGAAGAGCATTTGGTACCTTACCATCAATGCTTGAATGACTTACCTAAGAATTTTCATGAACTCTCTTTTCACTACTTGCTAAGAGCAAAGAATCAATTCTCCGATGCTTTAGCCACTTTAGCCTTAATGATAAACATGGACGACAATGAAATACATAGGCCTATTGTCATTAAAGTAAAGCAACAGACTAGGTATTATATTATGTGCATGAATCTTTAGCTGGCTAACACTGGGCCCTAGTTTTGGGATATCCTCATTTACATCTAGAATGATAAGAGTCCAAAAGGGGCCTTTAGAGCAGATTGGAGAACCCTAAGGCAACTATCTGCTAGTTTTATACCTAATTGCGATGTGTTATGTAAGAGAGCCGGGGATAACATCCATCTATAGTGTGTGACTGAAGAAGAAGCCTAACAAATTATGGAATGAGTTTATGGCAGAGAGGAAGGCCCACACATGAATGGTGCAGCTTTTGCCTGAAAGGTAGCAAATCTGGGATACTTTTGGAAATTTGGGCTACTTTTGGCTAGCCATGAATAAGGACTGCACAAAGTATGTACATAAATATCATAAATGTCAGATCTTTGCCAAACTCTAACATCGGTCCCCTATTCCTTTGTATCCAATAGCGACACCATGGCCTTTTGCAACCTAGGGCATAAATGTCATTTAGAGAATATCTCCGAAGTCCTCTAGTGGGTATGAATACATTTTAGTCATTGTAGACTGCTTTATAAAGTGGATCAAGGCAATGCCATATCAAGTCCTAAATGTAAAGAAGATGGCATACTTCATCCAAACTAATATCTTTTGTCGATTTAAAACCCCATTTGAGATAATCACGGATACTGGCTCTTACTTTCAAAAAGAGGTAGTCTACTTACTTTAGATAAAAGAAACTTAACATAATCGCTCCTCTCTTTACCGGCCACAAACTAATGGGATAGTTGAAGTTACTAATAAGACCATTAAGACCATTCTACAAAAAAGTTATTATAAGACATAGGGATTGGCATGAATACCTACCTGCTACCTTATGGGGATATAAAACCACCGTTCGTGCTCTAATAAGGGAAACCTCACATGCCTTGGTCTATGGAATAGAGTTTGTCCTTCCCATCAAAATGCATATCCACTCTGCTATAGGGTAATGAGAGAAAGCTAGCTGATGGTAGCTAGACATTTTAATGAAAAGGTAAAGTACAGGGGTTTGGAATAAGGAAATCTAGTTCTAAAAGAGATTTGAGCCCCAGTTCAAGACTCAGGAGGAAAGTTTAGATCAAATTAGGTTGGATTGTATGTGCTTAAGAAGATTTTATCTAGCAGAAGGGCCATTCTCATGGACATGGATGGAAATGAATTTTTTAGCCTTTGCAATTTGGATCAGTTAAAGATATACTATGTTTGAGGATGATATCTGCATTTTTCTCTTTACTTTTCTATTCAAAGAAATGTAGTCAGAACTACATGGACTTGATTCTCCTTGAAGAAATGATGATAATTGTAAGGGATACGTAGGCAGCTTGACTCAAATGCAGTCCAAATCATAATATAATTTTTTTTTAAATTGCATTCTCATTTCCTCTTTGCCTAATGCATCATTCATTTGGTTCTTTTGTTTAAACAAAAAATAAAAAATGAAACAAAAACAACAAACCAAATAGAAAAAAAAAAAAAAGAAAAATGCTCACTAAGTTAAAAACTAGAAAATGCAGCTTAAACAAAATTAGAGTAAAAGAAAAGATATTTCATATAATGATGATCAGATTTTACAGAGCATACAATCCATCATCACAAAAAAGGATAGCATCTTTCTATACCTATAGCTTATCTTGTAGTCATGTCAGCTTGTAGGCAAGTACAAAATGGAAAGCCTGCAATAAAAGTCCTAACATCAACTGAAAAGAAAATAAACTAAATAAGTATCTCTTTCTGAGAGTTTATGCGATCTTCCTCCTCCTTCTCCTAGGATACACATCCCCCTCAAAATTCGACCCTGCTATAATCTCGTCAGTGGTCATACCCTTGATCCTAGTCTCTATATCATCATCCATATTGTTAGTAGTTGAGGCACTCATAGAGCTACTTGCAATTACTCTAGTAAGCCTATTCCAAGTCCTAGTGGTTTTAGAACTAATCTATACAGTCATATATGAAACCCTCCTTTGAGTGTCAGCAGCTTTTGAACTACTCGCTATAGTCCTCCTTTGTGTCAAAGTAGCCTGGAAGTTAATCCTTGCTACTATAGCTGGAGCTGTCCTCTATACTCTAGTAATAATAGTCCTCTTTTATGCACTAATTGCTGTAACTCTTCTCTATGTGACCATAGTAGTCTTACTTTGTTGTCTAACTACATTCACTATCCTTTGAGTCACTGCCACAAGAGTCTGAGTCACCATTATAGCCTGTAATGTTGGTCCCTTGTATTACCTCTATTCTCCTCTATAGGGCGGTCACCTCCTCTATCTTGGGAGCAGTCCCTTAGTCACCTGTACCTTCAACAGTTGCCCCTTCTGTCTCATCACCCTTAATGTCCTTAAGTAAAGCAACCTAGTACTCTTTCTCGACTTACCAAACCATCTCAGTCGACTAGCTACAGTACCTCTTGGTAGTACCAAAATTGACCTCTAGTCTCACTACATGAAAGTTCCTCATCTAACCACCTGTGGTAACCCTGGCAATGGGGGTAGTTATCTGTGTAGACTTTAGGGCATGACTAGGGGCACATCCGGAGTTTGACCTATTTGCCGCAAGACCCTCATATCTTGATAGAATGATGTCTATGCCAAGCCTAATAAACAAACCACTAGGTACTCATAGCTCATCATCATAAAAGATATGATCCCATACCAATGACAATGCTAGAGTATGTCCTCTAAGCAAGCTTTAAAAGCCATCCAATCCACTCTCAAATTGATCGCTACCTCACTAGAATAGGTCACATATGATACTGAATAGCTGTATATGGACTCTTTGCTGAAAGAGCAACCACCCTCAAGTGGTCTATCAACTATACCTATAAAATAAACAAAAAATAAAAATCAGACACCTGCATGACACCTATAATGAAAAAGGTAAGAATAGATAAATTTTTCTCACCTGGAGAACAACTGGAGAGATAGCCCACCCCCTCAAGGCCTGAACAAACCAGTCAAGACTCATCAACATCTCTGCTAGTATGGTACCAACCATAGAGTGACTCTGCTTCATCTATAATACTAAGCTCGCCACTCTAGCATCTCCCTAATCGACAGATCTGGGAAACAAATATTCGGCCGTCAAGCAGAAAACCATGGCTTGAATCCTTAGCCTCTGTCTCCATATATTACCCTAGTCATCAAAATCATAAAACTCCTTAATGACTGTAGTCAAATTCACCTATCCCTCTGCTACCATTCGATTAGTTGTGTCCTCTGGTAAAGCTAAAAACTCATGTACTGCCAAACTCTGAACTCTAGCACTACTAAAATTGCCTCTAATTACTGCTAAGTGTGGCATAGAACTCCTCAAATGTGAGGCAAAGCTCCTATATATCCATGCCAAATTAGAAAACTTAGGATACCAGATCCTAAAATAGGAAACACATCCTCAGAAAGTCCCAATGAACTCTAACTCCTCTCAAAGCCACCATGGCTGCAATCCCATATCTATCCAAATTTATCTTATTCACTCTATCAAGTTTCTTCATCCACATATGTATATAATGGGTTAAATACAGCTCTATAAATGTGAAAAAGCAATGAAAAAGAGTGAGAAAAGGCAAAAAATTGAGCAAGAGAAGAGAAATTTAGTAAATAGGTAGAGATAAATCTACCTTGAACTTCATACCCATATATAGGCTTCAAGGTGTCAATATCACAAAAGTACCTAAAAGCTGTAGAAAAATGGCTTTGTCATCAGAAGGGTGTGTGGATCTGCACGTCCTCTGCACAGATCTACAGGGTTCTAGGTGGCTACCACCGTGGGCATATGTAGATCCATGCAGAGCCTATATGGATCTATACCTCATCCTGGGTACTGCACCCTGTAAGCATCTCTTCCTTCGATTTTCCTTCTCTGCCTCAAGTCCCTATGACTTAATTTTAAAGTCCAAAAGTGGAACATAGACTGTTTCCTCCCTCTTTGGGATGCAAGACTTAAAATGGAACACTTTTGAAAATTTGCAAGGCCAAAATGGAGCCTTGATTCAGTAGAATCAAGTTAAAGAAAATTTATTCACCTCATTCATGACATGCATTCATTTCATTGCAAAGCATGCATTCACAGAGCAAAATAATAAAAGAGTCACATAACAAATCATGCATACATAGGTATGCCTCAATTATATACATAACATAAATAAAATGTACGTACATTAGTGCATGAAATAGAAAATATAGTCATCCTAAAATAATTCCACATTTTAAGGGAGTTAAAGTATAGTCATCCAAAGAAGTACAAAAAGAACTAGGAAGAAGTCAACACCGACATCATGAAAGCTGCAGTTATTAGCCTCCCTTTTGTCACCTCTAAGAAGCGGCCTCCTTGCCTTTGTCATATGACTTTGATAGATGAGCAACTGTGCATATAATGGAGACGGCGTTCTCCATCATGTAGGAGATGAGGTAATTGCACTGGACGAACTCCATGGGTATGTGCAAAAAAGAAGCAAGTCCATATTAAGTGCTTCAGATCCTTTCCAAGCATAAGAAAACATAGTGACACTTCACCCATGGATCCTTTTTAAGGGCAAAAAAGTAAGAAGGGTATACCTTAATATCATAAGGGATAGGCCATATACCTGGCAGACAGCATTGGGGAGCTGCTAGACCCTTATAGAACCATCAACATTATAATAGAAGATCTCCTTTGGCACATGAAACTCTCCTTCCAAGGGCAAGACCTTAGGAGTGTGGCTCGGGCCATTGCGATCATAGCTAGGAATGGGACCACCAAAAAAGCTAATAGTAGGAGCTTTACAAACTACCGGTTGAGGAGTCTCCCTCGTTATAACGGGTGCAATAAAAAAGCGTCCTTATGGTGTAATCTCCCACATCAAAAAATGGGTGTATAAGTCATGATAATGCCTATCAAAATGCTGGAAGAGGTACACCTTGTCACCACTAAAAAGCTTTGGATTAACCAAGATGTCCATTTGGTACCTCATATCTACAGGTGGATAACTGGGCACCCACCATGACCCAAACATCTAAAAGTGTACCCTTTAGCCCAAGTAGTACAAATAGAAGTAGGGATATCACAACAGTAGTTTCCTATATGAAAGGGCCTCTATAAAGCCTATAAAGGGGGTGTACAACATCCTCTCTCCAAAAGGCCTCACGATCCATTGATAACAACCAATAAATAAAGCAATTAATAAGTAAGTTAGAGCAAAACAAAACAAGGAAGATAAGAAAGATACCTAATATGAACCCCAAGTATATTAAACTTTAAATGCAATATGTTTACGTTTGGAAGCAAATCCTTAGAAAGCTAAATCAGATTTTCCCCAAGTCTGCGACCCAAATTCAACTCGTGATAGAGCACTTTAGAATAGGTTCAACTTTTAGAAGATGAACTCTACAACAAAATACTAATTTGTGTAAGAGAACCTTGGAATAATACGCATAAAGTAATTAGCTTTGATTGCATGAACTTGATTCAAGAAAGAATAAAAAATAAGAGATAACACTCTTAAAAAAACTGAATTTTATTATTTTTACTTGAATAGTTGAATTTATATAGTGGTTTAACCCTAAATTAGAATCAACTATGGACTAGGAAATCTTCTTAGACAAAGACTAAAGATTCCTAGTTAGAAATTAATTCCTAAACAAATAATAAGTTATTACTAAATTGGGCTACTAAATATGATAAGTTTAAGACCCAAAACATAAAAAATTATAGTAAAATAATCAAATTTGAAAAATAAAACAAATTGCACAGCCCTAACATTCATTGCGCTCGTAATAGAGAGTTAATGTATTTTTGTCGCAGTCATGGTCTTGATGAACCTTAATTTTAATCATTTTTGCAAATTCATTCTTGACTCTTAATGTTTTGACCTTCATCCACTTGAATCATTATCACCAAACTTTGATTTGAGTCTTGAATCCCTATTTTAATGAATGATTCATTCTTGCATTTTTGAATTGCGGCAAAATCATTCCACAAGCCTTGAATCATCCCATTTAATGCTTTCTTGAGTTTCTTTATTCTAGCTTTTGTAATGGGACCATTAGGAAGTTGAATTGGATATTTGCCTTTATAGGCTTTCTTATTTGCATCATTCCCTCCCTCCTCAAGATGATTCATTTATGAATCTTCAACATCTACATCAAAAGGTGAAAGGCCACTAACATTAAAGGTAGCACTTATATTGTACTGACTAGGTAGGTCTAACTAATATGCATTATTATTTATGTTCTTAATGACTTGAAATGGTCCATCTCCCTTTTGATGAAGCTTTGTCTTCCTTTGAGCTGGAAACCTTTCTTTTCTCATATGTACCTAAACCCAATCACCTAGTTCGAATACAACATACCTCCTTCCCTAGTTAACTTAGCTTGTTATTTATTAGTGTTTCTTCTCAATGTTCTTACCCACCTCCTCATGTAGTTTCTTCACCAAATCTACCTTTCTCTTTCTATCCAAATTACTCATTTCATTACAAGGTAAAGGTACTAAATCCAAAGGAGTTAGAAGATTAAAACCATAAACAATTTCAAAAGATGAGAAACTAGTGGTAGAATGCACAACTTTATGAAAAGCAAACTCAACAAATGGAATGCATTCTTCCCAATTGTTTATTTTTTTTTGGACAATAGTATGCAACAAAGTCCTAGAGTCCAATTAAAAACTTCAGTTTAACCATCAGTTTATAGATGACAGGTAGTAGAAAACAACAATTTGGTTCCAAACTTACTCCACAAAACTTTCCAAAAATGAATTATAAACTTTACATTTCTATCACTAACAATAGTTTTAGGAATGCATACAACTTCCTAAAAGAATAAATTAGTAATGTTGGTGGCATCATTAGTTTTATTATAAGGAATGAAATGTGACATTTTAAAAAACCTATCAACCACCACAAAAATAGAATCTTTCCCCTTTTTTGATCTATGCAACCCCAAAATAAAATTCATGGAAATATCAGTCTAAGGGGTTATAGAAACAGGTAAAAGATTATACAAACCTTGATTCAAAACTTTAAATTTAGTTGTTTGCACACAACCCATCTATCATAAATTCTTTATACATCCCTTTTCATTTTAGGCCAATATAAGTGTTCATATAAGGTATCTAAATTTTTGGTGATGCCAAAATGTCCCATTAACCCTCCCTTATGTGCTTCTTTAACAAGTAATTGCCTCATAGAACAAATAGGTATGCAAAGTCTGTTTCTTTAAACAAAAACCCATCCATTCTATAGAATTTACCAAATGCAACTTTCTTACATACTTTAAAAATGCTAGAAAAATCAGAGTCATCAACATACAAAGATTTAATGTTTTCAAACCCAAGCTTTCTTGCATCTAAAGCATTAAGCAAAGCATACCTTCTTGAAAGTGCATCAACCATAATATTTTCCTTGCCTTTCTTATACTTGATCACAAATTGGAATGTTTAATAATCTCAACCCATCTGGCATGCCTTTTGTTCAACTTACCTCGCCCCTTTAGGAATATCAAGGATTGATGGTCGGTGTGAATTACAAACTCCTTAGGTTGAAGGTAGTATTGTTAAGTCTCTAAAGTTCTAACCAAAGTATAGAGCTCATTTTCATAAGTGGGATACTTCAACAAAGCACCATAGAGCATTCACTAAAATAGGTGATTGGCCTTTTTCCTTGTATAAGAACAACCCTAATATCTACATCTAATGCATCAAACTCAATATTAAAAATATCATTAAAGTTAGGTAAAGCAAGAATGGGTGCCTTATATAGCTTATCTTTCAATGAGTTAAATGCATCTTTTTATTCTTTTTCCCACTTTGAAACACAATTCTTTTTAATTATCTCAGTTAGAGGTGAAGCTATGGTGCTAAAATCTTTCACAAATCATCTATAAAAACTAGTCATTCTAGGAAAACTTTTTACCTTACTTACCGATGTAGGAGTAGGCTAATTTTTTTATAGCACTTACCTTTTCTTCATTGACTTCAACACCCTGGGCACCAATTATAAATCTTAAAAACACAATTCTATCTAAAAAAAAAAAAAAGAACACTTTTTAAGTTTAGGAAACAATTTTTCCTTTCTCAACACATTAACATACACCTTAAATGTTCTAAGTGCTCATCCATGCTTTTGAATAAACAAGAATACCATCAAAATATACAACAATAAACTTACCAATAAAATCACTTAAAATATAGTCATAAGTCTCATGAAAGTGATAGGTGCACTAGTCAAACCAAAAGACATAACTAACCATTCATACAAACCATATTTTGTTTTAAAAGTTATTTTCCATTCATCACCTTCCTTCATCCTAATTTGGTGATATCCACTTTTCAAATTAATTTTGCTAAAGACATAGAACCATGCAACTCATCAAGCATATGATCTAACGTAGGAATAGGATGGTGATACTTTACCATAATGTTATTAATTGCATGGTAATCAACACACATATGCTAAGAACCATATTTCTTAAGTACTAGCAAAATGGGCACAACACATAAACTCATGCTTTCTCTAATCTCAAGGAGACAAAGGAGCTTCAGATAGATTCTTTTTAGCTTAATCTTATAGATTTCTTTAGGTGAAAGTGGTGCAAGAGTTATCTTTCTTCCATTCTTCTTAAAACTGCAGTGATTGGTGTAGCCATCATATAACACCCTCCTATCAAATTACCAAAGGCATCCCAATAATAGATGACCTACTTATACAGGCACAACATAAAAAAATATCTCATCATTATATCAGCCTATCTTGAAAGCTACTAGAACTTTTGTCACCTTAATTTCTTCATAATCATTAAGCCATTTCAGTTTCTAAGGGTGAGGATTTTTGTAGTGTGTAACCTTAACTTTTCAACTAAAGTAGTCCTTGTTACATTGTTTACACTAATCCTATCCATGATTACATTATAGACTCTATTCTTTACAAGGCATCTAGTTTGAAATAGATTTTTCCTTTGTTGCACCTTATCATCATGTTGGATTTGTGTGTTAAAGATCTCCATGTAAAAGGACACCTCCTACATTTGGCAATTTCTGGTTGATTTTCCTCCTTTTCATCACTTGCATCTTCAATTTCATCTCCAACTCTTCTTAGTACACATCTAGGTTGTCTAGGAAAATTAGGTGGCTATCCTTTTATGATTAAAGCTTCTAATTGGTCCATTCTTTCCATAAGTTCTTTGCTTGAGTTGGTCCATTCTATTACTCATAGCTTGCAACATTTTGATTATGGCTTGGATTTGATCTCTCTTACCTCATAGGTTACCTTGAGTCCCATTCATCCTTAAGCTATAAAACAAAGTTATAAAGCAAAGAAAATATTTCCTCAGTTCACTCTCTCATGTTTTTCACTCAAGCAATGTTATCACTCAAGTTCACTTGTGTTTGTTTTACACTCAATTAATGGTTTCTCTAGATGTGTCACACTTAGCCTTTTTTCACTCAAATCTCTTGCCAAGATTAGTTATGAAATCAAATTAATACAATTTTTACTAAATTATAATGTAAATGATGAAATACAAGGTTTAAAAGACACAATGAAACAAAAAAAAACTAAAAATCCTAATGACGCTAGGAAAATAAGAATCCTAATTAGATTAGGAAGACAAAACTTAGAATTGACTTAAGAAAAAGCAAAAATAGAAATCCTAATTGAAATTGGAAAACAAAAGTTAAAATGTTAATGAGACTAGGAGAACAATATAGAAAGCCTAATTGTGTTAGGAAACCTAATTGGACACACATAAAGAAGATAACTTAGAATAGAAGTAGGAAGCCAAAACCAAAATTTGAAAAAGAGTAGGAAACCAATCTCTTAGCTTATTGTGGAGGGATGCTTGACTTGGTCAACTCCTTATTGAAAATTGAAATTCTTTTTGATTCTTCTTGATTTAGTTGGAATTATAGCAATCTTCTTTGTCCTTTCCACTCTAGAATTTGAAACTAACATTATATATTGCTATATAATTCTAATTTTATGAAGATTCTTTTCTTCTTTTTTCTTTTACTTTCTTTTCCTTTGTTAGCTGATTCTTTCTTTCTTTTTCTCTCTTTTTTTTAATTACAGCAACAATTTGAAAGGACAATTAACAAACAAATTAAAATAAGCCAAACTGAATTAAAGTCTTCAAGCTTGTGATGGATGAATTCCTTCACTTACTTCTTCTTGAATTGAAATTGGTTCATAAGTAAATATGAATGAATTTGACCTTTCAACACATGAATTTCAATGAAACACAAAGATCAAAAGGAACAAAACGGAAATACGAAAAGATAAAAAACAAAGCAACAAACTAAGAAGATACCAACAAGGTAGATGACCTTTTTTTTTTTTTTTTTGATTTTTGAACCTAAAACAATAGAAAACAAAATAAACAAAATGAAGACAAATGGAATTTAATGAGAAAAAAGAAAGAAAGAATGAGAGTAGAAAATAAAGCAAAACAAAAAGATATAACCTGATTTAGAGCTTAACCTCTGATACCAAACTGATACGAACCCTAAGTATATTAAAAATGAGACCTAAGATCTTTACTTTTGGAAGCAACTCCTTGGAAAGCTAAATCAAATTTTTCCCAAGTCCATAACCTAAATTCAACATGTGATAGAACACCTTGGAATATGTTCAACTTTTGAAAGATGAACTCCGCAACACTATACCAACTTGTGAAAGAGAACCTTGGAATAATATGTACCAAGTAATTAGCTTTGATTATATGAACTTGATTCAAGTAAGAATGAAAAATAAATATTCTTAAGAAAAATGAATTTTGTTAATCAAAACTTAATTGAATTTTACTTGAATATTTGAGTTTATATAGTGGCTCAACCCTAAAATAGAATCAACTAAGGACTAGGAAATCTTCCTAAATAAGGATTGAAGATTCCTTGATAGAAATTAATTCCTAAACAAATAATAAGTTATTATTAAATTAGGCTACTAAATATGATAAATTTAAGGCCTAAAACATCAAAAATTAAAGTAAAATAATCAAATTTGAAAAATAGAACAAATTGCGTAGCCCTAACATTCATTGTGCTTGCAACACTTGTTGCATTCGCAATAGAGGGCCAATGTATTTTTGTTGTAGTTGCAACACTTATCACGGTCTTGATGAACCTTAGTTTTTAGCACTTGTGCAGATTCATCTCATGGTCTTGTTTGAAACTTGACTCTTCATGTTTTGACCTTTATGGACTTGAATCATTGTCACCAAACTTTGATTTAAGTCTTAAATCTCCATTTTGATGAATGATTCATTCTTGCATTTTTGAATTGTGGCAAAATCCCACAACCCTTGAATCATCCCGTTTAACGCTTCCTTAAATTTTTTTATTCTTGCTCTTGTAATGGGATCATTGGGAAGTTGAATTGGATCCTTGCCTTTGTAAGCTTCCTTGTTTGCATCATTCCCTTCTTCCATAAGATGATTCATCTATGAATCTCTAACATCTACATCAAAAGGAGAAAGGTCACTAATATTAAAGGTGGCACTCATATTATCCTCACCAAATAGGTCTAGCTTATATGCATTGTCATTGATCTTCTCAATGACTTGAAAAGGTCCATCTTTCCTTGGATGAAGCTTTGTCTTCCTTTGAGTTGGAAACCTTTCTTTTTGCATATGTACCCAAACCCAATCACCTAGTTTAAATACAACATGTCACTTAGCTTGCTATTTATTAATGTTTCTTCTCAATGTTCTTGCGCACCTCCTTATGTAGTTTCTTTACCAAATCTGCCTTTCTCTTTCCATCCAAACTACTCCTTTCATTATATGGTAAAGGTACTAAATCTAAAGGAGTTAGAAGATTAAAACCATAAACAATTTCAAAATGTGAGAAACCAATAGTAGACTGCACAACTCTATTGTAAGCAAACTCAACAAATGGAATGCATTCTTCCCAATTCTTTATGTTTTTTTGGACAATAGCACACAACAAAGTCCTAAAGACCTATTAACAACTTCAGTTTAATCATCAGTTTAAGGATGATAAGTACTAGAAAATAATAATTTGGTTTCAAATTTACTCCACAAAACTTTCCAAAAATGACTTAGAAACTTTACATTCCTATCACTAACAATAGTTTTAAGAATGCCATACAAACATACTACTTCCTTAAAGAATGAATTAGTAATGTTGGTGGCATCATTAATTTTATTATAAGGAATGAAATGTGACATTTTAGAAAACCTATCAACCATCAGAAAAATAGAAACTTTCCTTTTTTTTTCTTATTTTTTAATCTAAGCAACCCCAAATTAAAATTTATGGAAATATCAGTCAAGGTGTATTAGAAATAGGTAAAGGGGTATACAAACCTTGATTCAAAACTTTAGATTTAGCTGTTTCCACATAGCACGTCTATCATAATTTTTTTTGTACATCCCTTTTTATTTTAGGCTAATAAAAGTGTTTATATAAAGTATCTAAAGTTTTGGTGATACCAAAATGTTCCATAACCCTCCCCCATGTGCTTTTTTAACAAATAATTCCCTCATAGAACAAATAAGTATGCAAAGTCTATTTTCTTTAAACATAAACCCATCCATTCTATAGAATTTACCAAATGCAACTTTCTCATATACTTTAAAAATGTTGGAAAAATCAGAGTCATTAACATACAAAGACTTAATGTTTTCAAACCCAAGTGTTCTTGCAACCAAAGTATTAAGCAAAGTGCACCTTCTTGAAAGTGCATCAACCATAATATTTTCCTTACCTTACTTGTACTTGATCACATATGGAAAGGTCTTAATGAATTTAATCCATTTGGCATGCCTTTTATTCAACTTATCTTGCCCCTTTAGGAATTTGAATGATTGATGGTTGGTGTGAATTACAAACTCCTTAGGCTAAAGGTAGTGTTGTCAAGTCTCTAAAGCCTTAAGTAAAGCATACAACCCTTTTTCATAAGAGGGGTGCTTCAATAAAGCACTATAGAGCTTTTTACTAAAATATGTGATTGGCCTTTTTCCTTGCATAAGAACAACCCTAATATCTACACCTGATGCATCATACTAAATCTTAAAAATATCATTAAAGTTAGGTAAAGTAAGAATGGGTGCCTTATATAGCTTATCTTTCAATGAGTTAAATGCATCTTCTTGTTTTTTTCCCAACTTAAAAACACAATTCTTTTTAATTACCTCAGTTAGAGGTGCAGCTATGATGCTAAAACCTTTCACAAATCATTTATAAAAACTAGTCATTCTATGAAAGCTTCTTACCTCACTTATTGATGTGAAAGAAGGCTAATTTTTGATAGCATTTACCTTTTCTTCATTGACTTCAACACCTTGGGCATTAACTATATATCTTAAAAACATGATCCTATCTAAACAAAAAGAACACTTTTTAAGGTTAGCAAACAATTTTTCTTTTCTCAACATATCAAGCATGCACCTTAAATGTTCTAAATGTTCATCCATGCTTTTAGAATAAGCAAGAATGTCATCAAAGCATACAATAATGAACTTACTAATAAAATCTCTCAAAACATGGTTCATAAGTCTTATGAAAGTGCTAGGTGCATTAGTCAAACAAAAAGCCATAGCTAATCATCCATACAAATCATATTTTATTTTAAAAGTAGTTTTCTATTCATCACCTGCCTTCATCCTAATTTGGTGATATCCACTTTTCAAATCAATTTTGCTAAAGATAGTAGAACCATGCAACTCATCAATCATATCATCTAATGTAAGAATAGGATGGCAATACTTTACCATAACGTTATTAATTGCATGGTAAGCAACACACATATGCCAAGAACCATCTTTCTTAGGTATTAGCAAAATGGGCACAACACATGGACTTATGCTTTCTCTAACATATCCTTTAGCCATCAACTCCTCAACTTGCCTCTGAAACTCCTTTGTCTCCTCGAGATTACTTTTATAAGTTGGCCTATTTAGAATCGAAGCACCAAGAATAAAATCAATTTGATGTTCAATACCCCTAATAGGTGGCAATCCATTAGGTATCTCCTTAGGAAGGACATCCTTAAATTCATTCAAAAGAGAAACAAAACACTAGGCAAAGAAACATTAAGGTCATTAGTGTTAAGATAAAGCTCTTTGTACATAAGTACAAGTATACTTTTATTTGAAAACCAAGCTTCCTTAATATCACTTCCATTTGCATAAAAGCTTACGTGTTTCCTTTTACTCTCAATAATTTCTTTTCCCTTATTTTTTCTCTTTTGAATTCTCATTTAAACTCAGTCTCTTGCTTTTCTCAAGATTTTTGTCACTTTCCTTTTTTGCACTCTCTCTTCTTTTGGCACATCATCACTCATACTCTTTTCTTCACTCTTATATTCTCTCTCTCTTTAAATTCTTTTCATTATAATTTGATAGATTTCTTTAGGTCAAAGTGGTGCAAGAATTATCTTTCTTTCATCCTTCTTAAAAGTGTAGTGATTGGTGTAGCCATCATACAACACCTTCTTATCAAATTGCCAAAGGCATCCCAATAATAGATGATCTGCTTGCATAGGCATAACATCAAATAAAATCTCATCATTATATCAGCCTATCTTAAAAGCTACTTAAACTTTTGTCACCTTAATTTCCCATAATCATTAAGCCATTTCCATTTATAAGGGTGAGGATGTTTTATACTGTATATCCCTAACTTTTTAACTAAAGTGGTGCTTGCTACATTGGTTACACTAACCCCATTTATGATTACATCATAGACTCTCTCTTTTACAAGGCATCTAGTTTGAAACAGATTTTCCCTTTATTACACATTATCATCATGTTAGATTTGCATGTTTAACGATCTCCTTGTAACAACAGACCCTTTATATTCGGCAATTTCCAGTTGATTTTCCTCCTTTTCATCACTTGCATCTTCAATTTCATCTCAAACTCTCCTTGGTACATGCCTGGCTTGTCTAAGAAAATTAGGTGGCTGTCATTTTATGATTGAAGCTTCTAATTGGTCCACTCTTTTGACACTTCTATTACTCACGGCTTGCAACATTTTGGTTATGACTTGGAGCTAATCTCTTTCAACTCATGGGTTACCTTGAGTCCCACTCATCCTTATGCTATAAAACAAAGTTATAAAGCAAAGAAAATATTTCCTTAATTCACTCTCTCACTTGTTTCACTTAAGCAATGTTATCACTCAAGTTCACTCTTGTTTGTTTTACACTCAATTAATGGTTTTCTCTAGATGTGTCCCACTTAGCCTTTTTTCACTCAAGTATCATGCTAAGATTAGTTGCAAAAATCAAATTAATACAATCTTTACTAAATTACAATGTAAATGATGAAATCCAAGGTTTAAAAGACTCAATGAAACAAAAAAACTAAAAAACCTAATAATGCTAGGAATACAAGATTCCTAATTGGATTAGAAAGAACAACATTAGAATTGACTCGGGAAAAGTAAAAATAGAAATCCTAATTGAAATTGGAAAACAAAAGTTGAAATGTTAATGAGACTAGGAGAACAATATAGAAATCCTAATTGTGTTAGGAAACCTAATTGGGCACACATAAGGAAGATAACTTAAAATGGAAGTAGAAAGCCAAACTAGAATTTGAAAAGGAGTAGGAAACTAATCTCCTAGCTTATTGTGGAGGGATATTGAACTTGGTCAACTTCTTGTTGAAAACTGAAATCCTTTTTGATTCTCCTTGATTTGGTTGGAATTCTAGCAATGTTCTTTGCCCTTTCCACTTTAGAATTTGAAACAAACACTATATATTCCTATATAATTCTAATTAGAGCCTAAGCTCTGATACCAAATTGATACAAACCCCAAGTATATTAAACTTGAGACCCAGTATCTTTACTTTTGGAAGTAACTCCTTGGAAAGCTAAATTAAATTTTCCTTAAGTCCACAACCTAAATTCAACTTGTGATAGAGCACCTTCGAATGTTTTCAACTTTTTGAAGATGAACTCTATAACATAATACCAACTTGTGAAAGAGAACCTTGGAATAATATGTATAAAGTAATTAGCTTTGATTATATGTACTTGATTCAAGCAAGAATAAAAAACAAATACTCTTAAGAAAATTGAATTTTATTGATCAAAACTTAATTGAATTTCACATGAATAGTTGATTTTTTATAGTAGCTCAACCCTAAATCAGAATCAACTATGGACTAGGAAATCTTCTTAAATAAGGATTAAAGATTCCTAGTTAGAAATTAATTCCTAAATAGATAATAAGTTATAGCTAAATTGGGATACTAAATATGATAAGTTTAAGGCCTAATTCAAAAATTAAAGTAAAATAATCAAATTCAAAAAATAGAACAAATTGCGCAGCCTTAACATTTATTGTGCTCGAAACAGAGAGCTAATGTATTTCTATCACAGTCACAGTTGTGATGAACCTTAATTTTTAGTACTTGTGCAAATTCATCTCATGGCCATGTTTGAAGCTTGACTCTTCATGTTTTGACCTTCATCCACTTGAATCATTGTCACCAAACTTTGATTTGAGTCTTGAATCGCCATTTTGATGAATGATTCATTCTTGCATTCTTGAATTGTGGCCAAATCATCCCACAAGCCTTAAATTATCCCATTTAATGCTTCTTTGAATTTCTTGATTCTTACTCTTGTAATGAGACCATTAGGAAGTTAAATTAGATCCTTTCGTTTATAGACTTCCTTGTTTGCATCAATACCTATCGCTCAACTAGTTAATTGAAGAAAGCCCAAAGTGTCAAGGCACTATGATTGCAAGGGGTGGCCCAATTAATCTCTGCCCATCTCTTCCCCACTGGAAAGTCATTTAGCTGCTGCATGATCAAGCTAGGTCAGTGAACGGAATATACTCGTAGACCCAGATCTATGGCACAGAATTGTCAAAACATCAAAATGTAATTTATAAGATTGCAAAGGAAACATACCTAGAAACATATGACATATACCTCTTAAAAGATAATTATCCTACCACTAGATAAAATATTCCTTTAAGATAGGTCAATCATCTCACAGTACATGGCACTCAGAACAGTGCCACCCTAATTAAACTCGCCCTATTGATCCATGTGACCTAAGCTTGGAAGGATGTTTAGATGCACCTCATCCATTATGTTATGTGCAAAGTTGCACCTAGCCATCACCAATAGACACAGTTGAGTTAGGGCCTCATCAAAAATTAGATCTCTTGCAGCCCCTAACAACCTTAAATTGTCATTCTGGACAAAGCGCTTAACTCTGATGCCATCTCTGGAAGGGTCAAAGTTGAGTAGGTCTTAGGTCTCAACAAGAGAGAAAGCTTGCCTCCAATCATTACACATGTCTAGGGGCCAAGTCCTAAATCATGTAACAACCCATACTCGGGCTAGGAGTTTCATGACAAATTGCTTAAATTTAGGGCTATTGTGACAAAGTGTGTGTTTTGATGAAATTTCATATGCTATGTGATTTATGAGCAAGTGGCATGTTAGACTAGCTGGAATATGCCTAATATGAATTTTGAATATGAAATAGGAGATTTATGTGAAATGCAAATACATAAAATGATTTATTGCATACAAAGTGAATTTTCAAGCACAAAGCAAAATTTAAGCATAAAATAATTTTTATGAGCATTTCTAAAATATTTTAAATTAAATATTTTTGGTGGGATTTTAATGAAAATAAGAAGCAAAATATTTTATTTTTAATTAATTATAAACATCTTATAAATTAGATTAAAAGCCCAACTCACTAAAAGCCAATACACCTAAAATACTCCTAACTTAGCTCATTAATGGCAAACTTGTAATTTTGCCCAAAACCATAAAATAAACCTTATATTCGGCCTGCCCTTATTGTGGCAGCCTCCATTCTATTTTTCTATAAGATTTTTTAGAATTTTCTCTCAAAAATTATCTCTCAACTGAAATTCACAAGGTGCTTCCAAACTTTGCGATTTTGTGATCGTTTTCGTAAGTTTTTCTCTTCTTTCAAGCTATTATTTGATTTTTATGAAACTAATCATGAGTAATCCATATGATGCTGTATATTTACTATTTTTCTTCTTGTTAAATTCAGCCTAGGTTGCTTTTTTGAAGGAGAAACCGATTTCCAACCGTAAACACAACTCTTTCTCAACAAATCTATCAAGGGTGAACCCTAAAACCTAAAAGTTGAAATTTTCATGCATATGATCATGGGGGGTAATTTATGCATTTTTATGATCTAAATTGATTTTTTTTTTATTTTTACATGAAAAATTTGTGGCATAGATGCTACCCTATAGACAAGAACAACAAGAAAGCTAGGGATTTCTCTATCACTTATGTAGATATCGAGTATAGTCAAAGGAAGAATTTTTATCTAGTGTGATTTAAAAATAGAAAGGTATTATTCCCATTTGAAGTTTTAGTATAAGATCCTTGATTGATTTTGGTGCTGCAAATTCATTTGTGTCTCCATATTTTGCTAGGAGTCTCAGCAGAGATAAGGAATAAATTAATGAACCCTTAGTAGTGTTGACCCTTTGGGGAGAAATGATGGAAGTAAGGTATTGTTTAAGGATTGTGAGGTAAACATTGATGGATGAAAACTTCTTGTATTGACTACAGAGGAAAGCAATTAAAATTTTGAGCTAAGGATGGGAGATATTGGTGTATCAAGAAGATATCAATGATTAAGGTTTACTAGCGTAATCATGGAATGGATGAGTATACTTAAGACGCTGAGGAAAGGATGTGGTAGAAGCATCCCTAGTTTTTTGAGAATATGTGAGTGAGTATTGAAATTCAAGGATGAATTTCTTTTAAGAGGGGGAGATATAAAAGTATAAGTATTATTAGACTTATAATGTTGATAAAAGGATAAGTATGGTGCTAGTAGAGATTCTTTAGTGATGAGATTCCTTTAAGTATATAGGGTGCAATTAGAGTATAAGGATTTGAACTTTTATAAGATGATAGATGTTAAGGCCATATGAATTGTAAATTTGAGGATCCATAAGGACTTGATCTATGAGGGTATAACATGATTTTAAGATAAAATGTTATAGATTTGATTTGATTATGTACTTCCATCCAGTGTGTCTATCTATATGCACTGAGTTTTGTTTTATGAAATCATACATCATCAATCATACATCATGAACTGTATCAAGCATTGCATTAAGGTTGCATGTTACATGCAAGGATGAAAATGTTTTAGTTCTTATAAATGATTCTATGTAGTTTTGAAAATTTAATAGTTTTGAATATACTTGAAAAGGATTTTAGTCCTCTGATGAGAAATGTTTTAAGGTGTTAGACACAATAATGTTCAATTGATGTTACTAGAAAATTTGGTAGTGATCTTTAGTATGGAAAGAATTTTTATTAAGATAACCTAGAATGGCATAGATTTGGAGAGATATAAGAGTTGCATAGAGATTTCATTAAATATCAATGGTATTAAAAGGTTTATTATTTTAATATAGATAAGTTAAATGATTAGGAATGTGAAGTATAGCAAGATGTAAGTGGAAAAAATCTAAAGTGAGATGATATTACTAGCTAAATGTATAAAAATTATGAGGCATTAGGTAATTAGATCATGATAATGACGTATATATTTTTTTGAAAGGGAGTAAGTCTGAAATAGTAATAAGAAGTTTATTTGGGATTATAAATTAATAGGATGCAAGTTCATTTGGGATATGATATATATATGAATGTTTGTTAAGTTTAATTATGTTTTAATTGATGAATGATGGGAGTGTAGAAATCATAATGTTAGTAAGGTATTAAACACGAAAATATTTATTGAGGTTATAATAGATTAAGTAATAATTATTAATATGGAAAGTGAATTTTTAAATATCAATTGGAGTTATTAATTTGGAATTTTCTATTGGATTCTTATATGACTAATGTGATAAATAATGAATGAAAGTGGTGATCAAGGTATTAGTATAGATGTTAATAATAATAAAGATATAAGGAAAAATAATGCTTGGGATTATATTTGATTAAAGGTGAAATTAAAGGTTCTATTACTTTTGTTTGAGGTTAAGGGGATATAAAATTATTAAGTATTAGTTTTAAAATTTGTTTTAACAAGAGATTAGCATAGGTGTAGCTTAAGCTGAAAGTTTATCAATGTGATTACTTTTGATAGATTGTGAGTATGTGCCTTATTGTATTTGATAAGTTAATTGTAGTTAAATATTGGGTTTGAGAGGCGCAGTAAAAGTGCGGTGGAGAAGTTAAGTAGAGTGTATTGTGCTACTAGACTTGAAAATTCGAGGACAAATTTTTTTAAGGGGAGGAGAATGTAACAACCCACACTACCCTCGGAGTTTTATTGACAAATTATTTGAATTTAGGCTTATTGTGACAAATTATGTGACTATATGAAAATTCATATGTGACATGATTTATGAGTTTGGGGCATGTTAAATTAATTTTAATATGCCTAATATGAATTATTATTGTGAAATAAATGATTTGAATAAAATGCATTAGCATGAAATAATTTATTTTTGAATTTTCATGTAAAAAGACGATTTTTAAGCATAAAATAATTTTATGAGTATTTTTAAAATATTTTTAAATAAATGTTTTGAGGAAAATTTTAATGAAAATAAAATAATCAGAAAAATATTTTATTTTAATTACCTATAATCAACCTTAAATTAATTAAAAAGCCCAAATACCCAAAACCCCACTACACTAAAACACTCATAACCTAAAACATTAAGGGCATACTTGGAAATTGCATCCCATACCCTATTATATAATGAAAATTTTGGCCAGCACTCTCATTCTAGCAGCCATCACTCCATTTTTTTGTATCTTGACAGAAAAATTCTCTCAAAATATTTCTCTCTACCGAAATTCATAAAAAAATCCTTCAAACTTGTGATTTCACGACCGTTTCGTAAGTTTTTCTTTTCCTTTCAATTTGTTATTTGATTTTTATGAAACTAATCTTGGGAAAATTATTTTGAACTAAATGTTTACTGATAAAATTTGGGATAGGTTATTTCTTGAGAGAAAAATTAATTTTTCCACCGAAAGCACCAACCTTTCTACGCGATTTCTCCAAAGGTGAATCCTGTAACTCAAAATTAAAATTTTTATGCATAGACCATATCAAGGGGGGCCGATTCCTACATGAATGATTTCTAAACTGATTTTTGATGTGCTCTGATGAAAAATACTGGATTAAATTATATTTCTGCATATTTCTGTGATGACCAAAAAGTTTTAGAAAACAAAAGAATTCAAGATTTTTGTGCTAGAACTTAGAAGTTGAAAAATTCTATTACTAAATTAATATGTGGCTGCTGATTTGTGTGAGAAAGCATTCTAGTATGATATTTTTTTTTTGTTTAGATGAAATATAATGATTTGAATCATGTGTCTATATATTGCTGTAATGAATGAAAAGCGCGGAAAGCGCGAAAACTCATAATTTTCACCTAAGCCTTAAAACTTAGAATTTTTTTTATATAAATACTATCTATGGCTGCCGAATCATGCATGGACATGTTTTAACTGATATTTGCTGAGTTTGAATGAAAAATAATGGTTGAAACAACCTGTTTACATATTTTTGAAATGACCGAAAAATGCCAAAAATAAGAAAACTCATAGTTTTGTACCCTATAACCCAAAAAGTTGAATTTTCTTGTGTGAGAGATACTATGTGTGGCCGACTCATATGACTTAAAATTCTAAAATGATTTTTGTTGTGTTTACATGAAAAATCTTAGTTCAAACCATGTTTTTTTACATATTTTTGAAATAGACGGAAAGTGCGAAAAGAAAAAGAATTTAGCTTTTACTTTGGAGATGCATTCGGCCTACATAAATATTTTTGTCCCAATATTTATAAATTTTATGTGATATGTTTTGATGATTATTGACATGTATGTATGTATAAGAAATGATAATTGCATGTTAGTTGAAGGTATGACCCTAGACAAGCTTAAAGGCATTTTGGTATACTTAAGGTATACTTAAGGTATCTTAATCTTATATTGTGATTAGAATGTAAATGTGATTGGGAAATATGGAACTAGATGTTATGATGACTTGATAATGAATACATGGTTTTGAGTTGATGAAGTGACAATTGAATAAAAGGATCATAAGAGTTAAGCATGACACTTGAAAGGCTAATTGTTAAGTTAACATGTATGGAAGTGTAAAGTGTACTAAGATGATTGTTAAAGTGAATTGATATTAAGATAATGATATTATGATGACCTTAGAAAGGTATAGACATAATTGTAATGTGTTTACATGTGAGCCTATAAGGCCTAAGTGTGCAAGACTTTCAAAGTTAATGTGTTATATGCAAGTGATGAGTACACCTATATATGAACTCTAAGTGTATGTGTATGCTGTGCATGGGATAGTTATGGGATAAGAGCATCATGAGTAAATAAATACTAAGTATTAAATTAAATATTATATTAGAGTTTGAGGAGCTTTAGAAGTGCAAAGGGACTACGTATACTAGGAGCAAAGGAACCCTAAGGTGAGTAAACACTATGTTCGTGTTACAAGTGTGAGTAAATATCATATTCATTCTACAAGTGTGAGTAAATGCCATGTCTATGTTATAAGTGTGAACAACATTATGTTGTGTTATAAGAATGTGATATATTATTATGTAAGCCTTTGCGATCCTTGAAACCCAAGTTTCTTTTATCCAAAAATTTAATTAAGTGATTTCTTTGTAAAACTTGGGTTGCCAAAGGACATTTGGTCCAAAACTATTTTGTTTATCCAATGAGAATTTCTCGTGATTATCACCCTAACTTATATTCTTTCTGGAACTACACTATTCTTATATCTTTTGTTCAAAATAATAAACTGCTATTGCTATTGGGATACATGTTATTGATGGCTTAAATATTATTGTTATATATACGATTATCATAAGCTCTTGCTATGGTACCTTTAACCCTTTTTTTATGCAGAAATCCTCATACTGATGTGAGTAATCATCGGCTATGTGCTCCTCATACCGATGCGAGTAATCATTGGTTATGTGCTCCTCGTACCAATGCGAGTAATCATCGGCTATGTGCTCTTCGTACCGATATGAGTAATTATCAGCTATATGTTCAAGTGGTTATGGCAATAGCCTTCACTCTATGTGTTATGTGTTCGAGTGATTATGGCAATAGCCTTCACTCTATGTGTTCGAGTGATTATGGCAGTAGCCTTCACCCTATATGTTATAAGTGTGATTTGTAAACCTTTCTAAACTGCAAACTATGAATCATGAACTATAAGTTATGAGCTATGAGCCATTTCTAAGGGATATGTGTTATTGTACTATCCCTATTGTTTACTCATTGAGATCATCTATCTCACTCTTTTTCCTTGTGTGGTTCCAGGTGAGCATTATGAGGAGGCAAGGTGATGGCTCAAGCATCCTACTTCGCTTGAGGAATTCCTTATCCCAGAAAATTAGTTTAATATGTCATGAAGAGTTATCCTTAGACACTCTGGGAATATTTATTTTTGGATGTTTATTTTCAAATGTTATCCTTTGAGGTTTTAATTGAATTCTAAATATTATTTCCTTATGAATTATGTTTAAAGTATATTTTAATTATGCATCCACCACTTAAGGTTTTCAAAAAAAAAAAAAAAAGTTTATTTAAGTTATTGTAAGAGGTTTTTGGTATGATCCTAAGCAGTATTTGTATAAGTATAAGTGGGTTCTACAGACATGGGTGACCTTATGTCTCCCTATGTTCTAGGACCATCATGTCTCTGATGTGATGTAAAATGGTATGGATTTAGTGCAATTTCAAGTGCATTTTAGTTGCTTTTTAGGTATATGTTTAGTATATTATAATGCATTCTGTGTTTTATTCCCTTAAAATTTATTTTACTAACATTTTCTCAAGATTTCTCCTTAACCTGATGGTTTTGAGAGTATTTTATAAAGTTTTAGTAGGTTAAAGGAAGAATTGGAGGATCCTAAAAGAGCCAAGTATAAAAAAAGAAAGCAAAATTTGGAAAGCACTGGCGCCGAGTCGGCACACTTCAACTCAGTTGGTGCCGAGTCAGCACCAAGGCTTACTATACCAAGTTGATAAATGAGAGATGAGTTGGTGCCGAGTCGGCACACACCAAAAGACAGGATCCTTCACAAATAGTTGGCAATGTTTTGGTCATAACTTCCTCTACACAACTCGGATTGAAACGATTCAAGAGACTGTGGAAAGCTAATAAAATGGCCTCTAACTTTCATGGAGACTTCAAAGTCTAATTCTACCATCTGAATTGCCCAAAATGTCCTTGAAGTGTCTAAAGCAGTTATTAGGTGACCTTTAATGAAGTATTGCATTCCTTTATGAAATGTTATGACTTTTAACTGTTCAAGGTTTTTAAATAATGGAAGTTTCTTCTATAAAAGGGATCTAGAAAATCAGAATACAAGTAGAGAGTATTATATGAAGAAGAAAAAGAGAGATCTTACAAGTTCTAGTACTTTCAAGTACAACACATTGGGAAACTATTCTTGTATCAAGGCTTCTAATCTTGAGAAGAGCTAGTAAAAGATTTCTATAACTTTTTCTTTACTTAATCTATTTTATTTCTTTGATGATTGAATGTTTAACTTTCTTTTTATAAAATATCTAATAATGCATCAAGGCTAAAGTACTTGTGGTTAGAATTGCAATGCAAATTTAGTCTATGAACTTCATTTTGATATTTTGTTAATGAATGATTGATTTGGCTTCAATTAAGTTCTTAATAGTTGTTATATATGCTTGATCACCATATGTAATATGATAGTGAAGAATTTGCAATGAGAATTGGAATTCTTAATGGAAAAGTAATTGATGTCACTTAAGTTAAAAGATTAATTAGAATCTACTTCTAAAGGGGTAAAAAGAATTAACATTAAACTTCATGGTTTTTGTTTACATTTACATTGACATATGAGAGTGTGTGTAAGTCTATTAAAAAATACCTTTAATTGACTTAGAGATAAGCTTTTAAAGATTTTAGGTTAATTCTCTAATCAACTCATTCATAATCTTATTTTATATACATGTTAGAAGTTCATTGATTTAAATTTAATTTGTAATTCTAACCTGTTCTCTTTCTAGAAATTGTTTAATAACTTTGAATTATTTAGAATTTAGTGACTTGTAGTTAAATTAGTAGTTAATTAGTTACTCAAACTCTAATTATTCTTTGCCTATTCATCTTATTATTTGTTCGGTTAATAATAAATTTAGCATTTTTCCCAGTGTTCGACCCCTTGCTCATCCTATATTTAGTCATAAGGGCTAGGGTATAATAATTTGCCCACATCAAATTTGGCGCTATTGCCGGGGAAATTTGATAAGAATTTTTATTAACTTAGGATAAAGAAAGGTTGTTTTAGGCTTTCATTAATTGTTTTTTTTATGAGACGTACTCATAGTTCCACTAGTATTTTATCTTATGATCTTGAAATTGAACGATCTTTTCATTTATTATGCAGGAATCAAAATTTACAAAAAGTAGAAGAAAATTGATGAATAGAGATGGCTGAAAGGAGAACTTTGGCAGACTTTGCTATGCCCGATGTTTCTAAAAATTCAGGAAGCATAATGGCACCGACCATAGCTAACAACAGTTTTGAAATCAAGCCTAGCATCATTCAAATGATACAAAACAATCAATTTGGAGGCTTACCCAGAGAGGATCCATATGCTCATATTCTTACTTTCCTCGATGTGTGTGCAACCTTCAAAATTAATAACATTCCGGATGATGTTATAAGGCTTAGATTATTTCCTTTCTTCGTAAGAGACAAAGCACAAATATGGCTTTCTAGTTTGCCAACTAATTCCATCACAACATGGGATCAGTTGAAGCAAGCCTTTCTTCACAAATACTTCCCACCCCATAAGACAATGAAACTTTGCAATGAAAATAGTACTTTCAAGGAAGGCAACGATGAGACACTCTATATGAGTTGGGAGAGATTCAAAGAACTCCAAAGACAATGTCCTCATCATAGGTTACCCAATTGGATGATTCCTCAAATTTTCTATAACGGGTTGACCGATGATGATAGGAACATTATCAATGTAGCCTCGAGTGGAAAATGGATGAACAAAATAGCCTCAGAAGCAATTACTCTATTGGAAGAACTTGCATCTCAAGGATATATGGGTGACGACACAACTTTGGCAAGAGGTAAGGGAATCCTTGAACTTAATAGTATCAATACTTTGAATGCTAAAGTTGATGCCTTGACAAGGCTAATAAGCAAAGCATAAATAAATTCGGTGGAGAAATCTACATCAACTTATGAGTTATGTGGTGATCATCACTCATACCATGAGTGCAACTTAAGGACCAATAAAGATGTAAATTACATGCAAGGTGGTTTTAACCAAAGGTATAGACCCAATCCAAACAATTATAATTTTCAATGGAAAAATCATCCTGGTTTTTCTTGGTCTAATCCATCATCTCAACTTAACCCTCCATTCAACCCAAACACTAAACCACAAAATCCACCCGATTTTCCTATGAAACTACCCCAATCTTCTTTAAATTCCCTTCCAGCAAAGTCTAATTTAGAAACCCTTATAGAACAATTTATTGGACAACAAATAGCCATAAATAAACAAAATGAGGAGCAATTCAATCAACTCAACTCTAAATTTGATCAAATTGCTACTCATAACCGCATCCTTGAAACACAAATTGCTCAATAAGCATCTTCTACTTGCAAACCTATGGGAAAACTTTCTAGCCAACTAGAATTTGCTGCAAAAGAATCTTGTCAAGTAATTACTTTAAGGAGTGGAAAAGAGATTGGTGATTCATCTAATAACAAAGGTGAGAAGGAAATATCTAATGATAGTAAGGAGAATGTTGCTAAAATGATTCTAATAGCAAGAAAAATGAAAAGGAAGATACTTTTAATTCTAGCAATGAACCTAACATTGATTTGAAGGAAATTCCCTTTCCTCAAAGATTTGTTAGACATAATTTAGATAAGCAATTTGGTAAATTCCTTAATCATTTAAAAGAAATTACTATTACTATACCTTTTATGGATGCTATTAGAGACATGCCAGCATGGGGTAAGTTTTCGAAAGATATCATAAACCATAAAAGCAAACTTAAAGATTGTGGTTTAGCTTCATTAGTTGAAGAATCTAAGGCTATGTATTCTAAAGTCCCTCCCAAACTCAAAGACCTTGGTTGTTTTACCGTTCCTTGTATAATTGGTGAATCACACTTTGATAAAGCTTTGTGTGATATTGGTGCTATTATGAGTCTTATGCCATATTCCATTTACAAGAAACTTAATTTAGGAGGTCTAAAACCCACTAATATATCTCTTTCCATGGCTGATAAGTCAATTAAATATCCAATAGGTATACTAGAGAATGTTCCAGCTAAAATTGGAAAATTTGTAATTCCTATGGATTTTATTGTATTAGAAATGGAAGAGGATCCTGAAATCCCAATTCTTTTGGGAAGACCATTTTTGAGAACCGCAGGAATAGTAATTGATATGAAAAAGGGTAAAATCACTTTAGAGGTAAATGATGAAACTATGGTATTTGATGTATTTAGGATGGTAAAGAATACACCAATAGAGACTATTAACATGGTTGAATTGGTTGACCCAATTGAAGAATGTGTTAATGAAGTAATACATGAATGCATTGGACAAGAACCTATGTTAACTTGTTTAACACAAGAGGAAAATGGTAATGTAGAGGTAAATGCTTGTGTAAAACTCCTAAAAGCAACTCCATATCTTAATCCGCATAGGGCTTTAAGGTTTGAACCATTGCAAAAAGAAGATGATGATAAGCATGAAAATCTTGTACTCAAACCTTTACCTTCCTCTCTAAGGTATGCATTTCTTGACTCTAATTCTAATTTCCCTTTTATTGTTAATTCTGCTTTACCAATTGAAAACGTTGAAGCATTGTGCAATGTTTTGTTGAATCATAAGGGTGCTATTGGTTATTCCATTAATGACTTGAAAGGTTTAAGCCCAAGTATATGCATGCATAGAATTTCTTTAGAAGATGATGTAAAACCTTCCATTGAAGGTCAAAGGAGGCTTACTCCTACACTTAAAGAAGTAGTAAGAAAAGAGGTAATTAAATTACTTGATAATGGAATCATATACTCCATTAGTGATAGCAAATGGGTTAGCCCTGTCCAAGTTGTCCCCAAAAAGGGTGGTTTGACAGTTGTTAAAAATGAATCAAATGATTTAGTGCCCACTAGAACTATCATGGGATGGCGTATATGTATTGATTATAGAAAACTCAATAAAGCAACAAAGAAAGACTATTTTCCTTTACCTTTTTTTAATCAAGTCCTTGAGAGATTAGCAAATTTCTCTTATTTTTGTTATCTTGATGGTTTAAGTGGTTTTTACCAAATACCTATTCATCCCGATGATCAATCAAAGACCATATTTACATGTCCATATGGTACATTTGCTTTTAAGCGAATGCCTTTTGGACTTTGTAATGCACTGGCCACATTTCAACGATGCATGTTTTCTATTTTTAGTGACCTAATTGATGATTGTGTAGAAGTTTTTATGGATGATTTTAGTGTTTATGGAACTAATTTTTCCAATTGTCTTAAGAATCTTTCCAAAGTGCTTGAGAGGTGTAAAGAGCATGGACTAGTGCTAAATTGGGAGAAATGTCACTTTATAGTATAAGAAGGAATCATCTTGGATCATAAAGTATCAAATAAAGGCATAGAAGTTGATCAAGCCAAGATTGAGGTCATAGCCAAATTGCCTCCACCAAAATGTGTCAAAGATGTGAGGAGTTTTTAAGACACACGGGGTTCTGTAAAAGGTTTATTCGAGACTTCTTAAAGGTTGCCAAACCATTGTGCAATTTGTTAGTAAAGGAAGCACCTTTTGACTTTGATAATGCATGTTTGGAAGCTTTTGACAAACTCAAGAAGGCTCATATAATGGCTCCGATTTTGCAACCACCTAATTGGGACTCGCCATTCGAAATTATGTGTGATGCAAACAACTTCACTGTGGGGGCTGTTTTGGGAAAAAGGAAGGAAGGCAAACCTTATGTGATCTATTATGCAAGCAAGCTCTTGGATGATGCCCAAGTCAACTATGCCACAACGGGGAAAGAACTTCTTGCCATTGTATATGCTTTTGACAAATTTAAAGCATATCTTGTTGGTCAAAAAGTAATTGTCTATTTAGATCATGCTGCTCTCAAATACCTTTTAAGCAAGAAAGATGCCAAGCCTCGGTTACTTAGATGGATTTTGATGCTTCAAGAATTTGATTGGGAAATTAGAGACAAAAAGGGTAGTGAGAATTTAATTGCAGATCATTTGTCAAGAATCAATTGGGAAGATTTAAGAAAGCAAGATGATAGGGTGCCTATCAATGAAACATTTCTGGGTGAACAACTTCTCCAAATTGCCACAAAAGAGATTCCTTGGTTCGCCGACATTGCCAATTATATTGTAAGTGGAATTTTACCCTATGACATGGATCCTATAAAGAAAAAGAAGTTTTTACATGATGCCAAGTTCTATTATTGGAAGAGCCACTCTTGTATAAAAGATGTGGTGACAGATTGATTAAAAGATGTGTTCCTCAAGATGAAGTTCAAGATATTTTGAAACATTGCCATTCTATGGAGGTTGGTGGACACTTTGGCGCATCTAGGATAGCATCTAAGGTACTTCAAAGTGGTTTTTGGTGGCCTTCATTATTTAAAGATGCTAGAAATTTTGTTCTTGCATGTGATAGATGCCAAAGAACGGGAAACATCACTCAAAAACATGAAATGCCTATGAATGGTATCTTAGAAGTAGAAATTTTTGATGTATGGGGTATAGACTTTATGGGACCTTTTCCAAGCTCTCTTGGTAACAAATATATTCTTGTAATGGTAGATTATGTTTCCAAATGGGTGGAAGCAATTCCATCAATCACTAATGATGCCAAGGTAGTAAAGAAAATGCTTCAGAAGACTATATTCCCAAGGTTTGGTACCCCAAGGGCTCTAATCAGTGATGGGGGATCTCATTTTTGTAACTACATGATTGAATCATTATTGAAAAGTATGGGGTGACTCATAAAATTGCAACTCCATACCACCCTCAAACAAATGGTCAAGTAGAGGTTAGTAATAGAGAACTCAAGTGGATTTTGGAAAAAACGGTTTCTTCTTCAAGAAAGGATTGGACATTAAAACTTAGTGATGCCTTATGGGCTTATAGGACAACTTTCAAGACTCCCATTGGTCTTACACCTTACCAATTATTTATGGGAAATCTTGTCATTTGTCGGTGGAATTACAACATAAGGCTTATTAGGCAACGAAGGCTTTGAACTTTGATTTCAAGAAAGCAGGACAAAAGAGGCTTCTTCAATTAAATGAATTGGAAGAGTTAAGGATGAATGCTTATGAGAATGCTAAGATTTATAAGGATAGAACCTAGCAATGGCATGACAAGCATATTCATCATAGGGAGTTTCATGAAGGATAACTTGTTTTATTATACAATTCAAGGCTTAAACTCTTTCCCGGTAAGTTAAAATCAAGATGGTCGGGTCCTTTTAAAATCATCAAGGTTTATCCTCATGGTGCGGTTGACATTGAAAATTCAAAAGGGAAAATTTTTAAGGTCAATGGTCAGCATTTGAAATCCTTTGTTGTTGGTGATCAGATGGGTAATGAAAATAGTTCACAATTAGAGGTTTGGGGACTACTTGGTGAACCTTCGAGTAAATATGATTATAAGGTAAAGTTTTCACCACCACCTAGTTCAAGCATTCCTATTGAATCCATCTAGCCATCGGGTTGGGGAGAAGAATTTGATGCTATTGATAATCAAGGAACAAAGAAGGTTCATACCCTACACTCCCAATCTTAACTTAGAATTAAGGTATGATCAAACTATAAATTTTAGATTTAGCAAGGTATGATACTTACACATTTAGTTTATTTTTTATAGCTTTCATAATTTTTCTTTTGTTTTTCATAGAAATTAAAATTAAATAAATAAATGAAAAAAAAAGGGGTTAACATAGAAATTCATTGGTGCCGAGTCGGCACACTTTAACTGAGTTGGTGCTGAGTCGGCACTAATACCTGCTGTGCCGAGTTACACCCGTCAACTGAACACGTGCCGAGTCAGCACACATGGAACACGTCCCAAAAATTCAGATTTTGCATCTTTTCAATTGCTGGGCCATTTGACTTCAATTTTGTTGTTTTTTTTTTTAAAACTCAAACATCACTATGAAAGAGCATATATTCCTTAGTGTCTCTTAGGAAGGGACATGAAAAGACTACACAACTTTATCTCTTTATAGTTAGTTTTTCTTTTGTTAAAATTCTACATTCTTTTCTTTTTCTTTCTATTTTTATTTAACTCTTTCTTCATTTCCCTCTCTCTCACGTTTCTCTCTCACTTCTCATCTTCTCCAAACTTTAGTTTTCTCCCCTCTTTCTTAACCAAAACCCATTCCCTTTATCTTTCAAAAATTGCTTTACAAGATGGGTAGATCAAAAACAAATCCATCCTCATCTTCAAGGGGAAAGGAAGTTGCACAAGAGGAGGAAGAAGTTCTGGATATTGCACCACAATATAGAGCACCATTTCCAATTTTTCAAAAATGGGAAGGACAAAGGTATGAAAAATGTCTTAAAAGAAATGTTGTTGGTTCTAGGTTTCTTCCTCTTGATGTTGTTAGTAAAATGGGTTTTGATGAAATTCTGCAGAAATTTCTTAAACAAATAGGTCTTAAAACTTTAATTTCTTTAGAAAAGGACACTTATGTGCAACTAACACAAGAATTTTACTGCACTTTGAAATTGAATGATAATGATCCTCATGTGTTAGACTTTTGTATGCTAGGAAACCTATATCAATTGACTTATAATTTCATGAAAAAAGTGTTTGGTTTTTCTAAGGATGGAGTTTGTGAAATTCCTCGTGATTGGCATGCTAGTGAATATTGGAATGAATTAACTGATTTACCTCAATTTGATCCTAGGAAAGGCCATGCCATATTCATTAAAGATCATAAATTGTGGCTTTTGCATAAAATTCTTGCATGTCTTGTGTTTGGTAAGTCGGAAGAAAATAGAGTCTCTATCCAGGAAATTTATTGATGTGGTGTATTAGCATGAAAAAGCAAATTTGTTGGACTTATTGGATTTTTAATAAGTTACTTGAATGTGCTAATAATAAAAGTGGTCCTTTGACTCATGGTTATATTATTACTTCTATTGCTAATGCTCTTAAAATTTCACAAGCTTCTTTGGATTCCATGAGAGTGGTGAGTATGGTTTGCCTTACTAAATTTGCTTTCACAAAAGGTAAGGTTATTTACCCTAACTTTAATTTAAGACATGCAAAAGATAGATCATGTTAGGTAGGAGTTGAGAAAAGTGAAGAGAGTAGCGAAGAGGGTGAACATGAAGATCAAGGTGATGAACAAAATGGTGAACAAGGTGTTAATATTGGTGGTGCATCTACTGCTCCTGTTGAAATCGATGGAGGAAGTTCTCATATGTCCCCCGACATGGCTATTTGGCAACAAATCCTTCAAAATCAACAAGCTATGAAAACACAATTGGGGCGCATGGATGCTAGGCAACAACAAATGGAGAGGCAACAACGAACACTAGCTTACAAGATGAATCAATTTTTTGCTAGCAGTGGATATCAATTTGATTCTCCACCCCCTTTACCATAAGTGGATTGAAAGATAAGCATTTCTAACCTTTCCCTATTTTTTCTTTAATATATGTTGCCCATTTTTCTATATTTTCTTCTTTTTGGGACACATTGGGGGCAATGTGTACTCTAAGTGTGGGGGAAGTTATATCTTGTTTAGTTTTTTGTTTACCCTATTTTATAAGTTTCTAGGATTTAGTGTTCATAATCTATGCTATGATGCATCACCTCAAAATATTTTGAAATTTTTTGAAGACTCCTTCTAATTTTATATGATATAGTTCTAGTTTGGTTCATTATAACATTTAAGGTTAGAAACATTTAAGAATTGATTTATGATCAACTTCCCTTGCCTTAGTTAAATACATGAACTTCTTGTATAGGCTTGAGGGTGATTTGTTTGTCTTTGTTTATATCTTGAGAAGCTTTAAATTAATTTGGACTAATGAATGCTTGCTTAAAGTTTTAAGGGATTTTATTTTTTAGTTTAGAGGAAATTAAAGTTAATACATACCTATGATTAGTCAATAGAGGATGAGGAATAAATAAAAATAAAAATAATTAAAATGAAATATAGGTTCCGAGTAAGTTGTGTACATTTGTGTTTGCTCCTCAATTGTATTCGTTCGGAAAGGAATTTATATATGAAAAAACATCCATACATGGCAAAAGTGAATGAGTAAGTCATGCATGTTTGAGTATGCTCCTTAAATATGTTCATTCAGAAATATTCACTTTTATCATTCTATATAAAAAAGAAAAGAAAAGAAAAGAAAATAAAAGAGAGACAAAATTTCCAAAAATGCCTTGAGATTGATTATGGGTATGTATGCTTTCTTTTTTCCTCAATTATTTGAATAGTTCCCTTTTGACTTGTGTTTGATAATCAATTGAATGAACTTAATAAATTCTCCTTATAATCTTTGACAAACAATCACCTTATTGCTTATATTAGTTGTGTCAAACATTTTTTGTAGGCTTTTGGAGTTGTTTTATGAAACTCTTCTTCTTTGTTTCTTTTCTTTAAGGAGTGATGACCCTTATTAGTGCTTTAACATTTGAATAAGGAGTAATTTTTATGATTATATTTTTCCTTTCAACTTATGAAATTGCTTGAGGACAATAAAAGTCTAAATGTGAGGGAGTTTGATGTGATGTAAAATGGTATGGATTTAGTGTTATTTCAAGTGCATTTTAGTTGCTTTTTAGGTATATGTTTAGTATATTATAATGCATTTTGTGTTTTATTCCCTTAAAATTTATTTTACTAACATTTTCTTAAGATTTCTCCTTAACCTGATGGTTTTCAGAGTATTTTATAAAGTTTTAGTAGGTTAAGGGAAGAATTGGAGGATCCTAGAAGAGCCAAGTATAAAAAAAGAAAGCAAAATTCAGAAAGCACTGGTGCCAAGTCGGCACACTTCAACTCAGTTGGTGCCAAGTTGACACCAAGGCTTACTGTGCTGAGTTGATAAATGAGAGATGAGTTGGTGCCGAGTCGGCACACACCAAAATATAGGATTCTTCACAAATTATCTGCAATGTTTTGGTCATAACTTCCTCTACACAACTCAGATTGAATGATTCAAGAGGCTATGGAAAGCTGATAAAAAGGTCTACAACTTTCATGAAGACTTCAAAGTCTAATTCTGCCATTTGAATTGCCCAAAATGTCCTTGAAGTGTCTAAAGTAGTTATTAGGTGACCTTTCATGAAGTATTGCATTCCTTTATGAAATGTTATGACTTTTAACTGTTCAAGGTCTTTAAATAATGGAAGTTTCTTTTGTAAAAGGGATCTAGAAAATCAGAATACAAGTAGAGAGTATTGTATGAAGAAGAAAAAGAGAGATCTTACAAGTTCTAGTACTTTCAAGTACAACACTTTGGGTAGTTTTATAGGAAAACCGGGTGGATTTTGTGGTTTAGTGTTTAGGTTGAATGGGGGGTTAAGTTGAGATGATGGATTAGACCAAGAAAAACTAGGATGATTTTTCCATTGAAAATTATGATTGTTTGGATTGGGTCCATACCTTTGGTTAAAACCTCCTTGCATGTAATTTACATCTTCATTGGTCCTTAAGTTGCCTTCATGGTATGAGTGATGATTGCCACATAACTCACAAGTTGATGTAGATTTCTCCACTGAATTTATTTGTGCTTTGCTTATTAGCCTTGTCAAGGCATCAACTTTAGCATTCAAAATATTGATACTATCAAGTTCAAGGATTCCCTTACCTCTTGCCAAAGTTGTGTCGTCACCCATATATCCTTGAGATGCAAGTTCTTCCAATAGAGTAATTGCTTCTGAGGCTGTTTTGTTCATCCATTTTCCACTCGAGGCTACATTGATGATGTTCCTATCATCATTGGTCAACCGGTTATAGAAAATTTGAGGAATCATCCAATCGGGCAACCCATGATGAGGACATTGTCTTTGGAGTTCTTTGAATCTCTCCTAACTTGTATAGAGTGTCTCATCCTTGCCTTGCTTGAAAGTACTAATTTCATTGCAAAGTTTTGCTGTCTTGTGGGGTGGGAAGTATTTGTGAAGAAAGGCTTGCTTCAACTGATCTCATATTGTGATGGAATTAGTTGGCAAACTAGAAAGCTATATTTATGCTTTGTCTTTTACGGAGAAAGGAAACAATCTAAGCCTTATAGCATCATCTGGAATGTTGTTAATTTTGAAGGTTGCACACACGTTGAGGAAAGTAAGAATATGAGCATATGGATCCTCTCCAGGTAAGCCTCCAAATTGATTGTTTTGTATCATTTGAATGATGCTAGGCTTGATTTCAAAACTGTTGTTAGCAATGGTCAGTGCCACTATACCTCCTGAATTTTCAGAAACATCGGGCATAGCAAAGTCTGCCAAAGTTCTCTTTTTGGCCATCTCTATTCGTTTATTTTCTTCTACTTTTTGTAAATTTTGATTCCTGCATAATAAATGAAAAGATCGTTCAATTTCAGGATCATAAGATAAAATACTAGTGGAACTATGAGTACGTCTCATAAAAAAAATAATTAATAAAAGCCTAAAACAACCTTTCTTTACCCTAAGTTTAAAAATTCTTATCAAATTCCCAGCAACGGTGCAAAATTTGATGTGGGCAAATTATTATACCCTAGCCCTTATGACTAAATATAGGATGAGCAAGGGGTCAAACACTGGGAAAAATGTTGAATTTATTATTAACTGAACAAATGATAAGATGAACAGGCAAAGAATAATTGGAGTTTGAGTAACTAATTGACTACTAATTTAACTACAAGTCACTAAATTCTAAATAATTCAAAGTTATTAAATAATTTCAAGAAAGAGAACAGGTTAGAATTACAAATTAAATTTAAATCAATGAACTTCTAACATGTATATAAAATAAGATTATGAATAAGTTGATTGGAGAATTAACCTGAAATCTTTAAAAGCTTATCTCTAAGTCAATTAAAGGTATTTTTAGATAGACTTACACACACTCTCATGTCAATGTAAACGTAAACAAAAACCATGAAGTTCAATGTTAATTCTTTTTACCCCTTTAGAAGTAGATTCTAATTAATCTTTTAACTTAAGTGGCATCAATTACTTTTCCATTAAGAATTCCAATTCTCATTGCAAATTCTTAACTATCATATTACATATGGTGATCAAGCATATATAACAACTATTTAGAACTTAATTAAAGCCAAATCAATCATTCATTAACAAAATATTAAAATGAAGTTCATAGACTAAATTTGCATTGCAATTCTAACCACAAGTACTTTAGCCTTGATGCATTGTTAGATATTTTATAAAAAGAAAGTTAAACATTCAATCTTCAAAGAAATAAAATAGATTAAGTAAAGAAAAAATTATAAAAATCTTTTACTAGCCCTTCTCAAGATTAGAAGCCTTGATACATGAATAGTTTCCTAAAGTGTTGTACTTGAAAGTACTAAAATTTATAAGATCTCTCTTTTTCTTTTTAATACAATACTCTCTACTTGTATTATGATTTTCTAGATTTCCTAGATTTTCCAGATTTTCTTTTACAAAGAAAACTTCAACTATTTAAAGGCTTTGAATAGTTAAAAGTCATAACATTTCATAAAGGAATGCAATACTTCATGAAAGGTCACCTAATAACTGCTTTAGACACTTCAAGGACATTTTGGGCAATTCAGATGGCAAAATTAGACTTTGAAGTCTTCATGAAAGTTGTAGGCCTTTTTATCATCTTTCCATAGCCTCTTGCATCGTTTCAATCTGAGTTGTGTAGAGGAAGTTATGACCAAAACATTGTAGACTATTTGTGAAGGATCTTGCCTTTTGGTGTGTGCCGACTCGGCACCAACTCATCTCTCATTTATCAACTCGACACAGTAAGCCTTGGTGCCCACTCGGCACCAACTGAGTTGAAGTGTGCCGACTTGGCACCAGTGCTTTTTGAATTTTGCTTTCTTTTTTTATACTTGGCTCTTCTAGGATCCTCCAATTCTTCCTTTAACCTACTAAAACTTTATAAAATACTCTCAAAACCATCAAGTTAAGGAGAAATGTTGAGAAAATGTTAGTAAAATAAATTTTAAGGGAATAAAACACAAAATGCATTATAATATACTAAACATATACCTAAAAAGCAACTAAAATGCACTTGAAATAACACTAAATCCATAGCATTTTACATTACATTAAAGACTTAAAAGTTAGCAAGTTAAATGCAAGTGATGAGTGAACCCCTAAGTGCAACTCCAAGTATATGTGAATGATATATGTGCATAGGGTAGTTATGGGATAGGATAGCAGAGTGTTAAGCAAATGCTAAGTAAAGAATTATAATGTTATGTTAGAGCTTGAGGATTGTTATAGGTGCAAGGGCTACAGCAATTAGGAGCTAAGGAACCATAAGGTGAGCAAACATTATGATCATGTTACAAATACAAGTTATCATGATATATGAACCTTGAGATTCTTGAAGCCCAAGTACCTTTCTATTTTCAATTATAACTTTATGATTTCTTTCTCAAGCTTGGGTTGCCAAAGGATAATTAGTCCAAAAACATTATTGTTTATTCAATGATAAGAAAGAACCTTTGTGATTATTGCCTTACCTTTCTTTCTAGAACCACACTATTATTTATCTTTTGTTCAATTAGTTATACTTCTATTGCTATTATATTACTTGTGATTGCATTTTTCAATGCTATTGTTATAAGTGATTGGCATTAGCTCTAGCTATGGTAAGAAATCCTCATACCGATGTGGGTAATCATTGAAACCTATGCATATTGTCTTAACTCAATGGATAAGGGTAATGTATCCACCTCAGCTAAAAAGGGCAACTCTAGCCATAAGGTCTCATTAACTTCATGCTTCTTATATAATAGGAGTTGGAATTTGGTATGATGCCACCTCCTCTTTCTGTGTTCGGGTGAATATGGCAACAACCTACACTCTATGTGTTATGAGTTATAAGTGAGATTTCTGCAAACCTTGCTAAATTGCAAATAATAACCATGAACTGTGAATCATGAACTTTGAGTTATGAGCTATAAGCCCTTTCTAAGGGATATGCGTTATTGTATAAGCCATATTGTTTATTCATTGAGATCATCTATCTCACCCCTTTTCTTGTGTGGTTTCTAGGTGAGCATTATAAGGAGGCAAGGTGATAGCTTAGGCAATCTACTCTACTTGGGCGATTTCCTTGTTTAAGTTTATTATCGTACTGTGTTATAAAGAGTCATTTTTAGATGCTCCGGGAGTTCTTGTTTAGGAGTTTTATTTTTGGAACATTATACTTTGATGATTTATTTGGAGTCTTAAAATGTTCTTCTGTATGAATTGTATTTAAAGTATTTTTAAACTATTCTTTTGCAAATTAAGGTTTTCTTTTATTAATGGTCAAATTAAGTTAATGTATAAGATTTTGGTACGATCTAGGCAATGTTTATATGAGTATGAATGGGGTCTACAGGCGTGGATAACTTTATGTCTCCCTATGGTCTAGGACCATCATATCTCTAAAGTTAGGATGTGACACCACAGCTTGACACCTACTCATATTAGAGCGTTACGCAAAGCTGGTATAGCAGTCCTATAAGCCGATTAGTGAGCAAAAGTCAAAGAGGCAGTGCCCCATTGAAAAAATATATTTCCTTAATTTTGCACCTGCTAGGTTGTATTTGAGCCTTAAAAGCTCTTAGGCATGGTAAATAAACCTCTAAGAGCCTAAATTACCAAAACCAGCGAACTAAGAAATAGTCGTTTGGGAATTGAAACCTATCCCTTTGACCTTTGAACCCTTCTCAAATCATTTGAGAATATATAATGATCACAATGTAACTAGAATTACTCAAATCATATTAAAAATGGGCCAAAATGGGCCAAAATAGGTCGAACGGCACCGACAACACCTATGGGCAGCACCACCACATTGGTGTCATCAATGCCACTGATGCATCTTCAGTGCCACTGGCCTTCCTTCTTTCCTATTTTGCCATTAATTTTTTCCTATAAATAGGTTCCACTTTGAGCCATTTGAGACCTATAGTTTTAGATACAAAAAAAAATCCGATTTTTAGTCAGTTTTAAGCCAAAAGTTCTATCAATTTTCAAAACAAAAAATTTCTTTTCTTAAATTTTTGATCTAATTTCAAGTTGTAATTTTTTATTTACAATTATTATCTCTTTTTTTCTCTTTTTATTTAACTTTTTCTATGCAAGGTTTATCTTGTGAGATCCCAATCCAAGGTGGAACTTGGATATGGCACAAAGGTTGCCCTATTCATAGGTATGCTAGCCTTTTAGGCATCAACTCCAAAATATTTTTTAAAATAATTTTCACTTTTCTTTCATCTTTTTTTAATGAGATTATTTCTATCTTATTTTATTTTATTTTATTTTTTATGTATAATTGTATTGCTTCTTTTGTGCTAATCTCTTTTTGATTTGTGAATTCTTGCAATTAGTTGAGGAATGTGTGCTCTTCCTAATACCCAGAAGGGCTAGAGAAAAGATCCTCTTTTTATTTATTTTTAATCCATTTCAGTTTGTAATAATTCTTGAGTAGATTTTATTTTGTTTATCACTTTATAACTATCATGCATTGGATGGATATTATTGCTTAAGCATCATCCTTATTTTTATTCATGAAATTAATTTTAAGTCATTTTTATTAAATTTTCCAAACTAATTTTGTTAAAATAAACGGAAAACTTAGTCTCTGAATCATCTTTCTTTTTGAGGCTAGTGATATTTTCCTTTGGGATATTAATCAGAGTTAATTTGGGTTTTTCCCTTAATCTTTTTCCCAGTTGAAAAATAAAATTAAAGTGACGACTCTTTAAAATCAATCAATCTGAACCCCAAGGTTCCATTGTGAGTTTAAATCCAAATGAATATTTTGATCCCTTTCATTGGATCAGACTGGTGCTTGAGCAAGGCCTCACAATTGTGTGTGTCAGAAATAATATGTGTATGAACTACAAAGTTGTTATATTATGTATCATGTGAACTAGTAGGTTCCAATTCTAATAATTGTATCTTTGTCATAAGCTCCTCTCTATATAAGGGGCATATGTGTAACTTTCTAAATTCACCTCTTCTCTTTCTAAGTCCTTTAAAGTATTAATAAATGTTCATAAGAGATTATTAATGAGCTTACTGTTGCCACAACAAGTGAATCCTTTATAATCAATTAATTATCTTACTAATGATCCTATGAATGAAACTATACATTCTAAGATGGCTAGTTTTGGGAAAAGGCTATGTGAATACCTGTATATAGAATAGGGCATAGTTGAATGTATGGTCTCCATACATTATGGTATTAGAGCCTCATGATTATGAACATTAATTAATATTTTAATTAACAATGGAAGAGAAATCTCTTATAACGAAACCACTTCTTGCACCCATCATCCTTGCTCTTATTTTTTTACCTTCTTCCCTTAGCTTTAGAAAATTTATTGGTAAGAACATAGATTTTCTTTATGAGATAAATTATTTTCTTAAAACCTATAAAATCCTAGATACTTCCCTTCCTTTCTTAAATCCATGTCATTTTTTTTTAAAAATCTAAGTCCTCTTAAACTTATACTATTAAAACTTTAATAAAGAGAACTCCAAAAGAAATTAAGGAATATGTTCAATCATCAACTTTTGATCAATGTCCATAAAGGTAACAGGTGAAGAATAGTTTGTTGATCTTTAAATTCCTCATGAATTTCTATCTCAATGGTTGGCAAATGGATTTACTTGTATCTAATTTTGGAGCAATAAGTCTTGGATGCACCTATCATGGTAAAAAAGGCGAACCTATGACTGCAAGAATTTCCTCGCTAGATATAAGGTATCTTCGTTACCAAGATGTTATCATTGGTACTATGGAAACTACTTCAAATCCTAGCATAGTAATTTTCACTCTTTTGCCTAACTTCAATTCCTATATCCTCTTAGCTTTAAAGGTTTAGTTTCAAATATTTGAAGTTCCTCAAGTAGTTGGTGCCACTGCAGCTACTCTTCATTATTAGTTGATTTATAGAATACAAAATCATTTTATAGATTTAGTCCTTCCATTTCCAAGTGAGGCTATTCATATCATAGCATATTTAGATAATGCTCCAACCTACCTTCATAATCTTAAATAGATCACACATGATGATTTGATAAAATTACTGCCAGAAAAATGGGTCACTAATTATGAAAAGCTTGATGAAAATTCCAAGCCTATCCAATTTACTTAGACCATTTTTGTTTCAAAAAAAGATAAGTCTATTGAAATTGTAATTGATAGAAAATCTATATCTAAAGTTTCCTTATCACCTTCTCTTTCACTACTCAATTTGTGATCTCCTCATGGCCCTAAGAAGAAAATGTTTCTATAGTTGCTTTTGACAAGCATGGTACGCTGATTTATGCTTTTAAAAGAGATAGTCGCTATTACTAGGATAAATGTGATTGTGATGATTGTTATAGATCATCACCAGAAGAAGGTGTGAACCCTTAATTATGCACCTTCATCATCAAACTGTACCTTGGCACTTGCTAAATTTAACATACTACGCAAAGCCATTATAACGATCCCATTAACTTGTTAATAGGCGGGGGGGTTCGGGTAGCACCCCAAAATGAATTTTTTTTAGCCTTTTATTACATTGCTACCTGGACACCTAAATTTCCTAAATCCTAAACCAACAACCAATCTCTAAAAAAAAAAAAAAAATGAGCTGCACTAATATGTTGCAGATCCATATGGACTAGTATGGATCGCTAGAGGTTATGCATGGATCTGCGTTTATGGTCCCCCTTTCTATGCCAAAATGTCAATTTTGCCTTTTCAACCCAATTTTTAGCTCTTTTTGGCCTTACCCTTTTGGGTCTTTTCACTTTTTCTATCCTTAAACTACCCTCACCCACTTTTCAATCAGTGAAATGCTTCCCACACATATAAATTAAAGAGTGGCAGCCTAAGTCTTGCTCACTCACATGCATCACATTACATAAGACTGATTAGGTCTCACGATTAGGCATTCCCCTCTAATAGAGGTTAGGTACTCTCACCCTACCTACATGATTATACCAAGTGCACAAGGCCCGATGTATTACCCCACATCAGAATGGTATTTTTGCTTATCAATTGTGATCAATAGAAAGGTTCGTATAAGATTCATAACAAGGAAGTCAATGATCACATTATGAATTCAACATGAAAGGCTCATAATAATTGAATGCCATCAAGAAATATCATATCAAATGGTTTGATATTTAATAGGCAATTCACATCATGGAATTAAAATATTTTAACGATAATGGTTTGAATAATAAAGGTTCAAAGAATATGGCACATGTCATGTTATATTATTAAGTACTCACCTTGGACTCTTTTGCTCTTATTTACATTTAATTTTGATGCTAGTAGTGGTCCTCGCACTTTTGGATAATGTACTTATCCTTGTCTTTAGATTCTACACATTTGCATTTCATTTACACATTAATCACTTTATTGTTATTCATTAGTTTAAGTTTAGCTTAACTTGTTAACACTTTCATCTTGTTTATTGTAGTACTAACTTATTCCTTGATTATTTTCCAAATGGCTAAGAAGTTGTCACATCTCAATTTTAGAGATATGATGGTCCTAGAACATAGGGAGATATAAGGTTACCCACGTCTGTATAACCTACTAATGCATATGAAAACATTGCCTAGGATCCTACCAAATCTCATGCATTAACTTAATTAAACCATTTATAAGGAAAAAACTTTAGTTGCGGAAGAATAGTTAAATATACTTTAAACATAATCCCAAAATAAATGAAAATTTTTAAGACTCCAAAATAAATCATCAAACATATAGTTCCAAAATAAGACTTCCAAAAGAAGAACTCCTGAAGCATCTAGAGACTCATCGTAACATATCTTAGTAATAAACTTTGATAAGGGAATTTTTCAAGTAGAGTAGGTTGTTTGAGCGATCACCTTGTCTCCTCATAATACTCATTTGAAACTACATAAGGAAAAGGGAGTGAGATAGATGATCTCAATGAGTAAGCAATAAAACTTGTAAAATAACATATATCCCTATATAAGGGTTCAAGATTCATAAATCATGGTATGCAAATGAGCAAGGTTCACAGAAATCTACTTGTACAAGTTTACAAGTTACAAGTTGATTTTTATGAACCTTGCTCATTTGCATACCATGATTTATGAATCTTGAACCCTTATAAAGGGATACATGCTATTTTACAAGTGTTATTATTTTCTTATTGAGATCATCTATCTCACCCCTTTTCCTTATGTGGTTTTAGGTGAACAGTATGAGGAGGTAAGGTGATCGCTCAATCAACCTACTCCACTTGGGAAATTTCCTTGTCAAAGTTATTACTATGATATGTTAGGACGAGTCTCTAGATGCTCTAAGAGTTCTTATTTTAGGAATCTTATTTTGGAACTATATGTTTGATGATTTATTCTGGGGTCTTAAAAACATTTATTTATTTTGGGACTATGTTTTAAGTATATTTAACTATTCTTTTGCAATTCAAGATTTATCTTTATAAATGGTTTTATTAAGTTCATGCATGATGTTTGGTATGATCCTAGGCTATGCTTTTATATGTATGAGTGGATTATATAGGCGTGGGTGACCTTATGTCTCTTTATGTTCTAGGACCATGATATCTCTAAAATTGGGATATAAAAAAGTTAGTATTAGAGCTGTAGTTTTTAAGGTCTTGTAGAATTATCTATTTATTAAGTTGATTAAGTATAATCCTAGAGCATAGGAATTTTCTTCTTATATCACTTATAGTCTATCACTAATATAGTTCCACAAAATCCTAATAAGTTTAAGTACTCCTTGTTAATTTTTTTTTTGTGAGCCTTATGATTTTCTCTTCAAATAACCACAAAGATCACCCCTGCTAGAAGGTGTAGGCTTAGGGCACCACGTATGACCTACAAGAGGACTTGGCCGAAGATGTTGAAGAGAGTCATGCCTATGATTCGCTCGAAGAGGGAGGAGACCTCGGAGGAGGAGGACCTTGAGGAGTGCCTAGACTATGATTGGGTTCATAATAAGATTCAAAAGTTGGAAGAGGATTGATCAAATCTAGTAAAGGAAAATTTAAATATGAGGTCTCTAGTGCAAACTTTGAGAGAGGATGTTGAGCAGATTAGGGCAAGGATTATGGAGCATAGGGGAGACTACTCGCCATTGAGGTCTTTGTCTTTGACTGGTCACTGGCAGGATAGGGATCTCCTTTGTTACCGATATGGCAGCAATGTTCATGTCGCTCTTGAGTGCTCTCCCATTAATTATTCACCTACTCAATCTTGGAAGCTAACTGATGATTGCCCTTATAAAGGACCTAAGGGGACTAGAGTGAGCAGTTGCTAATGATTGGCCTAGTGATGTAGAACTTATATGATGTGCATGATATTTCCTTTGATGGCTTAGTTACTCAGTATGGAATGATTTCTTTTTATTGCTTATGACATGATACACTTATATGTGACAGGGAAGTTATGATGCTATAAGTTACATGATTATGATACACAATACATACCATGATATGTGATATATGCTCTATGAAGTATGCTATGTGATAAGTGATATATGGTATGTGCCTTGTGACATGCTATGATAAGTACTTATGATTGAATGCATGGTAAACATGATAGTATGATAATGGGGTTAGATGGGTTAGAAGGGAGTTAGCACTAAATTCCCTTATCGTGATAGCAAAATGCCTCCTAAGAAGAAGGTCTGCACCATTACCTAAGTCATTAGGGCTAATGAGAATGCAATATTAGATATTGCCTCAAATGCTACTTCTACACCAATGAGGTTAAGGGAAAGATCAAACTCGAGGGCACCAACCATGGGCGCTAATGAAGAAGCCTCTTCATAAGAGGTTCATGCCACACTTGAGGAAATAAGGGACTTACGCAAGGGATTGGATGAGCTGTAAGCTCAAAGGCGGGAAGCGCTGCTAACATAAGAAAGGAATAAAGCTCCACCACGTACGATAGTGGCACCAACACGGAGGGAAAGGAAATTACTACTTGAAGAAGGGGTAACCGTCATAGAGTTAAAGAAGCTTCAGCCACCTATATTCTGTGGTGAGGAGGGTGATGACCCTCATGAATTCTTGGATGAGATGGATAAGCTAGTCCATCAATTATCTTGCTTGAATGCTAAGGTGATTGAGTTGGTGGGACTCCAATTCAAGAAGGAGGCATGGTATTGGTACGAGAGAAACGTTGAGAATTGACTTTATAGAGCTAACCCACCTACGTAGGTAGAGTCTAAGATTGGGTTGCCAATGGACAATTAGTCCAAAACCATTTTTTTTTACTCATTGAAAATAAAGAACCTTTGTGATTGTTGCATTACTTATTTTCTTTCTGGAACCATACTGTTATTGTCTCTTATTCAACAAGTTAAACTACTATTGCTATTATGTTACATATGATTGCATTCTTAAATGCTATTGTTATAAGTGTTTGCCATTAGCTCTAGCTATGGCATCTATGAACCTTTTACATATAAATCCTTATGCTGATGTGGGTAATCATTGGTACCTGTGCACATGGTCTTAACCAGATGGATAGGGATAGTGTATCCACCTTAGTTAGAAGGGGCAGTTATAGCTATGGAGCCTAATTAGTTCCATAACTCTTTACAAGTTACAAGTTAGGAGTTGAAATTTGGTATAATGCCACCTTTCCCTTGAGTGAATGAGCTAATAGCCATCACTCTTTACAAGTTTACAAGTTACAAGTTGATTTTTGTGAACCTTACTTATTTGAAAACCATGATTTATGAATCTTGAACACTTATAAATGGATACATGCTAATTTACAAGTGTTATTGTTTACTCATTGAGATCATCTATCTCACCCTTTTTTCTTCTGTGGTTTCAGGTGAGCAGTATAAGAAGGCAAGCTGATCGCTTAAGCAACCTACTCTTCTTGGGAAATTTCCTTATCAAAATTATTACTTATGATGACTCTTTAGACGCATTAGGAGTTCTTATTTTAGGAATCTTATTTTGGAACTATATGTTTGATGATTTATTTTAGAATCTTAAAAATGTTCATTTATTTTGGGACTATGTTTTAAGTATATTAGCTATTCTTTCATAATTCAAAATTTTTCTTTTTAAATGGTTTTATTAAGTTCATGCTTGAGGTTTGGTACGATCCTAGGTTATGCTTTTATATGTATGAGTGGGTTCCATGGACATGGTTGACCTTATATCTCCCCATGTTCTAAACCATCATATCTCCAAAATTGGGATGTGACACTTAATCATCATGCTATCATATCCCATAACTACCCCATGCACATATAAAATTCATATACACTTAGAGTTGCACATAGAAGTGACTTTCACAGTCTTGCACATTTAGCCTTTATAGGCCCACATGAAATCACATAATAACTCATACCAAGACTCTTCTAAAGTCAAACACAATATATCATGATCTTAATATCAATTCCATTTAACATTTAACTTAGTACATTTAACACTGCACATATATATTAACTTAACAAGTAACCTTAATGGGTTGTGCTTATCTCTTTTGAACAAATTATACCATCCATCTGATAGTCAATTTAAGATTACTAATTCATTATTAATTCATCATAAAACCTATTTCCTATATTACTTAATCATATTCATATATTGATCACAACATAGGGTTAGGAAACCCTAAGTATACCTAATTGTCTCTAAACTTGTCTATAGTTATTCCTCCAATCATAATGTAATCAAAGCATTTAATATTCACGTATACATGTCAATAATCATTAAAATATATCACATAAAAATTATAGACATTGGGATTTAATTCCCAATGTAGGTAGAATTATGTAATCAAGGAAGATCGTGAACTTTCTTACTTTTCTTACTTTTCGTTCATTATAGTAATATGCAAACACATGGAAAAAACCATCTTAGAATATTTATATATATGAATCGACACCTATATAAATATATATGCATGAAAATTTTCTAACTTTAGGTTCTAGGATGAAAACTATGAATCTTTCCTGTTTTTAGTACTTTCCGATTATTATAGTAATATTTAAATACATGATTTAAACTAATATTTTTTCATGTAAACATGAACAAAATCATTTTAGAACATCAACATATAGGAATTGGCAGCCATAGGTAATCCATATGCATGAAAATTCCAATCTTAGGGTTAAAAGTAAAAATCATAAGTTCTGTTGCTTTTTGGTATTTTTTGATCATTATAATAATATATAAAAATATGGTTTAAATTAAGATTTTTCATGTAAACACAATACAAATCAATTTAGAGTACAATAAAATAAAATTCAGCAGCCCCCCTTGTGTTTATGCATGAAATTTCAATTTTGAGTTTTAGGGTTCACCTTTGGAGAATTCACGTAGAAGGGGTTGTGTTTTCTGTCGAAAAATCGATTTATCTTTCAAGAATTCACCTAGGCTGAATTTAATCAATATAAAATTAATAAATAAATAGCCCAAAATAATTTTCTCATGATTTGTTTCATAGAAATCAAATAATAAATTGAAAGAAGAGAAAAACTTATGAAACGGTTGTGAAATCATAAGGTTTGAAAGTATCTTGTGAATTTCAGTTCAGAGATTTTTTTTGGGAGAATTTTTTTATCAAAATTATGAAGAATAACATAATGGTGGTTGCTAATCTAAGGCTGGCCAATTTTTGCTATAAATATTTAGGGTTTTGGGCAATTTCTAAGTTTACCCTTAATGAGTTAGGTGCAGAGTGTTTTGGTGTAGTGGGCTTTTGAGAAATTAGGCCTTTCACTTAATTTATAGGCTGGTTATAGGTAATTAAAAATAAGATTTTTTTTATTATTTTCATTAAAATTCCCCCCAAAATATTTATTTAAATATATTTTAGAAATGCTCATAAACATTATTTTATGCTTAAAAATCACTTTGTGCATGAAGATTCAATTTATGTGCAATAAATTATTTTATACTTAGGCACTTCATATAAATCACTTATCTCACCATATTATTTCATATTATGCATATTAGTGCTAATCTAACATGCCACATACTCATCAATCACATAACACATGAATTTTTATAAAAGCACACACTTAGTCCTAATAGTTCTAAATTCAAGCAAAATTATCATGAAACTCTTAGGGCTGGTATGGGTTGTTACATTCTCCCCCTCTTAAATAAAATTAATCTTTGAATTTAGATACTTACTTATATGCTCTTAAAAAGCTGAGGATGCTTCTGTCACATCTCCTCTTTGACATCCCAAGCACACTTGTATATTCCATGATTTTGCCATTGAACCTTGATCATAGGTATCTCCTTGATCCTTAACCTTTTCACTTGTCAATCCAATATGGCTATTGGTAGTTCTTCATAAGATAATTGCTCATCTATTGCAATTTCTAGTGATGATAAAACATGGGATGGATCCAATATATATTTCCTTAACATCGAGATGTGGAAAATCGGGTGCACATGTGCCATAGTTAGGAGTAAGGCAAGCCTATAAGACACTTCACCAACCTTATTCAAGATTTCAAAAGGACCAATGAAGCAAGGCGATAGCTTCCCTTTCTTACCCAATCTCATAACACCTTTCATTAGGGAGACCTTCAAGAATATGTGATGCCCCACAGCAAAATGTATGTCTTTTCTCTTGGGATCTGCATAACTCTTTTGCTGACTAAAGGCCATCCTCAGCCGATCTTATATCAATGATACCTTCTTTGCAGTCTTCTTAAGCAATTCTAACATTTCCATATACTTATCTCTAGGCTTGACCCAACAAACTGGAGAATGACATTTTCTCCAATACAATGCTTTATATGGTGCTATACCGATAGATGAACGGTAGTTGTTATTATAGGCAAACTCAATCAAAGGTAGGTATTTATCCCAGCTATGACCAAAATCCAACACACACATCCTTAGCATGTCCTTGAGTGTCTGAATTGTCCTTTCAGACTATCCATCCCTTTATGGGTGGAACATGGTACTGAAGTCCAATTGCATTCCCAATGCTTTTTGCAACTTTTGCCATAACCTCGAGGTGAACTGAGTGCCTCAATCAGAGATGATGAAAATTGATACTCTATGTAGTTTCACAATCTTATTAATGTATAGTTGCACATATTAAGCTATAGAGTATGTGGTCTTAACTTCCAAAAAGTGAGCAAACTTTGTCAATCAATCCACTATGATCCATACAGAGTCAAAACCTTTGCAAGTTCTAGGTAACCCAACTACGAAGTCCATTGTGATGCCCTCCCACTTCCACTCAAGTAACTTAATCTCTTGCAGTAGTCTTGGCCACCAATAGTTAGCTTTCACATCATGATACATCTTAGTAGTTCCAAGAGGAGCACAGTAAGGTGTCTGATGTGCTTCCTTTACTATCCTTTCCCTTAGTCCATTGACATCAAGCACACATACTCTCTTTCTACATTTTAGAATTCCATCGATCACTTTGAATTTAGGGTTCTTTCCTTCCTTCATCTCATCTTTTAACTTAACCAAGGTGGGTGCTTATCTTGTGAATCCTTTATCTCCTCCACTAGCTTTGACTTCACTTGAAAATGAGCCACTAAAGCTCTCGATTCTCCAATCTCTAGCCTCAATCGTTGACTAAACAATCCTTTTAACTCCTTCACGATCAGCCTCTTTCACATGGTCACATGGGCTAGGCTTTCCATCGATTTTCGACTTAAGGCGTCTACCACCATGTTAGCCTTTCTGGGATGGTAGAGAATCTGGCAGTCATAGTCCTTCAACAATTTGACCCATCTCCTCTACCTCAGGTTGAGGTCCCTTTGGCTCAAGATGTACTGAATACTCTTATGATCCATATAGATCTCACACTTCGTCCCATACATGTGATATCTCTATATCTTAAGAGTGAATACTACCACGGCCAACTCTAAGCCTTGAGCAGGATAATTCACTTTATGCTTCTTGAGTTGTTGTGATGCATAGGTATTGACTTTACCATTTTACATTAGGATGCATCCAAGTCCTATTCTTGAGGCATCGTAATAGATTGTGAATCCTTCTTCACCTTCGGGTAAAGCTAGAACCAGAGCTGATATCAAGCACTTCTTAAGCATTTGAAAACTCTCTTCATAGGACTCTTCCCAATTAAACTTAACTTGTTTTGTAGTCAACTTAGTCAATGGTGCTACTATCTTGGAAAAGTCCTATACAAATATATGATAATAGTTGGCCATACTAAAGAAATTCTGAACTTTAGAAATTGTTGTGGGTCGTAGCCAATTGGCTACCATTGCAACTTTCTTAGTATAAATAAGAATTCCTTCCTTACTTACCACATGCCTAAGAAAATTGATAAACTCCATCCAAAGCTCACACTTAGACAACTTCGTGTAGAGTTGGTGGTCTCGCAATGTCTGTAGCATGATCCTCAAATGCTCTTTATGCTCTTCTTTACTCTTGGAGTAAATCAAAATGTCATCGATGAACATGATCACAAACCTATCAAGGAATGGCCTGAATACTCAATTCATCAAGTCCATAAAAGCAGCAGGAGCATTTGTCAAACCGAATGGTAGGACCATGAACTCATAATGATCGTATCTTGCATGAAAGGTAGTCTTGCAAATGTTTTCTCTATAAATCCTTAGTTGATGATAGCTGGACCTTAAGTCTATCTTAGAGAAGTAACTAGCTCAATGTAGTTGATCAAAATGATCATCTATCCTTGGCAAAGGATACTTATTCTTCATGGTAACTTTGTTAAGCTAATGATAATCGATGCACATCTAGAATGAGCCATCCTTCTTTTTCAAGAACAATACTGGCACGCCCTATAGTGAACTACTCAGTTGGATGAAACCCTTATCAAATAGATCGTGCTATTTCTATCTTTAATTTTTTCAACTCCGCTAATGCCATACGATATGATGCTACCGATATGGGCTACGTGCCCAGTAGCAGCTCAATATTGAACTTGATCTCATAATCTGATGGTATCCTAGGTAGATCCTTGGGAAAAATGTCCATGAATTCATCCACTACTGGCATGCGCTTGCCTCAAACAATAGCCTCTTTGTTAGCATTGACTACGTGAGCTAGGTACGCTTGGCACCCTTTCCTTAACATCCTCCTTCCTTCCAAGGCTGATATCAAATTTAGAGGTTTCCCATTCCTATCTCTTTGGTACTAAAACTCCTCCCCATCATTAGTTCAAAATTCCACTAACTTTTCTCTACAGTTGATACGAGCTTTATGCTCATATAGCTAGTCCATCCCTAGGATTATGTCAAATTCTAACACATCAAGTTCTAGCAATTATACAGGAAGTTTCCATCCATTAATGGCTACCTCACAGTCCTTAAACACATGTTCCACTTTCATCACTTCTTTTAAAGGAGTTGACACTATTAAGGGTTCAATCATTGATTCCTTATTTCTACCATAACTCTTAACAAACTATAGAGACACAAATGAATGCATAGCACCATAATCAATCAAGCATCTTACGTTAGAAATTTGACTTGGAATGATACCTTTTTCTAAATCACATTAGATTAATATTCCTCATTTGACTACACTTGATATTTATACAAGTGACAGAGAAATCTCTACCTTTCTTATTGTTTTAGTCTATATGGTAACATATAAGCCACATATTTCTTAATATAATTCACTTAATTCACATTGTATGCTTATGGATATAAATAATGTAATTGATTTATTTAATTCCCATATTGATCATTACTAAACATCATTTCTCTCTTTATGGCCTTAATCATAATTATCCTTTAATAGTTCCATATAATTCACATATCAAACCATTATCACTTGTAAGCATCTCATATAGCATAACATCATACATATAAATCATTACTCTTATTTGGATCAAACATAGTCAACTTCTCCTTCTAATCCACTTACCCCCACTATCAACTATCATATTTACCATGCATTTAACATAGGTACTCATCATATCATATCACAAGACACATGTCACATATCACATATCGCATATCCTAACATATATCGTAATCATGTATCATATATCTTGTAGCATGAAGAATTCTCTTGTCATATAAAATTCAATCATCTTATAGGTAATAAAAGAAATCAATTCATACAAAGTCATTAGGCAATCAATTAATATTATTCACATCGTATAAATCCTATACCCCAGGCCAATAGTCATCCACTACCAGTGCAAACCTCAACTATGCCCCTTGTCTAGATGAATGTCAGGTAGTTTCCAAGGTCGATCAGGCGAGTAATCAATAAGAGGGCAATTTGCAGAAATGTGACAGAAACCATGACATTTATAGCAAAATAAATCTTTATCCAGCACACGACCCATCGAGGACAAGGTCTTAGATGCGGAGTGATAAAAATCTCCAGGTGCATTATCAACCATTTGCTCAACACCTTTGGACTTAAGCTGTTCCACATCCTCCCTCAAGGCATGAATGAAAAGCCTAAGACATTGGTTTTCCTCCTTCAATTCTGAGCAGTCACTCTCTAGTTTCTGAATCTTATCATAAACCCAATCATAGTATAAATACTCCTTGGAGTCCTCTTCTTTAGGCACCTTGTCTTCCCTGGGTTGAATCATGGGCAGGACTTTCTCAAACATCTCTCCTTATGTCCTCTTACATGCCACATGCGGTGCTTTAGGTTGCGGTCCTCTAGCAGAGGTAATCTTCTTAGTCATCTGATAAAAGAATCATAACGCACACAAATAAACAATAACAGAGAATACTATAGCTTATTAGGATTTTGCAGATTTATACTAGCGATAAACTGCAAGTGACATGATAGGAAAATTCCTATGCTCCAGGATTACACTTAACCATCCTAATAAATAGACCAGTCTATACTAAACTTTAAAACTACAACTCTTATACCAACTTTGTCACATCCCAATTTTAGAGATATGATGGTCCTAGAACATGGGGAGACATAAGATCACCCACGTCTATAGAACCCATTCATACATATGAAAACATTGCCTAAGATTGTATCGAACCTCATTAATTAACTTAATTAAACCATTTATAAGGAAAGACCTTTAGTTGTGGGAATATTTAAATATACCTTAAACACAATCCCAAAATAAATGAACATTTTTAAAACGCCAAAATAAATTATCAAACATATAATTCCAAAATAAGACTTCCAAAATAAGAACTCCTAAAGCATCTAGAGACTCATCATAACATGACCTAGTAATAAACTTTGACAAGGGTATTTTCTAAGCAAAGTAGGTTGCTTGAGCAATCACCTTGTCTCCTTATAATGCTCACCTCAAACCACATAAGGAAAAGGGTGAGATAGATGATCTCAATGAGTAACCAATTAAACTTGTAAAATAACATATATCCCTATATAAGGGTTCAAGATTCATAAATCATGGTTTGCAAATGAGCAATGTTCATAGAAATAAATTTGTAACTTATAAACTTGTAAAGAGTGACGGCTATTAGCTCATTCACTTAAAGGAGAGGTGGCACTTCACCAAATTCCAACTCCCAACTTGTAACTTGTAAAGAGTCAAGAAATTTATCAGGCTCTATGGCTAAAATTGCCCCTTCTAGCTGAGGCGGATACACTACCACTATCAATCAGGTTAACACTATGTGCATAAGTACTGATAATTACCCACATCAGCATGAGGATTTCTGCACAAAGGGTTCATAGGTACCATAGCTAGAGCTAATGGTAATCACTTATAACAATAGCACTTAAGAAAGTAATAACATGTAGCACAATAGCAATAACAGTTTAACTTATTGAACAAAAAATAAATACTAGTGTGGTTCCAGAAGGAAGGTGTGACCCCTCATTTTAACATCTCTAAAATTAATTCTGAACCCACTGATGCTGACTGAGATATTTTTTAGTGCAATCAAATGCCTTTCTTACCCTGATTGGACCTACTGTACTAGACGGTATTTTTTTAAAACTGACTGGATTTTCTCTTTAACTAATTATTAAAATGTTCTAAATTAATTTTGTGCCTAACGATACTAACCGATAATTTTTCTAAGCTGTATAACTCCCAAAAACTGATTCGGAAGTTCTAAAATCTAACCGAGCGAAAAGGTGAAATCTAGCCAACATGCCCACCGAGGAGCAGTCGGCGCTGGCTCTGGCCTGGGCAACACTAGCGACTCTTCTGGCATCACCGCCCTGGTGGCGTGGGCCCTATAGACCCACCTGCAGTTCCCAAAATACCCTCCAACCTATTTTTTCTGCCCTTTCTAGCCCTATCCCTCATGGTATTTTCACACTTTTATGACCTAAGCTATCTTCATCTCCTTTTGCCTATAAATAGGCCTTCCCTCATTCATTTCAAAACACACCAAAGTTGATATTGATTGTTATCTATCAACTTTCCTTCTTCTTCTCCCTCCATCCACTCTCTAATTAATTAATTAATCATTTTCATTAATTAATTTTCTCACCCAAACCAAGTTAATTAATCATTTTAATTAATTAAAAATAATTTTTTAATCACTCACAAGTTAATTAATTATTTTAATTAACTAAAAATCTTTTTTTAATCACTCACTAGTTAATTAATCATTTTAATTAGCTAAGAATCTTTTTTAATCACTCATAAGGTAATTGATTAATTAATCTTTCTAATTAATTGATTACCTTTTCTTTTAAAAAAATAAATCAAAAAATCTCTCTTCACTCATCTACTATTTTGATTAATTAATTAATCATTTTAATTAATTAATCCACTCATCAATTATTTTCTTTAATCATTAATCCACTTACCCAGTCTAATAAAACAGAACTTCGGTCTAGCAAAATACTTTTCCATCTCGTCCATCAAAATCCAAGGTATTTTCATCAAATTTATTCTGCAAACCAAAAATCATTTTAATCATTTTGTAAACCCTTCCACTTAATTGAGGAACAAACTACATAGGTTTTGATCCCTATTCAAATGAGGTACATAGGCATGTTCGAAATTTAAATCCAAACTTCAAATCCAATTTTTTCAAATTAAGTTCATTTTCCATTTTTCTTAAAATTAATCAATTGTTCTTTTTTATGATATTTGTAAGGGAATATATGGTCTTCTTAAAATCTCATAAGGGCTAAAGAAGGCATCCCATTTTTATCAATGTAATTAAGGAGTGATCATGTGGTTCCTCTAAATCTTTAAAGATTAGAGGGAACACTCTCCTTGAATTGTAAATGTTTATTGTTTCATCAATTTTCATGCATTCATGTTATGCCATATTCATGCATTTTGTTTATCGTTTATAAATGTCATTCATGAAATCCAATTTTCAAGTCAAATTAAACTTAAGAACCAAATTTATAATATTTAAAACCAAAAACCTACTCCTTGAACTCAACCTGGTTTGAGACTAGTGATCTTATCCTTGGGCAAATTAATTAAAAATTAATGAATTGAAGTGAATTTAGGTTTTTCCTTAATATTTTCCCAACTAAATAAAATTAAGGTGGTGGCTCCTAAAATCATTTTCAAAATCAACCAAATCCAAATCCGAGGGTTCCATTATGAGTCTAAACCCAAATAAGCATCTCGATTCCTTCTAGCGGACTAGGCCAGTGCTCAAGCGAGGCCTCATAAAAGGCAACAATTCACAAAGATTCTTTATTATCATTGAATAATCAAAAAAATAGTTTTGGACCAATTATCCTTTTGTAACCTAAGCTTAACAAAGAAATCATATAATTATAGTTTAAAATAGAAAAGAACTTGGCTTTCAAGATTTTTAAGGGTTTACATAACATGATAACTTGTACTTGTAACTTGAACATAATGTTTACTCACCTTGTGGTTCCTTTGCTCTTAGTATTTATAGCCCCTTTGCACTTCTACTACTCCTTTATCTCTAACATAATATTTAATCCAATGCTTAGCATTTGCTTAATCACCATGCTATCCTATCCTATAACATTCATATACACTTGGAGTTGCACATAGAAATACACTCATCACTTGCACATAACATGTTGACTTTTACAGTCTTGCACACTTAGTATCACATTCCAACTTTAGAAACATGATAGTCTTAGAATATGGGGAGACATGAGGTTACCCACGCCTGTAGAACTCATTTATACTTGTACAAATACTACCTAGGATCGTACCTAAACCTCTTACATTAACTTAAATAAACCATTTATTTTTTTTTTTCAGAAAACCTTAAGTTGTGGAAGCATATTTAAAATATACTTTAAATATAATCCATAAGAAAACAATATTTAGAATCCAATTAAAACATCCAAAAATAAATATTCCCAGAGCATCTAAGGATAACTCTTCATAACATATTAAACTGAATATCTTGGACATGGAATCCCTAAGCGAAGTAGAATGCTTGAGCCAACACTTTGCCTCCTCACATTTGCTCACCTGGAACCAGACAAGGAAGAAGGGGTGAGATTGATGATCTCAATGAGTAAACAATATGACTTATACAATAACACATAACTTTTAGAAAAGGCTCACAACTCATAGCTTATAATTCATGATTCATAGTTTGCATTTTAGCAAAGGTTCAATTTGACAAGTTTGCAGAAATCACACTTATAACACTTAGAGAGTGAAGGTTGTTGTTCTATCAATCAAACACTTAGAGGAGAGGTGGCATTAAACCAAATTCCAACTCCTATCACTTAGAAGGCATGAAGCTGATCAGGCCCCATAGCTAAAACCACCCTTTCTAGCTGAGGTGGATACATTACCCCTATCCATCGAGTTAAGACTGTGTGCACAGGTTCTGATGATTACCCGCATTGGCACAAGGACTTTTGCATAAAGGGTTAAAGGTACCATAGCTAGAGCTATTAGTATTTACATATAATAATAACATTTATGGCAATAATAACATATATCACAATAATAATGACAATTTCACTTTTGAGCAAAAGATACAAGAATAGTGTAGTTCCAGAAAGAATATAAGTTAGGGCAATAATCATACGGTTTTATCATTAGATAATCAAAAATACTTTTAGACCAATTGTCCTTTAGCAACCTAAGCTTAACAAGGAAATCATAGAGTTTCATTTTAGAATAGAAAGAACTTGGGTTTCAAGAATGTCAAAGGCTCACATAACATGATATCACTTATTTGTCACAAAACATATTGTTACTTACGCTAGAAACATGAATACAGTGTTTACTCACCTTGTGGTTCCTTTGTTCCTAGTACACATAGCCCTTTTGAATATCTAAAGCTCCTCAAACTCTAACATAATATTTAATTTAATACTTACTATTTATTTAGTCATGATGCTATCCTAAACCATACTACCCCATGCACATATAACATTCACATGCACCTAGAGTTGCACATATAAATACACCTCATTCATTTGCACATATCATGTTCACTTTAAAACTCTTGCACACTTAGCCCTTATAGGCCTAAACGAAAACACATTACATGTCAATACCTTTCTAAGGTCATCATAATATCATTATCTTAATATCAATTTACTTTAATAATCATCTTAGTATACTTAACACATCCATATATGTCAACTTATCGATAGCCTTTCAAATGTCATGCTTAACTCTTATGATCCATTCATTTGATCAATCTCTTCATCAATTCAAGACCATTGATTACTTAATTAGAATCAATTTAAAAAATTTCCAATATTCAATAGAATTAATTCTACTTTTGCCTTCCAATTCCATACATGAACCTATTTCATTAAATTTGGGGAAAATCATTTTTATTAATTGGATTTTGAAATTAACATTATATAAATCATGTTGCACTATTCTTAAGCTTGATTCCCTCTTCAATTCCATGAATTCAAGTTTAGTTCACAGAATCTCCAATTTGTCCATAAACCCTAGAATTTTGGGAAAACAATTAATTCCTCATAAAATCCTCAAATTGATTATAGAATTGTGAAATTAGCATGTCAAAAAGCCTAATCATCAATTAAACATGGAAAATAATTATTAGATCTTGAACTTCCTCTTTAAACCTAAATTATGTATTCAAAATTTCAAGTTTTAAAATAAGCTTCTATAATTCCATTTGACACTTTCAAATCACTGTTCTCCATCCCAAATAATCTTAGATAACATCAAATAAATTTTATAACAATCCTTTATACTAAATGTAAGAGGCCAAATCTAGTGCTAATGTTCCCTTACATATTCTATTTGCTTCCCTTGCTTATTTTCACTTGATATACTTCAAGTTCTCAAGCCCAATGCCCATTTTTAATCAAAGAACATATAAAATAAATATTTCCTAATTATACTATCTTTTGACCAAATCATATAGAAGGAAGAAAAACAAGTTTTTTTACAACTATAATACCAAAGTCATGTTTAGAACATATAATGGAAGAGATGAGCATAAACTCTTACATTGGGAAGCCTTGCTCTGAATTCTGTGGTGGTGGCACAAAATTTGGATTCTATTTCTTTATTATGATGAGTTTTTGTGATAGGTTTTACAAAAATGGAGAAAAATACTCATCTTATTACTTATATATGGAAGATGGATGGTGTTGATTTAATCATCTCTAATCTAGAGGCTATAAATTAATCACAATGAATGGGTATAATTTAATCAAGTGAATGTCTAGGATCTAATCTAGGTTGATGATGTTCATCACATGTTTTGGAAAGAGAAAAAATTAATGTAGACTTTGGTTTAGGAAAAGTGAGAATTTAAATTGGAAAATGAATTAACATAGTAAAAATGGTAGTTTCCAAGTCAAAATTAATGGCTAGCTATTCCAACATCAAAGTTAACCTTGGTTAACCATTCTTAATTCTAGTTAAATGTATATTCATTCAACAATGGGCCTAATGGACCAACCATCTAAGTGGGCTTAAGCCTTTGGTGTTCAAAAGCCCATTAACAAGCCTATATATGCACATTTCAAGAATGGTAACTTAATACATTTTCTATTTCATTTCTTTCACTTTAATATACATATTTCTACCTTTTAATATGATGACACCCTATAGACATTGCTACATAAATCTTATTCAATCTATAGTGCACATTTTATAGCCCTTCATTAGCATTGTTCAATTATGAAAATCATATAAATTTACTAGGTCAAACTAAATATGACTTCTATTGTACCATTGTAAGTTTGATTAAAATCAACTTCTCATATCATTATTATCATCTCCCAATGACTTAGGAGATGTTAATGTCGATTCAATAGCACTTTAGATTCACATTTAAAATAAATTATTAACATAGTCACATTAAGTCAAACTTGGTTTGATTTTCATTTTATCATAAAGTGCTTATAGAAATTGATTACATTCTTTACTCATTGTCACATTATTCATTTAAAATTTCTTCTTATGGTATTCTTATAATTCCTAATATATTAGAAAGGTCTTGAATGGTATAGTAGATGAACATTATAGTGTCACCATCTCTAACTCTAATAGATTAGCGCCTTGGGTATTACATATTCTGATGAGGATACTGACTTGGAACCTGAACCATTGGTTCAGACATCTTTTATGGTAAAACTAGAAACTTCTACTAGTAATAATCCTCAGATAACAGAATATTATAAAGATATTGGAGATACAAATCTTGAGCCCATGATACTCAATTTGGCCTTTCTGGTCCAATAGTTATTAGCATATAAAAATAAACACTGGATCATCCTAGTATTTCACCCTGGATAAATTATGTCTGACCAATATTCTTATAGAATCAAGGAATTTAGAGCATGGCATGAAGTTCAAATTGCTAAGCCTAGTATTTTTGTAAGATAAGCTATTGAAGATTTTATTCATAGATGTGTCAGTAAGCTCCAAGACTAGTGGATCAATCTTGGAGATTTTGCAAAGACTCAATTAATGTTTTCTTCTATTGCTTTATTTATTTTCCAAGTTCATATGAAGTTTGTGAGAATGCCTAAAGATGATGTTGAAAACATCAGAAAATATTTCTTTAAGATGAAATGTTGTTCTCTCCATAAGAAAGATTTTGATAAGTATTTTCATAATATGTCTAAAAAGTTTTATGAGCTAAAAGGCAACAATAATTCAAATTTGAAGCAACCCTTTGTAACTTCTTCACCAATATATATATATATATATATATATATATATATATATATATATATATATATATATATATATATATATATATATATATATATATATATATATATATGTGTGTGTGTGTGTGTGTGTGTGTGTACAGAAAATAATAAGAAAAAAAATTTACTTTATTAGTTATAAACAACCCTAATTTTAAATAAAAAGCCCAAATACCTAAAAGCCCACTACCCAAAAAACCTACTAACCTAGCTCATTAACGATATTAGTGGAAATTGCCTAAAACCCTACCTTTAAATATCAAAATTTTGGCTAGCACTCTATTCTCAGTAGGCACCACTCTATTTTTCTGTATTTTGATAGAAATTTCTCTTAAAATAATTTTTTCTATGAAATTAAGAAAACACCTTTCAATTTCGCGATTTCTTCACCGTAATCGTAAGTTCTTCTTCTCTTTTAATTTTCTATCTGATTTCTATGAAATAAATTATGAGAAAGTTATTTTAAACTAATTGTTTACTAATTCTTATAGATTTAATTCTGTTTGGGGGACTTTTTGAGAGAGAAATTTAATTCTCTACCAAAAACACAAATCTTTCCATGCGATCTCTCCAAAGGTAAATCCTGTGACTTAAAATTTCAATTTTTATGCATAAACATCTGTAAAGGGGGGGGGGGGGGGAATTTCTATACATTACATTCTAAACTATTTTTTGATGTGTTTTGATGAAAAATATTGGATTAAATTATATTTCTGCATATTTCTGTAATGACTGAAAAGTTTCAAAAAATAAAGGAATTCAAGGTTTTCGCTGTAAAACTTGAAAGTTGGAAAATTCTATGGTTTGATAACTCTATGGCTACTAAATTGTGATGTTTAATATACTAAATAGATATTTGTTTTGTTTGGATGAAAAATAATGATTTAAATCATGTGTTTGCATATCGTTGCAATGAACGGAAAGCGCGAAAACTCATGATTTTCACCCTAAGCCTTAAACTTTAGAATTTTTATGCATAATTATTATCTATGGCTGCCAAATTATACATATGGGAATTCTAAACTGATATTTTCTATGATTGAATGAAAAATAATGGTTTAAACAACTTGTTTACATATTACTGTAATGATAAAAAATACCAAAAACAAGAAAACTCATGGTTTTGCATCATAAAAGCTAAAATTTGAAACTTCATGTACATATCACGCCTATTACTGCAAATTCATGTAAATTAATATTCTAAAATGACTTTTGTTGTGTTTACATGAAAAATCTTGATTCAAACCATGTTTTTACATATTACTATAATAGACGAAAAATGCAAAAAGTAAGAAAAATTTAGTTTTTCCCTTGATGATGTATTCGGCCTACCATGGGATTTTTATTCTAATGTCTATAATTTTTATGTGATGTATTTTGATGATTATTGACATAGATGTACATATGATAAATGATAAAATTGCATGTTAGTTAAAAGCATCACCCTAGACAAGCTTAAAGGCACTTTGGTATACTTAAGATATCTTAACATTATGTTGTGATTAGAATGTGAATGTGATTGGGAAATATGGAAATGGATTTTATGATGACTTGATAATGAATAAATGGACTTAAGTTGATAAAGTGATTGATTGAATCAATGGATCATAAGAGTTAAACATGACACTTGAGAGGCTATTGATAAATTGATATGTATGAAAGTGTTAAGTGTACTAAGTTGATTCTTAAAGTGAATTAATATTGTGTTGACCTTAGAAAGGTATTGACATAATTGTAATGCATTTTTGTATAGGTATATAAAGGCTAAGTGTATGAGACTTTTAAGTCAAAATATTATGTGCAAGTGATGAGTGCACATATATGTGCAACTCTAAGTATATAAGAATGTTATATATGCATGGGGTAGCTATAAGATAGGATAGCATCATGATTGAATAAATACTAAGTATTGAATTAAATATTATTTTAGAGCTTGAGGAGTCTTAGAAGTCCAAGGGCTACGTGAGTTAGGAGCAAGGGAACCACAAGGTGAGTAAACCCTATATTCATGCTACAAGTGTGAGTAAACACTTTAATGTTGCTTCAAGTGTGAGTAACATTTTGCTATGTTACAAATATGTGATATCATGTTATGTAAGCCTTTGATATTCCTGAAACCCAAGTTCTTTCTATTCTAAAATCAAACTCTATAATTTCCTTGTTAAGCTTGGGTTGCCAAAGGATAATTGGTCCAAAAATCATTTTTATTTATCCAATGATAATTTCTTGTAATTATAACCCTATTTCATATTCTTTCTGGAACTACACTATTTTTGTATCTTTTGCTCAAAGTTAAATTGCCATTGTTATTATGATACATCTTATTGCTACCTTAAATATTATTGTTATATGTGAATCCTTAAATATTATTGTTATATATGAATACCAATAACTCTAGCTATGGTACCTTTAACCCTTTATGCAGAAGTCCTCGTGCCAATACGGGTAATCATCAGAACCTGTGCACATGGTCTTAACCTAATGGATAGGATGCATAGTGTATCCACCACAGCTAAAAAGGGGCAGTTCTAGCCGTGGGGCCTAATCAGTTTCACACCATATAAGTGATTGGAGTTGGAATTTGGTTTAAGGTCACCTCCCTTCTAAGTATTCGAGTGATAGAACAACAACCTTCACTCACTAAGTGTGATTTCTATAAACCTATTTAATTAAACCCTTGCTAAATTGCAACTTGATTCATGAATTGAAAATCCTAAACTATGTGAATGAGCTATGAGTTTCCTTTTCAAAGGATTATGTGTTAATGTACGTGCTTTATTGTTTACTCATTGAGATCATCTATCTCACTCCTTTTTTCTTTCATGTATGGTTCCAGGTGAGCAAATGTGAGGAGGCAAGGTGATAGCTCAAGCATTCTACTTCGCTTGGAGATTCCTTGTCAAAGTCATTAATAATATCATGCTATGAAGTGTTATCATTAGATGCTTCGAGAATATTTATTTTTATATTTATTTGAGATGTTATTTATTAAAGTTTTGGAGTGGATTATGAATATTATTTTCCTTAAGGATTATTCGTGAAGTGTCTAGATATTATCTTCCGTAACTAAAGGTTTTCATATAATGTTTTGAATGAGTTATTGTATGAGATTTTGTACAATCCTAGGCATGATTGGTATATGCATCAAATAGGTTCTATAGGTGTGGATGACCTTATGTCTCCCTGTGTTTTAGGACCGTCATATCTCTAAAGTTGGGATGTGACAAAGGGTGAAATGAGGATTTCACATTAGTAGAGAAAAGTGTTTTCTCAATCCCATTGCTAATTAGACATGGACCTAGAAAGTCACACACCCAAAAGTATTGACTTTCTAAGAATAAAAGGTTTACCATAATAATTAATTAAAGTGTTTAATTAATTGATTAATGGTAAAAGGATTGAACTTGCAATTAAATTGACAAAGACGCTCGCATGTCTTGAAGTTTAAATCTAAAATGATTTCTTATTAATTAAATCCTAATTTATATATTATATAAATGAGAAAGATTTAATTAATTAAAATTATGGATCAGTTAAAGAATTGATTTTAAGCTTTGGACAAAACACTAAATAGCCTAAGCCCATTTGAGAAATGGAGAAAGACAAATTAGGGGTTAGAGAATTTCTATAACCCTAAAGCCTATATGATGAGTTTAGGGATTAGAGACTGTGCACCAACATCAAAATGGTCTTTTAACTATATAAGGTTTAATTGAAATAACCATATAACCATAAAGAGTAATATGGTCTTTTCTATTTAACCCTAAGGCATAAAGTAAATATAATATCTCATTTGTCCCCTAATTAACAACTTAGTTGTTGGCTATATAAAAGGCAAATGATGTTCTAAAATAAAGAGGTTTTATGCACATCTTTTGAAAATAGAAACCTTACTAACTATGTATTTAGTGAAAATAAATGGAAAAAGAGTTCTTCAATTTTCTTGTTCTTCATTTCATATTATTTGTTCTTTTTGAAAGAACAAAGTTTTCTCGTGTTGAAAAGATATATCCATAGCAATTAGAAGAAATCAAATCACCAATGATTTGTGTTAGAAGATCTTCTATTCAATTAGGCTACCAAGAGAGAGAATCAAGAAGATCTAAACAAATCAAAGTGTACCTTAGAGATAGATCTTAGTGTGGACAATCTAGAGGCTTAACATTTGTGGAGCTTTTGGAGAGGAAAGAAGAATTGGAGTTCATACACTTCAAGATGTAATATGATTACCACTTGATCTTCTTTCTTTCTTATGTATTTTACACATTAATTAGGAGATTGCTTGAATGTTTATTGGATTCATTTGGGTGAAAGTGAAATTTTAAATTATTTGAAATTTCACCCCCCTTGTTGCTTCCACTTAATTTGCGCCCAATATTCCTTCAATTAGTATTAAAGCCACTTAATTTCTATGTAAAACCATTGAATATGTTACTATGGGTGTTTTTGTGTTGATTGAAATTGAGTTGGAAAAAGTTTTGGCACAAATGTTGTATTAAAGATCCAAGAATCACGATCACTACATCCATTTCTTGCATGCTAATATGTTTTCGCAACCACAAATTAGCTTTAGCGCTTGCAAAATCTTTATCACCACTATGATTATTAAGTCACTCCTATGAATATATTATGACTAACTTAGTTCTAACATTAGCATTGTTTTATGTTATTACTGATTTGCAATTGTGAAACACATGTCACAATTGCAAATTGATCTCGTCCATAATCATGCCTATGAACCCATATCATCACCACGAAACAGGTCGTAATTTCCACTATTTCTTTTTCCCATCTTTTTTATTTTCAAAATTGTTTTGGACTATAATTTCAATCAAACAATTTTTATGACTTTAGATATGATTTTATGTTATAAAAAATTTAAATACATGATATTCAAAGTGAACAACATATCGATAATTGCAATTGTTGTATTTATGTTTGTTGTTTGTTTGAGAGGCATGAATGGTTTATTATGGACTAGGAAATCATAATATATGTTTTCTTTTATGGAAATGTAATTAAGGTTAATTACTTATTTAGGTTTTAATTAAATTCATTGAGCCTTATGAGCTTTTTTGTTATTGTAATTCTCACTTTGGTATGCCAAGGATACATATGTACATATAGTGATATGGAGATATAAGAACAAAAAGAGGTTTAACCTTTCAAGATGCCTAGTGGGAGCATAAAGATTCAATTGTTGCAATCTTATGTTTGTAATTTGATTGACCTAAATTTTAACTCAGTCCTTGTGGCTAGGAATTGAGCCCATAGGTAGTCCATGATTAAACCTATATTTACATTATTCTTTTAGTGATATATATTATACATGTGATGAATGCTAATATGAATAATGTGCAAAGTGAGACCTAAAATTAAAGCCCAAAAATCTTCCAAACAATATATTAAGTCATGGTTCTCCATTAGAACAATAATTTCTTTGAAGTTATTAGATAGTATGTGTGTCACATCCCAACCTTAGAGATATGACGGTCCTAGAACATGGGGAGACATAAGGTCACCCACGCCCATAGAACCCACTTACATATAAACAAATCATACCTAGGATCTTACTAAACCTCTTACATTAACTCATTTAAAATATTTAGATGAATACCATAAATTTGCAGAAGACTAAAATATATCATTACATATAAAATCCATAAGGAAAATTAATATGTATCAATAAGTATCAATCAACATTCTCAGTGCATAGACTTCATAAAAATTATATTATTAATAACTTGGACAAGGAATTCCCCAAGCGAAGTAGAATGCTTAAGCTATCACCTTGCCTCCTCACATTTGCTCACCTGGAACCACACAAGGAAAAAAGGGTGAGATAGATGATCTCAATGAGTAAATGAAAAGGCACATATATTATCACATATTCCATTGAGAAGGAAACACATAGCTTATACACTTAGTTCATGACTTATAATTCATGAATTAGGTTGCAATTTAGCAAGGGTTCAATTTGGCAAATTTACAAAAATCACACTTATAACACATAGTGAGTGAAGGTTATTGCTCTATCACTCGAACACATTAAGGAGAGGTGGCCTTATACCAAATTCCAACTCCTATCACTTATAAGGTATGAAGCTGATCAAGCTCCATGGTTAGAACCACCCCTTCTAGCTGAGATGGATACACTACCCCTATCCATCGGGTTAAGACCATGTGCACAGGTTCTAATGATTACCCGCATCGGCACGAGGATTCTGCATAAAGGGTAAAAGGTACCATAGCTAGAGCTAATGGTAATCATAATTAACAATATCACATAAGGCAACAATAACATGTATTCCAATAACAATATTGATTTAGCTTTCAAGCAAAAGATATAATGATAGTGTAGTTCCAGAAAGAATATAAGTTAGGGTGTTAATCACAATAAATCCTCATTGGGATAAACAAAATAGTTTTGGACCAAGTGTCCCTTGGCAACCCAAGCTTGTTAAATAAATCATATAATGATATGTTAGAATAGAAAGAACTTGGGTTTCAAAGATCATAAAGGCTCACATAACATGATATCACATCTTTATAACACAACATGATGTTGTTCACACTTATAACATGAATGTGGCATTTGCCCACACTTGAAGAATGAATACGATGTTTACTCACCTTAGGGTTCCTTTGCTCCTAGTATACGTAGTCCCTTTGCACTTCTAAAGCTCCTCAAACTCTAACATAATATTTGATTTAATACTTAGTATTTATTTACTCATGATGCTCCTATCTCATAACTACCCCATGGACATATAGCAAACACATACACTTAGAGTCCACACATAGGTGTACTCGTCACTTGCACATAACACGTTGACTTTGAAAGTCTTACATACTTAGGCCTTATAGGCTCTCATGACAACACATTACAATTACATCAATAACTTTTTAAGGTCATCACAATATTATTACCTCAATATCAATTCACTTTAACAATTATCTTAATTCACTTTACACTTCCATACATGTCAACTTAACAATTAACCTTTCAAGTGTCATGCTTAACTCTTATGATCCCTTTCACTTCATCAACTCATAACCATATGTTCATCATCAAGTCATCATAACATCTAGTTCCAATTTCCCAATCATCTTTGTATTCTAATCACAATATAAGATTAAGATACCTTAAGTATACCTTAAGTATACCATAATGCATTTAAGCTTATCTAAGATCATACCTTCAATTAACATGTAATTTTATTATTTATTATACATACATAAATGTCAATAATCATCAAAACACATCACATAAAATTTATAACCATTGGGACAAAGAGATTCATGTAGGCCGAATGCATTACCAAGGTAGAGACTAAATTCTTATTCTTTTCGCACTTTTCGTCTATTTCAGAAATATGTAAAAACATGGTTTGAACCAAGATTTTTCATGTAAATGCAACAAAAATCATTTTAGAATTTAAATTCATAAGAATCAGCCACATATAGTGTTGTTTATACATAAAAAATTCAACTTTTGAATTATAGAGCACAAAACTATGAGTTTTCTTATTTTTGGTATTTTTCGGTCATTTCAGAAATATGTAAACAGGCTGTTTAAACTATTATTTTTCATTCAATCATAGAAAATATCAGTTTAGAACACATCCCTACATGATTCAGCAGCCATAGATGGGGTTTATACAAAAAATTTCCAAGTTTAAATGCTTAGGTGAAAAATCATGAGTTTTCACGCTTTTCGCGCATTTCGTTCATTTCAACAATAAACAGACACATGATTCAAATCATTATTTTTCATCTAAACAAAACAAATATCATATTAGAGTACTTATTCATATAAATTGGCAGCCATATGTCTATTTAAGAATAAAATTTTCTAACTTCCAAGTTCTAACACGAAAACCTTGAACTTCTTTGTTTTTCAAAACTTTCTGGTCATCACAGAAATATGCATAAATATTATTTAATCCAATTTTTTCCATCAAAACAAATCAAAAATCAGTTTAGAACACAACCATGCACAAATCACCACCGGCCCCCCCCCCCCCTCTTATGATGTTTATGCATAAAAATTGTGATTTTAAGTTATAAAATTCACCTTTGAAGGAATCTCGCGAAAAGAATCGTGTTTTTGGTAGAAAATAAATTTTCTCTCCTAAAAACTCACCCAAATAGAATTAAATCTGTAAAAACTAGTAATCAACCAATTCAAAATAATTTTCCCATAATTTATTTCATAGAAATCAGTTTAGAAATCGAAAGAGAAGAAAAACTTATGATTACGGTCAAGAAATCGCGAAACGGAAAGGTGTTTTCTTAATTTTGCTAGAGAGAAATATTTTGAGAGAATTTTCTACCAAGATACAGACAGAATAAGAGAATGGCTACTGGAACCTTGGTTTGGCCAAAATTTAGATTATATATTAGGGTTTGGGTAAAATTTCTACTAATACCCTTAATGAACTAGGTTAGGAGGATTTTGGTGTAGTGGGCTTTTGGGTATTTGGGCTTTTACTTAAATTTTTGGCTGAATAAAAATTAAAATAAAAAGAATATTTTTCTTATTATTTTTGTAACATTTCCCCAAAAATATTCATTTTAAAATATTTTAAAAATACTCATAAAATTATTTTATGCTTAAAAATTGTCTTATGCATGAAAATTCATTTTATTTAAAATAAATTCTTTTATGCAAATGCACTTCATGTAAATTATTTATTTCATAATGGCAACACAAATTATGCATATTAAAATTAATTTAATATGCCATATACTCATCAATCATTTAGATCACAAATTTCCACACAAGCACACACCTAACCTTAATAGTTCTAAATCAAGCAATTTATCACAAAAATTCTTAGGGTGGGTGTGGGTTGTTACAATGTGATGTTGCAAGTATAAGATGCATAGCTTGGCAATAATAGCAAAGAGTACCTAAGCCTTGCAATGTTGATTTCTCCATACTTGTTTAGTCTAATGGATTAGACTTAACTAATGTGTATGACCAATAATGACAATATGTATATGAGGTTAAAAACATTAGGAACCAAGTTAATTGAGCCTCACAAAGAGTTATGATCAACAAGTGTTGTTCACTTATTAGATATCAAATTCTCAATAATGACATTGTGTATCTGAGAGTATTTGATAGTCTTATAAGAATTCAATCACCTATTAGAAATCCACCCTCATTAGATTTCCATTTCTTACTTAGAAGTGTAGGAATCGCAAAGTTAGTAGGAGCATCATTATGATTAAAGACCAAATCATTATGGAAGTTACTTTTCACATAACACTAATAATCTTTTTATTTTCTATAGTATTTTTTTAAAATGAGCAAATCCTATCCCATCTCTAGTATTCTTACTAATAACAAACTCACAGGACCTAATTTTATGGACTGGAATCGTAACCTTAAATTGGTCCTTGCTTACGAAAGGATTGCTTATGTACTTGATTCTGATGTTCCTGAACCTTTACCTGAAGGGGCCTCTATTAAAGAACATACTACCTTAAAGAGGTGGAAAGAGGATCATATTTTAGCAAAATGCATCATGTTGGCTTCTATGTCATATCATTTGCATAAGCAACATGAAAATTATGTTGAGGCTAGGGACATTCTTATCCATTTGCATGAGCTATATGGAGAAGAAAGTAGAAATGCTAGATATGAGATACCGATGCAATTGTTCCAAACCAAGATATAAGAGGGAGAGAAGGTTGGGCCACATGTTAGACGATTAGGCTCATTAAGCAATTGGAGAATTTAGATTTCACCATCGCTTCCAACCTTCAAATGGATTTGATCCTACAATCCCTACCTAATTCCTTCTCTAATTTCACTATAAACTTTAACATGAATACAATGGAATGCACTCTAATCGAATTACATAATAGTCTTGTGATTGTACAGAATTCCATAAAAGGCAAAGGTTAAGAGGTTGTTTTAGTTGCTTCTTCTAGTAGTAAGACTACCAAGAAGAAAAAGAAAAAGAAAGACTCCATACTTAAGCTAAATGGTGGAGTAAGCAAAGACAAGTCCACAAAGGTAGCTTCAGATTGTAATGGAAAGTGTTCCATTGTGATCAAAGTGGACATTAGAGAAGAAGTTGCCCATAGTATTTGGAATCCTTAAAGGGTAAGAAAAAGAACAAAGGGAAGGGCAAGCCTTTTGAATGTATGTCTTTTAATTGTTCGATTTCCAATATTTCACATGGTTCATCAAAGGCTTGGATACTTGATAGTGGTGCAAGTTCTCACATTTGTACTTCTATGTAGGAAATGGCAAACAGTAGAAGCATGGAAAAAGAGGAGTGATCCTAAAGCTCGAAAATGGAGCTAGTGTTGCAGCCAAAGCCATTGGAACGACTTCCATTAACCTTTTTTATTATGTATTATTTTTAAAAGATGTTTTGTACATTCCTAATGCCTATAAGAACATCATTTCTATAACTAGTATGACTAGTATGGGTTATGAACTCTTATTTAAGAAAGATGTTTGTATTATCTATTATAGTAATAGAATCATTGGTATAGGTTATGTACTTAATGGTCTTTATTATTTAGATAACGATAATAATAATACAACTCCAAGCATAAGTAATATAAATGCCATGACAAAAATAACTCCTAGTTCAAAACATATTTGGCATCTTAGACTAGGCCATATTGCCAAAGATAAGATATCAAAATTGGAGAAAATTAGGATCCTTACCTCTTTGGGTGGTGAACCTACTTCAATTTGTGAGTCTTGTATCCAAAGCAAAATGACTAGGTCACCTTTTATTGGACAAAATGAAAGAGCCAAAGAAGTTTTGGAACATATACATAGTGATGTATGTGGTCTATTTAATGAAATGGCATGAGGTGGATATTTATATTTCATTACATTTACAAATGACCTTTCAAGGTTAGCATATGTATATTTAATGAAGTATAAATATGAATCCTTTGAAAAGTTCAAAGAATTCAAAAGTGAAGTTAAGAAACAAATGGGAAAAGTTATTAAAATCCTACTATCAGATCAAAGAGGTGAATACCTAAGTACTGAGTTTAAAGATATCCTTAAAGAATATGGCATTATATCACAATTAACTTCTCCTAGAACACCATAGTTAAATGGTGTGTCTGAAAGGACAAATCATACTTTATTAGATATGGTGCATTCTATGATGGGCTATACTGATTTGCCTATCTCCTTATAGGGATTTACATTGCAAACTGCCATTTATCCTTAATAGAGTTCCTTCCAAATATGTTCCTACTACTCCATATGAGATATGGTATATCAAGAAACTAAGTCTTAAACATGTTAAGATCTGAGGGTGTCCAGCACACATTAAAAAGCTAAAGACAGATAAATTGGAAGAAAGGTCTATAAAGGGTAGGTTTGTTTGATTTCCTAAAAGTGGTTTAGGATATAATTTCTATCTTCTTTCTGAGTAAATAATTGTTGTTAGTCAAGATGTCATATTTCTTAAGAAACAGTTTCTTCAAGACGGTGGCAAACGAAGAAAGATAATATCGAATGAGTGGTCATTTGATGAAATCCAACAAAATGATCAAATGGATATTAATCAATCTCATGATGAGTCAACACCAGTTAATGATATCTCCACACAAAAACCTCTGAGATCTAGTGGGATATCTCATCCTTTAGAGAGATATGGATTTCTTCATGGTAATGTGCAAGGGTTGTTCTTCATGAAGAAGTTGATCATGGTGATGACCCTAATAGTTTTGAGCAAGCTATATCGGATGTAGATTCCTTAAAATGGCTAGAAGCTATGAAATTTGAAATAGATTCCATGTATACTAATCAAGTCTAAAAACTTGTTGATCCACCTGAGGGTATAATACCTATAGGATGAAAATGGATTTTCAAGTGAAAGATTGGCGTAGACAAAAACATAGAGACATTCAAAGTTAGGCTTTGACTATGAAGAAACTTTCTCGCCCATAGCCATGCTTAAATCCATTAGGATTTTATTAGCTATAGCAGCACACTATGACTATGAGGTTAGGCAAATAGATGTCAAGTCCACATTTCTTCATGGTAACATTGAGGAAGACATATTCATGGAACAACCTAAAGGTTATGAATCTAAAGAACATTCCAAAGTGTGTAAGCTTAAGAGATCCATTTATGGTCTTAAGCAAGCTTTGAGGAGCTGGAATCATTATTTTGATGAAGCAATTAAATTGTTTAATTTCATCAAGAATGAAGATGAGCCTTGTGTGTACAAGAAGGTTAGTAGGAGTGCACTCACTTTCCTTGTGTGTACAAGAAGGTTAGTAGGAGTGCACTCACTTTTCTTATCTTGTATGTGGATGATATACTATTAATGTGAAATGACATTGGTATGTTAACAACTGTAAAAGTTTGGTTATCCAAAAATTTCTCCATAAAGAACTTAGAAGAGCTACCTATAATCTTGGAATTCGTATCTATAGAGATAGATCAAAAAGAATGATAGAACTTTGTCAAAGTCAATATTTGAAAAGGGTGTTGAAATGGTTCAACATATAAGATTCCAAGAAAGGATTGTTGCCTGTGAAGTAGGGTATCCACCTTTCTAAGGCTATGTCTCTCAAGACACCTAAAGAAATGGTAAACATGGCAAAAGTTCCATATGCTTCAGCAATTGAAAGCCTAATGTATGCTATGTTGTGTACTAAGCCAGATATCGCATATGTTGTTAGTTTGATTAGCAAATTCCAATCCAATCCAAGATTAGATCACTAAATTACTATCAAAGCTATCCTTAAGTACTTAAGAAGAATTAAGGATTTAGTTTTGATATATGGAGGAGGTGACTTAAGGATAGATGGGTTTATAGATTTTAACTTCTAGTAAGATATTAATGATAGAAAGTCTATCTTTGGATTTGTTTTCACTTATAATAAAGGAGCAGTTTGCTAGAAAAGTTCCAAGCAATTAACTATTGTAGATTCCACTACATAAGCCAAGTATATTACTACATCTAATGCTACAAAAGAAGTTGTTTGGATTCGAAAGTTTGTAATAGAACTTGGAGTGGTTCTTAGCATTGAGTCGTCAGTTCCTCTCTACTGTGACAATAATGGAGCTACAGCTTAAGCAAAGGAACCAAGGTCTCACTAAAAATCAAACATATAGAAAGGTGCTATCATATTATCAGAGAAAAAATTAGGAAAGGTGAGATAGCCATACAAAAAATAGCATCAGTTGAAAATATAGCAAATCCACTCACTAAAGCAATGAGTCAGCAACAACTAGAATTTCATCTTGAGAAGATGGGAATTAGATATTTCACTGATTAGCTCTAATGCAAGTAAGAGATGTTAGAGGGTATGCCCTAGAGCAATGTATAAGATATGTAAATGTAAAACATTATCCCTAAATGGCAATAAAATATATGTTTATAAATGAAATTGTTCGATTGTACTAAATGTATATTTGTAGTCCATAAGTATTTTTCAAAAGAGGATATATTCTTAAGTGTTAAGAATATGGATGGCAGATCGCTCTTAAATAAATACTTCAAAATGTCCATGGTCATATGATTATTGATTGGACATCATTAATTCCGAAAGACCATTACCTTAGTTTATAATCTATAATCAGTATGTGATACTTATGATTATAAAGACATTGAACATCATACTATTTGACAAATGTTATTGATATAAACATATGGATATTTATATGATGAATTGTTGAACTATAACATTAGATGATGATAACATGGAGTTTTATTATTAATTAGTAAATCATCATTTATGTCATAATTGTACATATAGTCTTTTAACTTAAGGGACACTATATCTCATTCATGAGTAATTGGAATTTATTACTACTTACATACTAATGCTATTCAAGTATTGGTATATAGTATATGATAGTTCTAACTAGTTATATATGGAGGTAAGTGGTCGCCAAGAGAGAATTCATTAACTTAAATAAACAAGGATAAAATCTTATGCTATTTGATTATTCTTGATAATTAAATCCTTGGCTAAGGTGGTAAAGATTCACTAGAAAGGATTTCTAGTAGAAATTAATTTTATCAAGAATTAGAATCAAGATATAGATATATGATCAAAGCATATTAGGGTTTGACAAATCTATGACCCTAGATAAGATTGGGATTTTGTAATGAAGGGATTTTAGTGTATGTTAATTATGATCAATGGTCCATAAAATGAATAAGAAAGTAAAAACTTATATTCATTCTAATTAGATAGTCATGATGCAACAACTCACACCCACCCTAGGAGTTTTCATGACCAATTACTTGAATTTAGATCTATGAAGTCAAAATGTGTGCTTTTATGTATGTGATTGAAGAGTATGTGGCATGTTAGATGAGTTCTAATATGCATAAAACAAATTATTATTATGGAATAAGTGATTTATATGAAGTGCATATGTGTAAAATAATTTACTTCACATAAAGTGAATTTCCATGCACAAAGCGATTTTTAAGCATAAAATAATTTTTTATTAGTATTTTTAAAATATTTTTGAATAAATATTTTGAGGGGAATTTCAATGAAAATAATAAGAAAAATATTTTATTTTTAATTATCTTTAGTCAGCCCTTAAATTAAATAAAAGGCCCAATTTTCTAAAAGCCCTCTACACCGAAACACTCCTAACCTAGGTCATTAATAGCAAAATTGTAATTTTGCCAAAACCCTAATTATATAAGCCAAAATTCAGCCAGCCCTATGGAGACAGCCACCATTTTGTTATTCTTCAAAATTTTTATAGAAAAACTCTATCAAAAATATTCTCTCAACCAAAATTCACAAAGTGCCTTCAAACCTTGCGATTTTGTAATTATTTTTATAAGTTTTTCGTTCCTTTCAATCTATTACTTGATTTTTATGAAACTAACCATGAGAAATCTATTTATGGCTGTATATTAACTATTTTATTACTATATAATTTAGGCTAGGTGAATTATTTGGAGGAGAAACTAATTTTCAACTGAAAACACAACCCTTTCTTCGCAGATCTTCCAAAGGTGAACATTAAAACTCAAAATTGGAATTTTCATGCAATTTTTCAAGGGGGTTGCTGATTTGTGTGTGAATGTGTTCTAAATTGATTTTTTTTGTGTTTAGATGAAAATTTTTTATTTAAATCATATTTTGATATATTTCTCTAATGATCGAAAAGTATCAAAAACAAAAAAGATTCATGGTTTTCATCCTAAAACTTTAAAGTTGGAATTTTCATGTGTATAAAATTTAAGAAGGTGCTAATTCATATGTATCAGTGTTATAAAATGATTTTTATTGTGATTATATGAAAAATATTGGATTAGACCATGTTTTTGCATATTACTGTAATGAACGAAAAGTGTGGAAAGTAAGAAAATTCATGTTTTTCCTTGATGGGTGCATTTGACTTACATTGGGAATTTGATCCCAATGTCTATAATTTTTATATGATACATTTTAATGATTATTGATACATATACATGAATGATAAATGATTAAATCCCATGTTAGTTGAAGGAGTGACTCTAGACCAAAGACTAGAGGAATTTGGCTTAGCTAGGGTTTCCTAACCCTAACTAATATGTTGTGATCAATATGTGTATATGATTAAGTAACATATGAAATAGGTTTTATGATAAGTTAATAGCAAATTAATGATCTTAAATTGACTATGAGATTGATTTTATGATTTGGTCAAAAGAGATAAGCATGACTGTTTAAGGTTAATTGTTAAGTTGATATATATGGAAAGTGTTAAGTCTACTAAGTGGAATGTTAAATTGAATTGATAATAAGATCATGATACTATGTTTGAATTTAGAGAAGTCATAGTATGAGTTATAATGTGATTTCATGTGAGCTTAAGAAGGCTGAGAGTGCAAGACTTTAAAAGTCAACATGTTATATGCAAATGATGAGTGCACTTCTAAATGCAACTCTAAATATATGTGAATGCTATATGTATATAGAGTAGTTATAGGATAGGATAGCATGATGATTAAGAAAATGCTAAGTATTAAATTATAATTTTATGTTAAAGCTTGAGAAGTATTAGAAGTTCAAGGGCTACAGCAATTAGGAGTTAAGGAACCACAAGGTGAGCAAACATTATATTATTGTTACAAGTACAAGCTATCATGATATGTGAGCCTTTGACATTCTTGAAATCCAAGTTCTTTTCTATTTTCAAATACTATTATATGATTTCTTGTTAAGCTTAGGTTGCCAAAGGACAATTGGTCTAAAACCATTTTTGATTATCCAATGATAATAAAGAACATTTGTGATTATTGCCCTAACTTATATTCTTTCTAGAACTACACTGTTATTTATCTTTTATTTCATAAGCTAAACATCTATTATTATTGTGCTACATGTGATTGTATTTCTTCAATGCTATTATTATAAGTGATTACCATGAGCTCTAGCTATGGTATCCTTGAACCCTTTTACGCAAAAATCTTTATGCCGATGCGGGTAATCATCGAAACCTGTGCACATGGTCTAAACCCGATGGATAAGGACATAGTATCCACATCAGATAAAAGGATCAATTCTAGCCATTGGGCTTAATCAGCTATATGCTTCTTTATGACAAGAGTTGGGATTTGGCTTGGCCACCTCTCCTTAGTGTATGTGAGTGAATTGAGCAAATGTCTTTACTCATAAGTGAATTAAGCAGAGTATGATAAGTGTTTAATTAACTACATTTGTTCTTAATGTATTTTATCCTTAAATTGAGTTTAATTTGTTTGTTTAGTGTCTTTCCTAAGATCTTTTATGTTTTTAAGAGCTATGAATCAATTTATCAAGAAACTATGAAGCCTAGGAGCAAAAACAGACGAAAAGGGGCAAAGTATTCAAGATCATTTCTACCCCACGCTTATAGGGTTGGGCGTGGCCTAAGGAATCAAAGGTAGCAGCCTACCATGGGGTGAGCCACACCCGTGGCTTTGGCCATGACTTGAGAAGCACAATTAAAGAGCTCCAGTAACCTGCCATGAGGTAAGCCATGGCCTGACCCATGCCCTTGCCATTCACTAGATGAAATTGACACCGATCCCATGGGGTGAGCCATGGCCGTGGCCTTGAATGTGGGTAGAGGAATCGATAGCTATATAAAGAGTTTCATGCAGAAACAAAGAGGAGCTGTCATAGAGCAAAAATGGAGATCTAAGGGTTGGATAAGCCCTAGAGTCATAGGAGAGACTTAAAGGCTAGAGATATTGAGGGCTTAATTGATTCAAAGACTAAGATCCAAATGGATGTGGAAGATTAAAAAGAAGATTTCAAACGATATCTCCAAGATTTGTTTGAGATTTCTCCCTCTTTTATTTTCTGCGTCTTTGTTCTTCAATTTTAGTATGAACTAATTGTATGTGTAATGAACCCTAGTTTGGATTATATAGATTGAAGAATTTAAACTTTAATCAACTCATCTTTGATGGTTTTGTTTTCATGATAAATCTTATTATTCTAATTAGCAATTGCTAGCTTGTTGATTGGATATTGTTTTTATGTTGGATGAGTAAAGATACCCTGATATAGATAGATCACTTATGGGAATAGAGAGTTGATTGGGGTGCTAGATATAGACCTACAAAACTTCTTTGGATGTTAATGTCTTGAACTTAATGCTGCTCCTATTTGATTATAGGTTAAGAAGAGATTCCCCTATAATACTTAGGAAGTTAGGGATTTAATCACTTGATAAAGGTTTTTATCTAATTTAGTGAGAGTCCAATTCAATCCATTATTTGATATGCATGAGAAACTAGGGTGATTTATATTTAGATTAGCTTTGCCTAGATTATTGCCATCAATATCATTTACTTACTCTCTTAGGTTAGCTTAATTACTTTAGCTTAGTTTAATTAATCTACATTTTGATCAACTAGACAATAGTCAAAGTTTGCGCTAGTACTTATACACTATCCCCGTGGAGACGATACTCATACTCTTTACTTTATTACTTGATGATGACCTGTGCACTTGTATTTTGTTAGTGTGTGTTTCGGCACATCAAGTTTTTGGTACCGTTGCTAGGGATAGTTTTATAATATTAACAATATTAATAGAGATTACTGATCTAGTTTTTATTTTCATATTTGTTTTTGTTTTTGCCTTACTTGTTTTATTTTTAGCTGTTTTATTTGTTTTTTCTACTTTACATTTTTGTTTTGCTTTAAGTTTGTGTTTCTAGAAAAAAAATTTCTCCATGGCTAATCAGAACTATCAGGACTGGAATTCTTACCCAAATCCAGAATAGGGATAACAGGGAAATCAATATTACAATTCTATCAAACTAATTTCCTAGAGGAATATGTATAGGAAGCACTAAAAGAGAAGTCATCCCTTGAGCTTGCAGTAGAAAGATTCATAGCATCTACAGAAAATTAGGTTGAGGAAGTGGACAAAAGAAATGATAAATTAGAAGCTAGCTGTCTAACTCAATTTGAACTAGACACTACATTAGAGGATGACGAGCATACACAGGAGGAACGAAGGTTTGAAGAGATGTTTGTAAAATTAATGGAAGCTATAGAGAAAAGATTTCAGAGTATAGGGACAGCCTTGGAATACCAAAACCTCTCTTCATAATCTAGAAAATTTCATTGGATAGATTTTGCAATCACTAAATGATAGACCTAAAGGCAATTTTCTAAGCAATACTAAAGCCATTCTAGAAGAGCAACAAAAGACCACTGCCATCAATTGGTTTTGGGATGATGACAATGAGGAAAATGAGAATGGTGAGCCATATGGCATGTGTAGAGTGGATTCAAGTGTTGAAGAATTCTTTTTTGATGATAGTGAGTTATGTGAGAGCATGGAAGGGGGCATTATGGATTTAGAGAGTAATGACAACTGCATCCCCCCTATCATTCCATCTCTCCCACCTTTTGAAGAGAATGGAAATACCCCACTCATAAACCCAATACCCACCTCTCCTATACCCTAAATTTTGTCTAATGAACATCCAGCCACAAATGATCTTACACCTTTGCCACCTTTCTTTTAGGAAGCTTGAGTCATTAACAAATACACATTTAAAGGTTAGTGAATTTAGGTGGAGCATCTCAAAATTACATAAGGTGGCTAACATTTGTGATATGCCTACTCTCTTGGGTGCCAAGCCTGCAATCTCTGCATCTAGTCTGTGGGTGAAATTGTTCGACGATGGTTCTAAACCTAGCAAGCTTAGGTTTGCATGAAATGTGGAGCCAAAAATTTTTATTGCTAAAAGAAGGCTATACAAAGGCCAAAACCTTTGCATACTCTTCTTTATCTTAGTTTATGGAGGTAGACAGCACATGGAAACCTCCATGCCATTGGTGAAGGATGAATAATAATAATGTCCAGCTAATACGATGTTAAAGAAGCGCTGAATGGGAGGTAACCCATTGATGGTTTCTATTTTTATTTTTATTATTTCTCTTTTATTTTTATTTTCTTTTTTTATTTTCTTTTTATTTTTGTTATTACATGGATCTTATCTTAGTTGTAGTTCAATATTTCTATGTGCAGAAACATGGCTCATGGCAAATTTTTACTAGAAGGCAGATCACCAAAGATTCATATGGGACATCATTCAGGGCAGTTAATTCTTCTTTTTACTTTTTCATTTTCATTATTTTTAACACATTGGGGACAATGTGTTACTTAAGTGTAGGGGAGAGGTGTTTTATTATGCCCTATCTTTTATTAAATCTTGAGATTGACTAAATTGAGTTGTGGTAATAGTTTGATTTGAAATTAACTCTCTCCAGTGATAAATTGGTCTAATTTTTCTAAGATAATGACTTGTTGCAGTGTGGATTGAATGTGGTGGTCATGATTAGGGAATTAAATTTTTCCAAATCTTTTTGCCTGAAATTTGAAGCTTTAGTTACACTTCTTAAGCCTATTTTATTCCACTGTTATTTTTGTTCTAGTTTAGTAGAAATGCTTAATACCTTAGGTAACTTGACTGTTTTTCTTACAAAAAGAAATACCTTAGGTAGCTTGATTGTTTTATTGAAAAAAAAAAGAAAAAAAAATAAGTATATATAAAAAAGAAAAAGATTATGTAAAGGAGCTTTGAAAATATTTACGTATTTCGCTATTCTTAATTTTTTTAAGCAAAAGGGGTTGAGATTATGAATAGTGCTAGTAGCCATTTGAATATGTGATTCTAGTTGAGTAGCCAAGGGCCAGCACCATAAGTGTTTGCATTCGCATAAAAAGGCCAGTATGATAGTTCAAACAAGTCGGGCTCCTTAGCTAATTAAAAAGAAAAACATAAATTGAAATGCATAATCAATGAAAAGACAAGTACATAGTCAAGTACCTAAGGGAAAAATCCTTATAAATCTACTTTACCTAAAATTTTATCTCTATGGAATTATTTGCTCAAACTTGTAACTTTAGAATTTAGGTTTTAGGTTTTTGAGATATGTTTTAGAGATTTCTTGATTTGGCTACCATATTCGAGCCTTGCTGATTTTGTAAATCTTTTTGAAATTCTTTGACTAGAGAGGGTGGATTTTATTTCTTACTATTGTTACAATTTAATTTGTATGAGGACAAGCAAATACTCAAGTGTGGGGGAATTTGATAAGTGTTTAACTGACTATAATTTTACCCCTTGTTCTTAATGTATTTTATCCCTAAATTGAGTTTGATTTTTTTGTTTAGTGTCTTTCCAAAGTTCTTTTATGTTTTTAGGAGCCATTGATCAATTTATTAACAAACTATGAAGCCTAGGAGTGAAAACGAAAGAAAACAGGCAAAGTGTTGAAGATCATTCCTACCCCACGCCTGTGGGGTTGGCCATGGCCTAAAGAATTAGAGGCAATAGTCTACCACGGGGTCAGCCATTCCCATGGCTCTAGCCATGACTTAAGAAGCATAATTGAAGAGTTCCAATAGCCTACCATAGTGTAAGCCATGGCCTGAGCCATGCCCTACCATTCCCTAGACAAAATTGACATCGATCTTGGGGGGTGAACCACGGACGTGGGCAAAGGAATCGATAGCTATATAAAGAGTTTCATGAAGAAACAAAAAGGGGGAGCTGCCATAGAGCAAAAATAGAGATCTAAGGGTTGGCTAAGCCCTAGAGTCACGAGAAAGGCTTGAAGGCTAGAGATATTAAGGGCTTAATCAAATAAAAGAATAAAATCCAAGTGGATGTGGAAGATTGAAGAGAAGATTTCAAAGGATAACTCTAATATTTGTTTGAGATTTCTCCCTCTTTTATTTTTTGCATCTTTATTCCTCAATTTTAGTAAGAACTAATTATATGTGTAATGAACCCTAGTTTGGATTATATAGATTGAAGAATTTAAACTTTAATCAATTCATCTTTGGTTGTTTTATTTTCATGATAAATCTTATTATTCTAATTAGCAATTGCTAGCTTGTTGATTGGATATTGTTCCCATATTGGACAAGTAGAGATACCGTGATATAAATTGATCATTATAGAAATAGAGAGTTGATTAGGGAGCTAGAGATAGACCTATAAAACTTCTTTGATTACAGGTTAAGAAGAGATTCCCTTGTAATACTTACAAGTTAGGGATTTAATCACTTGAGAAAGGTTTTTATCTAAATTAGTGAGAGTCCAATTCAATCAATTGTTTGATATGCATGAAAAACCAAAGGGATTTATATTTAGATTAGCTTTGCCTAGATTATTGCTATCAATATCAGTTACTTGCTTTCTTAGGTTAGCTTAATTAATTTAGGTTAGTTTAATTAATCTACATTTTGATCAACTAGACAATAGTCAAAGTTTACATTAGCACTTATATACTATCCTTGTAGAGATGATACTCATACTCACTACTTTATTACTTGATAACGACCTGTGCACTTGCAGTTTGTTAGTGTGCCTTTCGGCACATCAGGATCTTCACTCACAATTAATAAGTGCAATTTCTATGAACTTGTTAAATTGCAAACTTTGAACCATGAGCTATGAATCTTGAATTGTGAATCATTAACTATGAGTTACAAGCTTTGGGGCCCTTTCAAAGGGATATGTGTTATTATATATGCTATATTGTTTACTCATTGAGATCATCTATCTAACCTCTTTTCTTTGTATAGTTCTAAGTGAGCATTATGAAGAGGCAAGGTGATGGCTCAAGCAATCTACTCTGCTTGGGGGATTTCCTTGTCCAAGTCTTTTACTATACTATGATGTGAAGTGTCATTATTAGATGCTTCTAGAGTCTCATTTCTAGAATATTATTCATTTGATAATTTACTTGGAGACTTAAGTATTCTTTTCATATAGATTGTCTTTAAAAGTATTTTTAAACTATTCTTCTGCTGGTTAAAGTTTATTTTTCTGTATTGTTGGATAATTAAGTTAACACATGAGGTTCTGGTAAGATCCTAAGCAGTGTTTATATATACACGAATGGGTTCTATGGGTGTGGGTGACCTTATGTCTCCCTATATTTTAAGACCGTCATATCTCTAAAAATGGAATGTGACACAAGATATGCAATGCTAGTCGTCGCTCATGGTTTATGGGATTAAGGGTGAAATAGGGATTTCATATTAGTAGAGAAAAATGTTTTCTCAATCCCATTGCTAATTAGATATGAACCTAGAAAGTCTCACACCCATAAGTGTTCACCTTCTAAGAATAAAAGGATTACCATAATAATTAGTTAAAGTGTTTAATTAATTGATTAATGATAAAAGGATTGAATTTGTAATTAAATTTACAAAGACCCTAGCATGTCTTGAAGTTTAAATCCAAAATGATTTCTTATTAATTAAATCCAAATTTATATATAATATAAATGAGACAGATTAAATTAATTAAAACTATGGATGAGTTAAAAGAATTAATTTTGAGCTTTAGAAAAAACCTTAAATAGCCTAAGCCTATTTGAGAAATGGAGAGAGGCAATTTAGGGGTTAGAGAATTTCTATAACCCTAAAGCCCATATAAGGAGTTTAGGGTTAGAGATTTTCTATAACCCTAAAGCCTATATGATGAGTTTAGGAGTTAGAGAAAGTGCACCAAGGTCAAAATGGTCTTTTAACTATATAAGGTTTAATTGAAATAATCATAGAACCATAAAGGGTAATATGGTCTTTTCCATTTAACCCTAAGGCATAAAGCAAATATAATATCTCATTTGTCCCTTAATTAACAACATAGTTATTAGCTATATAAAAGGCAAATGATGTTGTAAAATAAAGAGGTTTTATGCACATTTTTTCAAAATAGAAACCTTAGTAACTAAGTATTGAGTGAAGAGAAAAGGTAGAAGAGTTCTTCAATTTTCTTATTCTTCATTTCTCGTTCTTTATTCTTTGTAAAAGAGCAAAGGTTTCTTGTGTTGAAAAGATATATCCATAGCAATCAGAAGAAATCAAATCACCAAGGATTTGTGTTAAAATAGCTTATATTCAATTGGACTACCAAGAGAGAGAATCAAAAAGATCTAAATAAATCAAAGTGTGCCTTAGAGGTGGATTTTGGTGTGGATAATCTAGAGGCTCAACATTTGGGGAGCTTTTATAGAGGAAAGAAGACTTGGAGTTCATATGCTTCAAGAGGTAATATGATTACCACTTAATCTTCTTTCTTTCTTATGTGTTTTACACACTAATTAGTAGATTGCTTAAATGTTTATTGGACTCATTTAGGTGAAAATGAAATTTTAAATTGTTTGAAATTTCACCCATCTTATTACTTCTTCTTGATTTACGCCCAATATTCCTTTCATTATGATTTTTTACGAGTTCATTTGAAAGGCTTAGTCAAGTTCTACCTTAGGCTCGGTCAAGTTTAGAAGGCTCAGTCAATTTTGGCCTTTGGGTAGTTCATTTGGAAGGCTTAGGTAGATTTTTCCTTTGGACTAGGCTCGGATACAAGATTTTGTAGGAGATCAAACTAAGAGGCTAAGTCTAGCTTAGAGGAAAGGTTAGGCTAAGAAACTAGCCTAGGAAGGCTTGGTTAGATTTTTTTCTCGGAGTGCTAGATTTGTTTTTTTAAGATGTCAAATTGGGCGGTTGAGTCTAGCTTAGATGAAAGGTCAAGCTAGGAAACCAACTTGGAAAGGCTTAGTCAAGTGTTGGCTTTAGAGAGATTATGGGCTTTATGAAAGCTTTTGGGGCTTCTTAGTAAAAGTAGTTAGCTCAAGTATGGTGCTAAAGATTTTGAAATGGATGAACAAAATTTTCATGCCCATTATAAGGTTGGTGCCTTCACTTTGTTGGACCAAAGAGGCTTGGTCTTTTCAAAGATAATGAGATTTTGATAAATATACATGGAATGACTTGATTTGGAGTGGCTTGAGCCATTCTGAAGCTTTGCAAGAAATGACTTAATTTTGGTTATGCTAAAGAAAATTGGCTTTAAGGATGATGAGTCTTGAAATACTTTGGATTTTCAATTCTACTTATGGGTTTGGGTCTTAAAAGATGATAAGACTTTGCTGAGTAAATGGTCGTATAAGACTTGAGCTTAAAAGGATAGGATGGTACATTATGAGTTTAGGAATGATTTTAGGGTAGGTTGAAAATTCTTAAAAGGATTAAGTAGGTTGTATGATTTTGTTATATGATTCATAGAAAAGAACAAGTCAAGCTTTTCTTGCCATTTTGAGATTGAAGAGACGTTTAGGGTGACACTCTATTAGCTTAAATGTAGATGACATACTGGCTAAAAGGAAGTGCCCTAAAGAGTGGCTTAAGGACTGGTGAGAAAAGACAACTTGCAAATCATGTTCCTAATAAGAAATAAGGATGCAACAAATAGGCAAAAGATGTGACAGATTATGCATTAGCTCTTTGAACTAAGCGATGGGATGGGATGACAAGAGATGATGATGATTTAAAAAGATATGCCCCCACTATAAGATAAGGGCATAGAAGATAATATCACTTTAAAGAATGAGCCTCTAATGAAGAAGGATGACTTTAGAATGTATAAGATGAGACAGATTGATTGAAGACAATTTCACAACTTTAGACGAGAAGAAAGATGACTAGGATGAGCTTTCTCTCTCTCTCTTAGCTCTAACTTCTACCTAAGCTGCCTTTTTGGATTTTCAACTTAGTGGGCCTAAATTGATGAAATTTGGGAGAAAAGATTCCATTATGATTTGCTATTATTCTTTACTTTGAAGGGCTCTAGCCTTTGAATTTTGGATTTGACGGACTTACTGCCCTTTGTTGAGGTGTATCGTTTGATTACTCAAAGTATAATGGGTAATTACATTGAATTATTTTTTTGTACATCAATTATTTGATAAGTGGTCTATTTATTGATCTTCTCTAATTTAGGAGCCGATGAAGTGATTATTGATTTGTGAGAATGGGGGCACCTCAAATTTTGCTAATTGTAGGGGATTTAATTTATTGTTTGTTCATTTTCCTTTTTCTCTTTTTTTTCTCTTTCTTTTTCTTTCTTCCTTTTTTTTTTTTTTTCAAAGCTCATCCATGTTTAAAATAAGAAAGAAAAGTACCCAAATAATTAAAAAAAATGTGGATGTTTTATTACAATGAAAAATTTTATTACTAGATAACAAAAATGGATCGACATGGTCGATAAAAAAATTCACAAAAAAAGAAAAAAGATGACAAACTCAAACTCGAATTTAGACTCAGACTTTAAGATTTGGACTCATACTCAAACTTAGAATTGGAATTCAATCTTAGATAGGTTAGAATAACTAAACTTGAACTCTTCCACGTCATGCCACTTAGAGTTGAGGTAAGGTGGAGTCAAATTGGTTTCGGGTTCTTCATCACTATTTAGCTTGGTAGTGAGGAGTTTAGGTTGAAATGATGCACTTTGTATGCAATCTTCAACCTTTGATGCTATACCAAAGCTTTGAAAGTGGGTAGGTATTGGGTTAATAAGTGGGCTCGATAGGCTGCAAGTAGATTCTTGACAAGGAAGTCCATTTGTTCTTACTCTATTGGTGTGATTATCATTTGAGTAGCGTTAGCCCTCCACCTTGTAAGGAACATGGAGAAGGACCACTCTTGAAGTTATTTAGTAGTTTCCAAGTCATGCCTAGTGACATCCATTTCACCATTGTAATGATACTATTGGATAAAGGTACAACAGATATTATCCCACATCTTCTTTTGGCTCTTCTCGAGTGAAAAGAACCATCTCCTAGTGGCATCGATTAGTGATAGTTAGAATAATTGATCAAAGAGGTCATTACTAAGTTCGAAAGGTTTCATTACTCTTACTTATATCTTCAGATGGGTCTTAGGGCAAACGGGTCCATCAAATATGTCCAGTTTAGGCATTGTGAATTTAAGCGGAAGCTTGGCATTAGGGAATAAGGTCAAATTGTCCACTTCAATTAGGTCACTACTGTGTGTTAGGGATTTGATGGTTTTCTCCATAGTTTCAAGTTTTTCCATGAGCATTCTAATGTCTAGATAAAAGAAAACTTCCCCATCTTAGTTTAGATATAAGTTAGCTTAATTCAAACTAGGGTTAGGTTTGGTTTGGTTCAGTGTTAGGTTTAGGTTAGTCTGGTTAAGGGTAGCTTGGTTAATCATAGCTAAACTTTTTCAATGATGAGTTCCCTTTATTTCTTAAATTGGGCTTATTGAGTAGCTAGGATAGCTTAGAAATGCTCTTTTTGCTTTTTAAGGAGTTTGGTCATAATTGTGGTTAGGGAAACTGCGTCAAGTGGGTTGGCCATTAGTACTTTCAAATTAAAGCAATAAGGAAAGTGACGAGTATGAAATGGAAAAGGTGATGAAAGTATAGGCATATAGATCCTAAGAGAAAAGGCTTACCTATTGTGTCATGGGACAACCATTTTTTAGGGCTTAAGGTATGATAAGGCAAATGCTTTTATTTAGGATAGCAGATTGGACCAAAGGTATTAGATTTAAGATAGCCTGTTGGCCAAAGTTACCGAGTTTAAAGGTAATGGGCTAGTTTTAAAGGTAATGGGCCATATGTTTTAGGCTTAAGGATAGTAGATTTAATTTTGAATAAGGGGTAGGATCAAGATAACAGTTTTGGTATGGAGAACCTAAGGTGCCTATTTTTTTTCTTTTCTTTTTTTAGATAAGGATAGGAGTTGTGGTTTAGGCTTATGCTCAAGTAATAGGGTTTTCAAGGTTGGATATGAGTTTTAGGGTTATAGGTTTATAGCTTAAGGTCTAAAGGTTAAAGATGGTTTAGGTTTACATTTAAGGTGTGAGGTTCAAGTGTTTTGTATATAGGGTAAGGCTAGGACGAGGTGTTTAAGGCATATGGTTAAGGTGATGGTGTTTAGGATAAAGGCTATGGTGAGGTGTTTAAAATTAAAGGTTAGGGTGATGGTTCTATGTTTATCAGGGGCAAAGGTGATTGGGATAGAAGTGAGTGTGTTTAACGTTTAGGAGTGAAGGTGTTTGGATAGAGGTAAGAGTGTCTAGGGTTTTAGGTTAAGGGCTAGAATAAAAGGATAATAGCATTTAGGTCAAAGATTTGGGTGATGGTTTAAAGGTTATTGATAGGGTGATTGGGTATAAGTGAGAGTGTTTATAGGGGAGGTGTTTGAATAGAGGTAAGAATGTTTGACCCTTCTTTGGTTTAAGGGTTGACCTAAACTTGAGATGAATGCATGTTTTGTTATACAATATGGATACATGATATGCATGGGAAAATCATTTCATAAGAGGGCAAAGGTAAAAGGTTTTAATTATAGTACATAAAATCTATAGTCAGGATCTAGGTTCATTACACGAAAAGGTAAAGGTGGCTTGCACATGGTACCCATCACACTAAAGCAATGATATATCTAACCATATGTGACTCAAGGAGTCTCACATAGGTCCAACAGTATGTACATGCTCATTACACCTTTGAAAGGATCAAAGGATCTATCATGGGGTGGATGATTTCACTATTGGAAAATAGACCCAAGGAGGGTTATCCACTCGATGTTACTCACTATCCATTGTTTTCCTAAAACTAGGTTAAATGGCAAAGAGCCTATACAAGTGATGTATGCAAAGTCACAATTATATTAAATAGCCACACTATTTTTAAACCAATTAGTAGTCTGCTTATTTCTTTTAAAAGAATTATCTCCAGTGGAGTCGCCAGCTCTGAGATCTCACCCAAGCACGGGTATGATCCGCTAAAGGAATCGAAATGCTCATTTGGAAAAGAACTCATGAGGAAGCCCTCGAGCTTATTTTTTATAGATTTGAAAATATTTTTTTAGAGTCACCACCTTAATTTATTTTTATTTGGAAAAATATAACAAAAAACCCATTTGACTCTAATTATTACCAAAGGAAAAACATCACTAGCCTCGAAATAAAAGAGGATTTAGGGACTAGGTTTTTGGTTTATTTTAACAAAATAAGTTTTGCCAATTAATATAAAAGTAACTTAAAGTATATTTCATGGACAATTTAAGATGCATAAAAAGTTTGTAATATCATTCAACTCATTCATTCAATAATAAAAAAAATATATAGTTAAAGTTCAAAATGGAAGAAAGTTAACATTACAATAAAAATTCTAAACTTTAGGGGGCAATAAAAATCCTAAACTTTAGGGGGATACCTCCTCTATCCCATATGGGTTCTAGGATATTTCCTAAACTAAACCTAATAATAAAGTAAAAGAAAACAAAATAAGAGCGAGTGAAGAAAGTGATAGGGGGGAGAGTTGGTTAGTTTCAATTGGATTCAATGCGTAAACTAAGCATGCTTGTGTATCCCTTTGAATGGAAATTAAAACTTATGTAGTTCTCCCTTCTTGTAAAAAGGTTAGTTTAACCTAGCTATTTTATCATGTTTTGATTTATTGATTAAACCAATTGATTATCGAGTAGAGTTAATTAAGGCATATTCTAATTAACTAGCTTAGCGAATCAAGAATTATGTAAGGAGCCTTAGAACTCAAATCTCAAGGAGAAAATAATAAATGAAATAAAGAAAAGGAAAAGAAATTTACCTTAGAATACAGGCGATCACTAGCCTTAGAAGGTAGGTGACAACTAGCCTCGACTAGCATCAGACAGTGCAATGGCTTGCCTCGGATGGGTGGTGGCAACTAGACTAGGGTGGTGGACATGAGCCTTAAGAAAAAAACTTGCCTCAAATAGGCAAGCAGAAAACCTTAGATTAGTCATGTAGAAATCAAAGGGAAACTCCCCAACTCATTTTGCAAAGCAAGGTGCAAATGCAAAGCGAAAGGAAAAGAAAAGAAAGGCTTTAGAACTAGAGTGGTTTACTTAATGTAAAGGCTTTCAAGCTCCCAAAGTTGATGGTTTAAAGTGTGGACATGTCCTCTATATATAGGGAGAAGATTGGAGGAGGAAAACATTTTGAAGTTTTGATGTGGGATCGTGCAAAATAGTGAAATTCACAAGAGTCGTATCACAGGGCTCTACAGCACCGCGAAGGCCACTACGATAGTCATAGAGGATTCTGCAGCAATGGGCTTGTTTTCACCCGTTCCTGCTCATTTCTCATCCATTTTTTCACAATTCCAATTGTGTTGTGTTCATTATTCAGTCCCAAATAATTTGAGAGTGATTTAAAGGTTAAAGGGATAGTTTTTATTCTAGAGGCTTCATTTTTCGAATTTTCCATTTTAGTGGGTTTTGGCAATTTCAACTTCCAGAGGTCTGTTCACCGAGTCTAAGTGCTTCCAAAATTCTAACACATACTAAAGGGTGCAAAACTATAGTATTTTCTCTGACTATTTATAATGTTTTATTTGAATATTTGTTTTTTGTTAATTTATTTAATTTATTTATTATTTTGTATGTTTAGTAGTATATATGGGTATATATAAATTTTATATGTAAAATTTCATTGATTGATAATGTATAATTTTTTATTTTGTTGATTTATAGTAAGTATTATTTTGTTGATTTTGTCTATAATTTTATTTGCTTTTTGTTGAAAATTATTTTTTTTTGTCTATAATTTTATTTGTTGTTTGTTGAAAATTATTTTTATGTTAATTTTGTATAATGAAAATTATAGTTAAATTTTTATGTTAATTTTCTATAATGGAAACTACTTTTGTATGATGTGGTCTAATAAATTTCGTATTAATTTATTTTGTGTTATGAAAATTATGTGGTATTAAATTAATATTTGTTACTTTAATGAAAATTTAATGGAAATTATTTTTAAGTGATTTTAAATTAATGTAATTTTTTATTTAATTTCTGAAATTTTTTTTAATTCCTTTGAAAATAAAATTTATGTATTTTATTTATTGAATTTGTGCTTTAGTTTTTAAATTTATGTCTAGTTAAAATTTTTGTATTTTTAATAATTTTATATAAACTTTTATTAAATGATTGTGCTTTAATATAATTTATGTGGATTGGTAATATAATATTGTGCATTTAGTTAATTTTGATTTTTTAGTTTATAATTTGTTAATTAGTTATTTTAGTTATTGCAATTGTAATTTCAATTTATTTGAAAATTTTACATGTGTGTTAGGTCGCTTTTTTGCGCTATAAGAGATAGATTTGTAAATTTTCTCTATAATTTGTGAATCATGTATAATTACATGTATTGTATTTATATTAGGAATTTGAATAAATGTGTGTTAAACTTGAGACCCAATATCTTTACACTTGGAAGTAACTCCTTGGAAAGCTAAATCAAATTTCTCCAAGTCCGTGGCCCAAATCTAACTCGTGATAGACCACTTTGAAATATATTCAAGTTTATAAGATGAACTCTGCAATACAATACCAACTTGGGAAAGAGAATCTTAGAATAATATGCACAAAATAATTAGCTTTATTTGTATAAATTTGATTCAAGCAAGAATCAAAAACAAAAGATAACATTCTTAAGAAAACTGAATTTTATTGATCAAAAACTTAACTGAATTTTACATGAGTGGTTGAGTTTATATGTAGGCTCAACCCTTAAATTAGAATATGTTAAGGACTGGGAAATCTTCCTATATAAGGATTGAAGATTCCTAATTAGAAACTAATTCCTAAATAATAACTAAGTTAGAACTGAATTCTAAAACAAGTTAGGAATCCTTTGTATTCAAGATAAGCTATTTCCTAACTATAAATTGAAATCTAATTAATTAAACTATAAAATTTGGATGGGCTTTTGACCTAACATATAATAGGCTCAAAACTAATTAAAACATGAAAATAAAGTAGTTTAAACAACTCTTGGGCTGTGTACATAACATAGATAGTCCAAACACTAAACAAAACATGATAAATTGAATTTGACAAGCCTAAATATGAAAGGCCCAATTCTTATGAATAATGGTAGCCTTGTAAACACTTGAATATATTAGGCCCAAGCCAATAGGAATGTAATTTGGCATCTTCATCTTGACATTAGTCTTAACTAGATTGATTATGCCCTTGAAGCTTCTTTACATTCAATTGGATCCATATGCAAAGCTTGTGATCCAAATATCCTTCATTGATTTATAGAAAACTTCATGCAACCTCTTGAATGATTCAAAAAACAAGTACAATGGTAGGATTGCACTCCCTTGTAAGCTATGTTGATAAAAAAGACAACCTTGAAGAACCTTCTTGAAATCTTTATCATACATATATTTGTAAGCCTGTTGCAAGGCATATGGATTCTTATCAAAAGTTTATTCATTTTTGCTCTTTGCATATGATATGATGATCATCATCAACTTAGATGAGATAATAGCTAGTCAACTTTATTAAATTATAGCCATCTATTTTGATTAAATCCTAACTATTGCATTAAGTGTGATTAAATCACTACCATTCAACTTTCATATATAAGTAATATGGTGAACATAATTTCTCCATTTGTGTGAAACCTAACACAAAACTCAAGTCCTAAAGGAAGAAAATCCTCTAAATTTTAGTGTCCCATCCTAAAAACACAAACCAAGGCTTTCCAAGATAAGGAAATACACTAATCTCTTCCATTATGTGCTCTAAGCATGATTTTGGTACTATAGTTGCAAAAACTTTCCATTTCTTTCTTCTATATGAATCAAGCAATGGGGATTAAAACTAAAAAATATTTACTTGGTATGTTAGTTCATGAAATATGGAATTCGGCCAAAGATTTAATGGAAATAAGATTTAACAAGTGGAAACAAGCAAGGAAATTATAGAGCTCAAATAGAGTTAAGGTTTGGCCTAAATTAAAGAAATTAGGGGGAAATGTTCTAAAACTTGTTTGATGAATTCTAAGGTTATTTAGGCTGGAAAATAATTGTTTGGAAGTGTCAAAATGAATAAGAAAATCTTATTTCAAAACTTGAAATTTTGAAGGCATAACTTAAGTTAAAAGAGGAAGTTCAAGTTCTAATAATTATTTTATGTGTTTAATTAATGATATAGGCTTTTTAACATGCTAATTTCATTATTCTATGATCAATTTGATGATTAGATGAGGAATTAAAGATTTTTCCTAAATTCTAGGGTTTATGGATGTAATACCCAAGGTTTCCCTAACCTATTAGAGTCAATAATGGTGACATTATAATATTCATCTACTTTACCATTCAAGGCCTTTCTAGCATATTAAGAATCATAAGAATACCATTAGAAGTAATTTTAATGAATAATGTGACAATGAGTAAAGAATGTAATCAATGTCGATAAGCACTTTTATGATAAAATGAAAGTCAAATAGAGTTTGACTTAATATGACTACGTTAATTATTTATTTGAAATGTGAATCTAAAGTGCTAGTGAATGAGTATTAGCATCTCTTAAGTCATTGGAAGATAAAAATAGTGACATGAGAAGTTGATTTTAATCAAAGTGACAATGGTACAATAGAAGTCAAACTTAGTTTGACCTAGTGAGTCTACATCATTTACATACTTGAACAATACTATTGAAGGGCAACAAATATGCACTATAGAGTAAATAATATTTACCTAGCAATATCTAGAGTGCATAGTGATATTAGAAGATAGAAATATGTATACTAAAGTGAAAGAAAAGAAATGGAAAATCTATGAAGTTACAAAGTTTGAAATATGCATATATTGGCTTGCTAATGGGCTTTTGAATACCAAAGGCTCAAGCCCGCTTAGATGGCCAGCCCATTGGGCCCATGGTTGAATTGTCATATCCCAACTTTAGAGATATGATGGTCCTATAACACAGAGAGACATAAGGTCACCCACACTTGTAGAACCCATTTACACGTATTCAAATTATGCCTGTGATCGTACTAAACCTTGTACAATAACTCATTTAAAATATTATATGAAAACCATTAGTTGTAGAAGATAGTAATTAAATACTTCATATATAATCCATAAGGAAATAATATTCATAATCCACTCAAAAACCTTAATAAATGACATCTCAACATAAACATCAAAAATAAATATTCCTGAAGCATCTAACGACAACCCTTCACATAATAGTTTTATTAAATACTCGGACAAGGAGTTTCCCCAAATGAAGTAGAGTGCTTGACCTATCACCTTGCCTCCTCATATTGCTCATCTAGAACCACACAAGGAAAGAAAAAAGGATGAGATAGATGATCTCAATGAGTAAATAATATAACACATACATTAACATACCTTCCTTTAAAAGGAAACTCATAGCTTATATACATAGTTCATGATTTACATTTCACCAGTTAGGTTGCAATTTAGCAAGGGTTCAATTTAGCAAGTTTGCAGAAATCACACTTATAACACATAAAGAGTGGAGGCTGTTGCTTTATCACTCGAACACATAAAGGAGAGGTGGTATTAAACCAAATTCCAACTCCTATCACATTGAAAGCGTGAAGCTGATAAGGCCCCATGGTTAGAACCACCCCTTTCTAGCTGAGGTGGACACACTACCCTTATCCATCAGGTTAAGACCATGTGTATAGGTTCTGATGAATGCCTGCATCGATACGAGGACTTTTGCATAAAGTGTTAAAGGTATTATAGCTAAAGCTAATGGTACTCATATATAATAATAACATTTAAGGCAATAATATGTTTCATAATAACAATGATAATTTAACTCTTGAGCAAAAGATACAAAGATAGTGTATTTCCAAAAGGAATATAAGCTAGGGCAATAATCACAAGGAATTATCATTAGACAAACAAAAATAGTTTTTAGACCAATTGTTCTTTGACAGCCCAAGCTTTATAAAGAAATCATTTAATCATATTTTAGGATAAGAAGAACTTGGGTTTCAAAGATCTCAAAGGCTCACATAACATGATATCACATATTTCTAACATAACATAATGTTACTCATGCTTGTAGCATGAATACAATGTTTACTCACCTTGTGGTTCCTTTGCTCCTAATTCACATAGCCCTTGGACTTCTAAGACTCCTCAAGCTCTATCATAATATTTAATTAAATACTTAGTATTTATTTAATCATGATACTATCCTATCTTATAATTACCCCATGCACATATAACATTCACATACACTTAGAGTTGCATATAGAACTGCACTCATCACTTGCATATAACATGTTGACTTTAAAAGTCTTGTACACTTAGCCTTTATAGGCCCATATGAAAACACATCATAATTCATGTCCATAGCTTTCTAAGGTCAACACAATATCATTATCTTATTATCAATTTATTTTAACAATCATCTTACTACACTTAACACTTCCATATATGTCAACTTAACAAATGACCTTTCAAATGTCACACTTAACTCTTATGACCCATTCATTCAATCAATCTCTTCATCAATTCAAGATCATTAATTCATTATCAAGTCATCATAAAATCTATTTCCATATTTCCCAATCACATTCACATTCTAATCACAACATAAGGTTAATATTCCTTAGGTATACCTTAAGTATACCAAAGTGCCTCTAGGCTAGTCTATAGTTATTCCTTTAACCAACATGCAATTTAACCATTTATTGTTCATACATACATGTCAATAATCATGAAAATTCATCATATAAAAATTATAGAAATTGGGATGACAATCCCAATGTAGGCCAAATGCTCTATTCCAAATAAAACCTAAATTTTCTTATTTTTCGCACTTTCCGTCTATTACAGTAATATGTAACAACATGGTTTGAACTAAGATTTTTTATGTAATCAAAACAAAAATCATTTTAAAATATAGACATGTAGGAATTGGACCATATATACATTCATATGTATGAAAATTTTGAACTTTAAGTTTTATGATGAAAAACCATGACTTTTTTATTTTCGGTATTTTCTGATCATTACAGCCATATGTAAACAAGTGTTTTAAACATTATTTTTCATTCAATCATAACAAATATCAGTTTAGAACATCAATAGGTACAAATCGGTAGCCATGAATTTTTTTTATACATGAAAAATCCAAATTTATGGTTTATAAAGAAAATCATGAGTTTTTAAGCTTTTTGCATTTTTTGTTCATTACAGTGATATGCAAACACATGATTTAAATTGTTATTTTTCATCCAAACAAAACAAATATCATATTAGAATCCATCCATATACAAATCAATAGCCGTATGTATATATAATCATAGAATTTTCCAACTTCTAAGTTCTAACACAAAAACCATGAATTCCTTTATTTTCTGAAACTTTTCGGTCATTACAGTAATCTGCAAAAATATAATTTAATTCAATATTTTTCATCTAAACACATCCAAAATCAGTTTAGAAATCAATGATGTAGAAATTGTCCCCTTGATATGGTCTATGCATAAAAATTTCAATTTTGAGTTATGGAATTCACCTTTGGAGAAATCGCATAAAAAGATTTGTGTTTTCAATAGAGAATTAGATTTCTCTTTCAAAAACTCATCCAAACTGAATTAAATATATAAAAATCATTAAATACCCAGTTCAAATAAATTTTCTCATAATTTAATTCATGAAAATCAGTTAGGGAATTGAAAGAGAAGAAAAACTTATGATTACGTTCAATAAATCGCAAAGTTGAAAGGTTTTTTTTTTCTTAATTTCGGTAGAGATGATTGTTTTGAGAGAATTTTTTTGTCAAAATATAGAAATAAAAGAGTGTGGCTATTGGAACTATAGGGCTGGCCGAATTTTGCATTAATATAAGTAGGGTTTTGGGCAATTTCCAACATTACCCTCAATGAGCTAGGTTTAGGTATTTGGGCTTTTTATTTAATTTAAGGGCTGATTATAGGTAATTAAAAAAATATTTTTTTATTTTTATTAAAATTCCCCCAAAATATTTATTTAAAAATTATTTTAAAAATACTTAATAAATTATTTTATGATTAAAAATTGCCTTTTTGCATGAAAATTTATTTTATGAAAAATAATTTATTTTATGCTAAGGCATTTCATATAAATTATTTATTTCACAAAAATAACTCATATCATGCATATTAAAATTAGTTTAATATGCCACAAACCATAAATCACGTCACACAAAATTTTCACATAGTCACACAATTTATCACCATAACCCTAAATTCAAATAATTTGTCACTAAACTTCCTAGGGTAGAGGTGGGTTGTTACATTGTCCTTCCCTTAAAAGAAATTTGTCCTCAAATTTAAATACTTACCTAATTACCCTTGAAAAGCTGAGGATGCTTTTGCCACATTTCCCCCTCAGCTTCCTAAGTAAACTCATTCACTCCATGATCCCACCATTAGACCTTAATCATGGATATCTCTTTATTTCTTAATCTCTTCACTTGTTGATATACTATAGCTATTGGCAACTCCTTATAGGATAACTGTTCATCTAATGAAATGTCTGGAGCTAACAGAACATGAGATGGATTTGACACATATTTTCTTAGCATAGAGATGTGAAACACAGGATGCACATCCGCCATAAAGGAAGGCAGGGCAAGTTTATATGATACATCCCTAACCTTATTCAAGATTTCAAAAGGACCAACGAAACAAGGTGATAACTTCCCTTTCTTACCAAATATCATAACAATTTTCATTGGAGAGACATTCAAGAAAACATGATCTCCCACAGCAAAGTGTGCATCCTTCCTTTCCGGGTCTACATAGCTCTTTTGTCAACTAAAAGCAGTTTTCAGTTGATCTTGGATCAAAGGTACCTTCTCGGTAGTCTCCTTAAGCAACTCTAGCATTTTCACATATTTTTCTCCAGGTTCAATCCAACAAACTAGAGAACGACATTTTTTCCCATACAATACTTCATATGGTGTCATGCCATAGGACGAATGATAGCTATTGTTGTAGGCAAATTCAATTAAAGGTAGGTACTTATCCCAGCTACCACCAAAGTCCAAGATGCACATCTTGAGCATATCCTCAAGTGTCTAAATTGTTCTTTCACACTGTCCATCTATTTGAGGGTGAAATGCAGTAATGAAATCTAGTTGTGTTCCTAATGCTTCTTGCAACTTCTGCTAGAACCTCGAGGTAAATTGGGTTCCTTGATTTGAAACGATGGAAATTGGCACTCTGTGTAATTTCACAATCTCATCCATATATAACTATGCATACTAAGCTACAAAATATGTGGTCTTAACTTCCAAAAAATGAGTAGACTTTGTCTGTCGGTCCACTATTACCCATACAGAGTCATACCCTTTAGAGGTTATAGGTAAGCTAACAACAAGTCCATATTGATGTTGTCCCACTTCCATTCAGGTAGTCAAATTTCTTGTAGCAATCCTAAGGGTCGTTAGTGCTCGTACTTGACTTACTGGCAAGTCAAGCAAGATACTACAAACTTTGCCACATCCTTCTTCAGTCTAGGCCACTAATAGTTAGCTTTCATGTCATGGTACATCTTGGTAGTTCTAGGATGAGCATAATAAGGTGTCTAATGAGCCTCCTTTAGTATCCTTTCCTTTAATCCATTCATATCAGGCACATATACTCTATTCCACACTTTAAAACTCTATTGACCACTTCAAACTCAGAGTTTTCCCCTTCCTTCGTCTCATCCTTTAGCTTCACTATGTGTGGGTTCTTATCTTGTGAATCCTTTATTTCCTCCAATAGCTTAAACTTCACCTAGAAATGAGCCACTAAAAATCTTGATCCTCCAATCTCTAGCCTCAATCCTTAACTAAACAATTTCTTTAATTCCTTCACGATTGTTCTTTTTTGCACAGTCACATGGGCTAGACTTCCCATCAATTTTTGACTCAAAGCATTCGCCACTACGTTTGCCTTCCTAGGGCAATAGAGAATTTGATAGTCATAGTCCTTCAATAGTTTAATCCATATCCTATGCCTCAAGTTGAGGTCTCTTTGGCTCAAGATGTACTGTAGACTCTTATGATCTATGTAGATCTCACACTTTATTCCATATATGTAATGTCTCCAGATCTTTAGAGTGAACACTATAGCAGCTAATTCAAAATCATGGGTAGGGTAATTCACTTCATGCCACTTTAGTTGTCGTGATGCATAGGCAATGACTTTACCATTTTGCATCAAGAGGCATCTAAGCCTTACTTTCAAAGGATCATAATAGACGATGAATCCCTCTTCTCCTTCTAGTAACCCAAAACTGGGGTCGATATTAAGCATTTCTTTAGCTTCTGAAAGCTCTCCTCATAGGACTTTTCCCAATTAAACTTAACTTGCTTTCTAATCAACTTGGTCAATGGGGTTGCTATCTTGGAGAAGTCCTGTATGAACCTCCGATAATATCCAGCCATGCCCATAAAACTCCGTACTTCTAAAATCATTGTGGGTTGTGGCCAACTTGCTACTGTTTCAACTTTCTTAGGATCAATTTGGATTCCCTCCTTACTTATTACATGTCTAAGAAAGTTGATAGACTCCATCCAAAACTCACATTTAGATAACTTAGCATAGAGTTGGTGATCACATAGCGTTTGAAGCACAATCCTCAAATGTTCTTCATGCTCTTCTTTACTCTTAGAGTAAATTAGGATGTCGTCAATGAACACGATCATAAACTTGTCAAGGAATGGCCTAAATACTTAATTCATCGAGTCTATAAAAGTAGCAGGAGCATTCGTTAGACCGAATGGCAAATTTGTGAACTCATAATGACCATATCTAGTACAGAAGGCAGTCTTACATATGTCTTCTCCTTAGATCTTTAGCTTATGATAACCATACCTCAAATTGATCTTGGAGAAGTGACCAGCTCCTTACAATTGATCAAAAAGATTATCAATCCTTGGTAAAGGATATCTATTCTTCATAGTGACTTTGTTGAGCTGGCGATAATCAATGCACATTTGGAATGAGCCATCCTTCTTCTTTATAAATAGCAGTGGAGTGCCCAATGGTGAGCTACTCAGTCGGATAAAACCCTTGTCAAGTAGATCATGTAATTGCATCTTTAATTCCTTCAACTCCATTAGTGCCATACGATATGGCAGTATTGATATAAGTTACATACCAGGTAGTAGTTTAATGTTGAACTCAATCTCATGGTCAGGTGGTAATCTGGGTAAATCTTCTGGAAAAGCATCTGCAAATTTCTCCACCATTAGGATGCTCGTCTTGAACAGTGACCTCCTTGTCCTTATCAATTACATGGGCTAGGTATACTTGGCACCCTTTCCTTAATATCATTCTTGCTCCTATGGCCAATATCAAGTTCAGAGGATTCTCAATCCTATCCCCATAATACACAAACTTCTGTCTATCCTTAGTTCTAAACTCAACTAGTTTCTCCCTATAGTCTATATGAGCTTTGTGCTTGTATAACTAGTTCATCCCTAGGATTACATCAAATTCTAGTACATCTAGTTCTAGCAATTCTATAAGGAGTTTTCACCCATCAATATCTACCTCACAACCCCTAAACACATACTTTACTTCCATCACTTCCCCTAAAGAAGTTGATACTACTAGCGGTTCACTCATTAATTCCTTATTTCTACCAAGACTCTTAGCAAAACAATGTGATACAAAAGAATGTGTAGCACCATAATCAATCAAATATTTTGGGCTAAAATTTTGGATAGGAATGATACCTATAATAGTTGTGTGTGAAGCACGGGCCTCTTACTGATTTAAGGCGAAGACTCGACCTTTGCCCTTATTCTCTGTTGCCAGTGCATTCCCAACCGCTGGCCCTTTATCCTTAGCTCCTTGCCCTTACGATTGGAATGGCCTAGATTATGGATGTGCTGTGGTCCCATTCCCTTGACTCCTCATTTAAGGGCAGTCCTTAATGAAGTGTCCTATTTGCCCACACTTAAGGCATGCACCACAATCTTTTTGGCAAATTTTAGGATGCTTCTTCCCACATTTGCCATAAGTGGGGAGTTCTTACTTAGCTTGACCATTCCCTTGTGTAGATGATGAAAATTCCTTCCTTGGCCCTCCTTTTCCTACATGCTGTCCTTTATGACCTTTATTCCTATGCTTCCCTTTTTAGTCCCGTTTAGCCCATTTAGCTTTCTCAGCCTTATACCTCTTCTCCATTACCTTGGCCTTATCTACTAGCTTGGCCAGGGTTGGAAATTTTGTTGCTGCCAATGAGTTGAACAGAGGTGTGATTAGACCTCTTAAGAATCGGTTGATGTGGCTAGCTTCGATAGGAACAGTGTTGATAGCAAATCAACTAAGTCAATTAAACTCCTTGGCATAATCTGATACCATTATTCTAGGTTTCTGCTTTAGCTGCTCGAATTACAACGCCCTATCTTGCCTTTTGCCTTCAGGCAAGAACTAATCCATCACTTCTTATTTGAACTCTACCCATATAGGTGGGTCTATTCCATAAAGTTACTCCTCCACATTTCTCTCATACCAGTACCAAGCCTCCTTCTTGAGTTGGAGTTCAACCAACTCAATTACTCAGGCATCCGAGCAAGATAACCAATAGACTAGCTTGTCCATCTCATCCAAAAATTCATGTAGGTCATCACCCTCCTCACCACAAAAGGTAGGCAGCTGGAGCTTTTTGAACTCTGCTATGGTCATCCCTTCATCAGGTAATCGCTTCCTCTCTCTTCGAGCAGGTGCCAGTACCATAGGTAGCGAAACCTCATTCCCTTCATGTGTTGGCAGCAATTCCCACCTCTGAGCTTATAACTCATCCAATTCCTTGCGCAAGTCTCTCAATTCCTTGTACTTAGCCTGCACCTCTTGTGAAGATGCTTACTCGCTAGAGCCTATGGTTAGTGCCCCCAAATTAGATCTTTCTTTTAATCGTGTATAGAGGTAGCATTTGATGTAGTGTCCGATACGGCATCATCACTTGCCTTGACAGGTTGGGCAATGGTGCGAACGTTCTTTTTAGGGGTTATTCTGCTTATCACGATAAGGGAATTTAGTACTAGTCCTCTATTCTAACCCATTTAACCCCACCTTTATACTAGCATAATCACCATGCATTTATTATATCACATCACTAAGCGCACACACACACACACACACACACACATATATATATATATATCACACATCAAATAGTTTTAACACGTATCACATATCACAATCACATGGCATATATCTCATAGTATGTAATTAACCCCTATCATGGTAAGTTAATGATATCATAGTAGTAAAAGAAATAATCTCATACTAGGTAACTAGGCAGTCAAAGAAAATATCATTCATGTCATATAAAGTACTATGTTGTTATGTTGATCGTCACCAACTACTCATCCTAGCTTTCATGTGTCCATCACCAAGGCAATCGAAAGCAACATGGCCACATTTGCCACATTGATAACAAAGAAGATCTCCATCCTATTAGTGACTAGTCAAAAATGAAGACCTCTTTGGTGAGTAGTCTCCCCCATGCTTAAAAATCCCTGCCTTGAGCTGCTCCACTTCCTCTCTTAAGGCATGAACCATAAACTTAAGATGTCAGTTTTTCTCTTTCAAGTATGAATAGTCATCCTCTAATTTTTGAATCTTACTATAGACCCAATCAGGATCTAGGTACTCCTCAGGGTCCTCCTCTTCGTTAGGGGTCTCCTCCCTAGTAGGGAGAATCATATATATGACCCTATCAAAAATTTTTAGCCAAGTCTACTTGCACATCACTTAGGGTACTTTGGCTCACAGTCCTCGAGCAGGGGTAATCTTCTTGGTCATCTATCAAAAGAACTGTTAGGCAATAAAACAATATCAAGGATTACTAAAATCTATTAGGATTTCACGAAACTATGCTAGCAATAGACTGCAAGTGACATGACATGAAAATTCCTATGCTTTAGGATTATACTTATTTAACCCAATACATAGACAAGTCTAAACTAGACTTTTAAAACTACAGCTTTGATACCACTTTTATCACATCCTAACTATAGAGAGATGACAGTCCTAGAACACGGGGAGACAAAAGGTCACCCACGCCCATAGAACCCATTTACACATGTAAAAATAATGCCTAGGATCGTACCAAACCTTGTACAATAACTCATTTAAAACATTATATGAAAGCCATTAGTTGTGGAAGATAGTGATTAAACACTTCACATATAATCCATAAGTAAATAATATTCATAATCCACTTAGAAACCTTAATAAATGACATCTCAACATAAACATCAAAAATAAATATTCCCAGAGCATCTAATGACAACCTTCATAGAATAGTGTTACTAAATACTCGAACAAGGAGTTTCCCCAAGTGAAGTAAAGTGCTTAAGCTATCACCTTGCCTCCTCATATTGCTCACCTTGAACCGCACAAGGAAAGAAAAAGGAGTGAGATAGATTATCTCAATGAGTAAACAATATAACATATAAACTAACATATCTTCCTTTAAAAGAAAACTCATAGCTTATACACATAGTTCATGATTTACATTTCATGAGTCAAGTTCCAATTTAGCAAGGGTTTAATTTAGCAAATTTGTAGAAATCACACTTATAACATATAGAGAGTGAAGGCTATCGCTTTATCACTCGAAGACATAAAGGAAAGGTGGCATTAAACCAAATTCCAACTCCTATCACATTGAAAGTGTGAAGCTGATCAGGACCCATGGCTAAAACTGTCCCTTTCTCGTTGAGCAGATACACTCACTCCCCCTATCCATTGGGTTAAGACCATATGCACAGGTTCCAATGATTACCTGCATTGGTACGAGAACTTCTGCATAAAGGGTTAAAGATACATTAGTTAGAGCTAATGGTATTCACACATAACAATAACATTTAAGGTAGCAATATGTATCATAACAATAATGGCAATTTAACTCTTGAGTAGTTCCAGAAGGAATATAAGTTAGGGCAATAATCATAAGGAATTATCATTGGACAAACAAAAATAGTTTTTAGACCAATTATCCTTTGGCGGCCCAAGCTTTACAAAGAAATTGTTTAATCATATTTTAGGATAAGAAGAACTTGGGTTTCAAAGATCTCAAAGGCTCACATAACATGATATCACATATTTATAACATAACATATTGTTACTCATGCTTATAGCATGAATACAGTGTTTACTCACCTTGCCGTTTCTTTGCTCCTAATTCACATAACCCTTGGACTTCCAAGACTCCTTAAGCTCTATCATAATATTTAATTCAATACTTAGTATTTATTTAATCATGATGCTATCCTATGTCATAATTACCCCTTGCACATATAATATTCACATACACTTAGAGTTGCACATAGAAGTGCACTCATCACTTGCATATAACATGTTGACTTTAAAAGTCTTGTACACTTAGCCTTTATAGGCCCATATGAAAGCACATCATAATTCATGTCCATAGCTTTCTAAGGTCAACACAATATCATTGTCTTAATATTAATTTACTTTAACAATCATCTTACTACACTTAAAACTTTCATACATGTCAACTTAACAAATGACTTTTCAAATGTCATACTTAACTTTTATGACCCATTCATTCAATCAATCTCTTCATCAATTCAAGATCATTAATTCATTATCAAGACATTATAAAATCTATTTCCATATTTTCCAATCACATTCACATTCTAATCACAACATAAGATTAATATACCTTTGGTATACCTTAAGTATAACAAAGTGCCTCTAGGCTAGTCTGTAGTCATTCCTTTAACCAACATGCAATTTAACCATTTGTTGTTTATACATACATGTCAATAATAATCAAAATGCATCATGTAAAAATTATAGATAGGGATAACAATCCCAATGTAAGCCTAATGCTTTATTCCAAAGAAAATCTGAATTTTCTTATTTTTTGCACTTTCCTCCTATTACAATAATATGTAAAAACATGTTCTGAACTAAGATTTTTCATGTAATCAAAACAAAAATCATTTTAGAATATAGACATGTAGGAATCAGCCCATATATACATTCATATGCATGAAAATTTCCAACTTTACCTTTTAGGATGAAAAACTATGAGTTTTCTTATTTTAGGTATTTTTTGGTCATTACAGCAGTATGTAAACAGGTGTTTTAAACCATTATTTTTCATTCATTCACAACAAATATCTATTTAGAACATTAATAGGTACAAATCAATAGCCATAAATGTTTTTCATACATGAAAATTCCAAATTTAGGGTTTAGGAAGAAAATCACGAGTTTTTAAACTTTCCGCGCTTTCCGTTCATTACAACAATATGCAACCACATGATTTAAATTGTTATTTTTATCCAAACAAAACAAATATCATATTAGAATCCATCCATACACCAATTGGCAGCCATATGTATATATAATCATATAATTTTTCAACTTTTAATTTCTAGCACAAAAACCTTTAATTCCTTTATTTTTTGAAACTTTTCAGTCATTACAGTAATGTGCAAAATATGATTTAATTCAATATTTTTCATCTAAACACACCAAAAATCTATTTAGAAATCAATGATGCAAAAATCACCCCCCCTTGATAAGGTCTATGCATAAAAATTTCAATTTTGTGTTACAGAATTCACCTTTTGATAAATCGAATAGAAAGATTTGTATTTTTGGTAGAGAAATAGATTTTTCTTTCAAAAACTTACCCAGACTGAATTAAATCTATAAAAATCTATAAAAAAAATATGTCAAAAAAAACTATAAAATTCAGTAAATACCTAGTTCAAATGAATTTTCTCATAATTTAGTTCATAGAAATTAGTTAAGGAATTAAAAGAGAAGAAAAACTTACGATTACGGTCAGAAAATCGCAAAGTTGAAAATTGTTTTTCTTAATTTTGGTAGAGAGGATTGTTTTGAGATAATTTTTCTATCAAAATACAGAAATAATAGAGTGTGGCTACTGGAACTATAGGGCTGGCCAAATTTTGCATTAATAGAAGTAAGATTTTGGGCAATTTCCAATATTACCCTTAATGAGTTAAGTTAAAAGGGCTTTTGGGTAGTGGGCTTTTAAGCATTTGGGTTTTTTATTTAATTTAGGGGCTAATTATAGGTAATTAAAAATAAAATATTTTTCTTATTATTTTTATTAAAATTCCCCCCAAAATATTTATTTAAAAATTATTTTAAAAATACTCAATAAATTATTTTATGCTTAAAAATTGTCTTTTTGCATAAAAATTCATTTTATGAAAAATAATTTATTTTATGCTAAGACATTTCATGTAAATCATTTATTTCACAATAATAACTCATATCATGCATGTTAAAATTAATTTAACATGCCACAAACCATAAATCACGTCATACAAAATTTTCACATAGTCACACAATTTGTCACCATAACCCTAAATTCAAATAATTTGTCACCAAAATTCCTAGGATAGAAGTGGATTGTTGCATGAATGAACAAAAATTCTCTAATATTAGAATTGGTTAGCTAAAAGACAATTTGATGTTAAAAGAGCTAGCAATAAAATTTAACTAAGAAGCCACCAAAACTGACTAAGTCAAATTTCTAAGAAACTTGAATTCCCATCCTCTTATATAAAAGTCTAGCTACATTTTTAGCATCTCAACACCATATGATGACTATTACAAAATTAGATGAAATCCTAGCTATCCAATTGAATTAGATCATAGCCAACAATTGTTATTAAATCCTAACCATTGGAATAAGCTTGATCAAATCCTCACCATTCAACCTATATATATATATATATATATATATACACACACACACACACACAAATGTATGTTATGAACATCATTGCCAATCTCTGCATCAAAAGTTCACACTAACCAAAAGAAAATCCTCTCCATGCCAACATCAACAAAGAATCTCAATAAATCAAAGTTATCGAAGGTAAGAAATTATAATCATCTTCTTTATTCATTGTACTAAACATAATTTGGATATTATAGGTGTAAAAATCTTCCTTTTCTTTTATATATAAAATTCGACCAACATAAGAAAGCGGCAAGGAAGTGTTCTAAATTTCATTTAAAGGTATCTAATGCTATTTTAAGTGGAGAAAAATGATTTGGAAGTATCAAAGAACTATAGGAACATGATTTAAGACTTGAAAATCTTAATGACATTAACTTAGCTAAAAGGAGAAACTAGTGTTCTAAATACTTGACTTTAACATTTGATTAATTATATAGGATCATTTTCATACCAATTTCACATATATATGATAAATTTGAAGATTTGATAATGAATTATAAGTTTTTCCCAAACTTGCTCTAAGTGGGACAAACATAGGTTTATGAATTAAAGTGATTCCATTTCAATTAAGTGATGGGAATTGATTGTCTAAGTATTAATTTGATTAATCCATGATCAATTTAAAGTTTGATAAAGAAATTGATGATTTTTCCTGAATTCTAGGGTTTATAGACAAATTGGGGATTTTGATAACTTAACTTGAATTCATGGAATTGAAGGGGGAATTGAGCTTAAGAATGGTGTAACATGATTTGTATAATGTTAATTTCAAAATTCAATTGATAGAAATGACTTTTTCCAAATTTAATGAACTAGGTTCATTTATGGAATTAGAAGTTGAAATTACAATTAGTTCCATTGAATATTGGGAATTGTTTAAATTAATTCTAATTGAGTAATATGGAATTGAAATGTGAAATTGAGAGGAAAGGAATTATCTTTCCTTAAGTGAATATATTTGGCTATTTGGAAAACAATTAAGGAAAGTATTAAAATTAATGACAAGTATATATATAATGTTTCTTGACCTTAAAAGAAATAAGTTAGCAGTACAACGAGCAATATAAAAGTGTTAACAAATTAAGCTAAATTAAAACTAATGAAATAACAAAGAACTGACGTAACAAAGAAGTGATTAATATGTAATTTAAATGCAAATGTGTAAAATCTAAAGACAAGGACAATGACATTATCCAAGAGTGGGAGGAGCACCACTAACATCAAAGTTAAATGTAAATAAGAGCAAAGGAGTCCAAGGTGAGTACTTAATAATATAATAGGGTATGTGCCATATTCTATGAATTATTGTTGATTAAATCATCCTTATTTGAATATCCCAATTCCTTATTGAACATGAATTGCCTATCAAATTTCATGTTCGAACATGATATTTCTTCATGGCATTTGACCATTATAAGCCCTTCCACCTTGATTTCATAATGTGACATTTGATGAGAATTATTCTCGTATTGGCATATCCTCCATTGAATTACCTATTGTGAATTTTATATGCACCTTTCTATTAATGCCTATTGGTAAGCAAAAATACCCTTCTAATATGGGGTAACACATCGAACCATGTGCACTTGGTAAAAGCTTGCAGGTAGGGCGAGAGTATCAAACCTATATTAAGGGGGAATGCTTAACCTTAAGAGCTAATCAGTCTTGCGTAATGTGATGCATGCAAGTGAGCAAGACTTAAGCCACCACTCTTTAATTTATATATGTGGGAAGCGTTATGCTTCCAAGAAATTATCATTTCTACTAAAAATATTGTTTCTATCTAAAATGAGAAATTGACTCATAATGACAAATTTGATAACCATTACTCCATTGTCAAAATAAGCCCATCCTGATAAGTACCCATATACTTACCCCATATTATATTATTATGTACTCACTGAACTTTTCTCATTCCTTAGTTGTTTAAATTTTTTAGGTTAGGCTAGTGAGTCAGTAAGGTAAATTCCAAGCCTATTCTTCTGTTGGAAGTTGCTCTACTAATTTCAAGTATTGTGAAATATGACTATGAAGACCATTGTTTTAGAGCTCAATGGTTACCAAAAGTTTAGCACTAAAATGTTATTAGGTTTATATGTATTGTAAATTATATTGTAATCACTATTATAATAGTGTATTAAGTAATGAACATTTGGATAATGACATGAAATACAAATTTGGAAATTATACAAGTTGAGTATGTAAATGATATTAATAAGTATTTAGTGATATATAAAATGATAAACTAGTAATGAGCAATAAGGAAAGATAATCAGGTTCTAATCTTGGGATAAGGTTCAATATGATAAATGGTAAAGAATTATAAGTTAAATGGGATTCTATGAATTTAAGTGACTTTATGTCTCTCTATGCCCTAAGACTATCACGGCTTAATAAGTGGGTTGTGACAATGGAAAAATTGGAGATTTTGAGAACTGAACCTGAATTCATAGAATTGAAGGGGGAACTAAGCTTAAGAATGGTGTAAGAAGATTTGTACAACATTAATTTCAAAATTCAACTGATAGAAATAATTCTCCCCAAATTTAAAGAACTATGTTCAATTATGGAATTAGAAGGTCTAAGTAGAATTAGTTCTACTGAATATTGAAAATTGTTTAAATTGGTTTTAATTAAGTAATATAGAATTGAAGTGTGAAATTGAGAGGAAATGAATTATCTTTCCTTAAGTGAATATATTTGGCTTTTTGGAAAACAATTAAGGAAAGTGTTAAAATTAGTAACAAGTATATGTATAGTGTGTCTTGACCTTAAAAGTAATAACTTAGCATTATAATGAACAATATAAAAGTGTTACCAAGTTAAGCTAAATTTAAACTAATGAAATAACAAAGAAGTGACATAACAAATAAGTGGTTAATGTGAAATTAAAATGCAAATGTGTAGAATCTAAAGACAAGGACAAGAACATTGTCCAAGAGTGTGAGGAGACCACTAGCATCAAAGTTAAATGTAAATAGGAGCAAAAGAGTCCAAGGTGTATACTTTATAATATAATATGATATGTGCCATATTCTATGAATCATTGTTGATTAAATCATCCTTATTTGAATATCCCAATTCTTTGTTGAACATGAATTGCCTATTGAATGTTGTGTTTGGATATGATATTTCTTCATGGCATTTAGCCATTATGAGCCCTTCCACCTTGATTCATAATATGACCGTTGATGAGAATTATTCTTGTATCTGTATATCCTCCATTGAATTCACTATTGTGAATTTTATATGAACCTTTCTATTGATGCCTATTGATAAGTAGAAATACTCTTCTGATGTGGGGTAATACAACCTTGTGCACTTGGTATAAGCCTACAGTTAGGGCCAGAGTACCTAACCTCTATTAAAAGGTACGCCTAACCATAAGACCTGATCAGTTTTGCATAATGTGATGCATGCGAGTGAGCGAGGCTCAAGCCACCACTTTTTAATTTATATATGTGAGAAGCTTTATGCTTCCAAGAAATTATTATTTCTGCTAAAAATATTGTTTCTATCTAAAATGAAAAATTGATTCATAATGACAATTTTTATTAACATCGCTCCATTGTCATAATAAGCTCATCCTGATAAAGACCCACATACTTACCCCATATTGTATTATTTTGTACTCACTGAACTTTGTCTCATTCCTTAGTTGTTTAATTTTTTCATGTAAGATTGGCAAGTTAGCAAGGTAAATTCCAAGCTGTACTCTTCCGCTTAGAAGTTGCTTTATTAATTTCAAGTGTTGTGAAACTTGGTTATATGACTATGAAGACCATTGTTTTAAAGCTCTATGGTTACTAAAGGTTTAGCACTAAAATATTATTGGGATTATATTTATTGTAAATTATATTGTAATTACTATTATAATAGTATATTAAGTAATGAACATTTGGATAATTGCATGAAATACAAATTTGGAAATTGTAAGAGCTGAGTATGTAAATGGTATTAGTAAGTATTTAGTAATATGTAAAATGATAAACTATTAATGGGCAATAAGGAAAGGCAATCAGGTTCTGATCCTGGGATAAGGCTCAACATGATAAATGGTAAGGAATTATAAGTTAAATGGGGTTCTATAAGTTTAGGTGACTTTATGTCTCCCTATGCCCTAGGACTGTCACTGCTTAATTAGTGGGTTGTTGTGTTTGGATATGATATTTCTTCATGGCATTTAGCCATTATGAGCCGTTCCACATTGATTTTATAATGTGACCTTTAATGAGAATTATTCTTGTATTGGCATCCTCTATTGAATTCCATATTATGAATTTTATACAAATGTTTCCATTGATGTCTGTTGATAAGCAGAAATATCCCTCTAATATGGGGTAATACATCATATCATATGCACTTGTTATAAGCCTATGAGCAAGGTAAGAGTACCCAACCTCTGTTAAGGGCAAATGCCTAATAATAAGACCTTATCAGTCTTTTGTAATGTGATGCATGCGAGTGAACAAGACTCAAGCCGCCACTTTTTAATTTATATGTGTGGGAAGCATTATGCTTCCAAGAATTTATTATTTCTGCTAAAGGTATTGTTCCTGTCTTAAATGAGAAATCGATTCATATTGACAATTTTGATTAACATCGCTCCATTGTCATAGTGAGCTTAGCCTGATAAGGACCCATATACTCATCCCATATGGTATTATTATGTACTTACTGATGCATGTGAGTGAGCAAGGCTTATGTCATGGCCCACTTATTAAGCTATGATGATCCTAGGGCATAGGGAGATATAAAGTCACCTAAACCTATAGAAACCCATTTAACTTATAATTCTTTACCATTTATCATGTGGGACCTTATCCTAAGATCGTAACCTAATTATCTTTCCTTGTTACCAATTACTTGTGTGTCATTTCCTTGTTGACTTGTAACACCATTCATAGACATAACTCATAAATTTCCCAAAGTTGTATTTCATATCATTAATTAAATGTTTATACCATCATACATTATTATAATAGTAATTATAATATAATTTACAACACATATAAACCTAGTAATATTTTAGTACTAAACTTTTGACTACTATGGAGCTTTAAAACAATGGTCTTCATAGTCAAGAATCACCACACTTGAAACTAGCAAAGCAACTTCCAAATGGAAGAATGTGGTTTGAAATTTACCTTACTGACTCGTCGACCTGGCGTAAAAAATTTAGATAGCTCAAGAGTGAGACAAAGCTCAATGAGTATATAATAATACAATATAAATGGTGAGTACAAAGGCCATTATCAAGCAGAGCTTTTTATGGCAATGGAACGATTTTTAATCAATGTTGTCATTATGATTCAATTTCTCATTTGAGATGGAAATAACATCTTTAGCAAAAATAATATTTTCTTGGAAGTGGAATGTTTCCCACACATATAAATTTAGGAGTGGCGACCTAAGCCTTGCTCACTCACATGTATCACACTACGCAAGACTGATCAAGTCTTACAGTTAAGCATTCCCCCTTAACAAAGGTTGGGTACTCTCACCTTACCCCTAGGCTTATACCAAATGCATATAATTCGATGTATTTCCCCACATCATAAGAGTATTTATACTTATCGATAGGCACCAATAGGGAAGTTCATATAAGATTCACAATAAGGAATTCAATGATCACATTATGAATTCAACATGATAGGTTCACAATAGTCAAATGTCATCAAGAAGCATCATATCAAATGGCTTAATATTCAATGGTAATTCAAGCTCATCAAAGAATTGGAATATTTCAACGATTATGGTTTGACCAATAAAGGTTCAAAGCAAATGGCACAAAGTCATATTATATTATTAAGTACTCACCTTGGACTCATTTGCTCCTATTTACATTTAACTTTGATGCAAGTAGTGCTCGTTGCACTCATAGACATTATCCTTGTCCTTGTCTTTAGATTCTACACATTATATTTCAATTACACATCAATCACTTCCTTGTTAGGACTTTAGTTTAAATTTATCTTATCTTGTTCATTGTAGTACTACCTTGTTGCTTTTAAGATCAAGACACACTATACATATACTTGTTACTAATTTTGATACTTTCCCTTAATTATCTTTCAAATAGCTAAAAGTATTCACTTAAAGAATGATAATTCCTTTCCTTCCAATCTCACATTTTAACCTTAAGCAAAATCAATTTAAACAATTTTTAATATTCAATGGAATTATTTCTACTTTCACTATTAATTCCATAAATGAACCTAGTTCATTAACTTAGGGGAAAATCACTTCTATTAATTGAATTTCAAAATTAACATTATACAAATCATGTTACACCATTCTTAAGCTTAATCTTCCCTTCAATTTCATGAATTCAAGTTCAATTCTCAAAATCCCCAATTCTTCCATAAACACTAGAATTTGGGGAAAACTATTAATTCCTCGTCCAATCTTCAAATTGATCATGGAATTATGAAATTAGCATAACATACAACCTATATGATCATTCAATTGCCAATATCTAGCATTAGAACACCAATTCCCCTTTTAGACTAATTTCATGCTATTAAGACTTTTAAGTCTTGAATCAAGCTTTCCTAATTCATTTTAACACTTTTGAATCATTGTTCTTCATTTAAAATAACTATAGATATATCCAATTAGAATTTAGAACACTTCCTTAATTATTCACTATTATGGCCAAATTTTTCCTTATGGTGTAAAAAGGATTTTATGCAACTAGAATACTAAAATCAACCTTAGAACATAGAAAAGAGAAGATGAACAAGATTTCTCACCTTGGTTAGCTTTAGTTTGCTAAATTCTTGTTGCTATTGGTGTAGAGAGAGAGCTTCTTTTGTTATGGTGGAACTTTGATGTAGAGATAGAAAAAATGATGTTTACAACATAAAATTTACATATATATATGATGGGTTGGATGATGAAAATTTGATCAAGCTTGATCCAATGGCTAAGATTTAATCTTGATGGATGGCTGTGATTTGATCAAATTGGATGGCTAGGATTTTCTCTACAATTTTGATGTTCATCATATGGTTTTGGAAGTAGCAAAAATGAATGTAGACTTTAGTGCGAATGAAAGGGGATTTCAAGTTGGAAAAGGAATTGACTTAGTAAAACAATGGTGGCTAACTTTTCCAACATCAAACTTAACATTGGTTAACTATTTCTAACTATAGTTAAGCGTATGTTCATCCATTCTTGGGCTTTGTGGGCTGGCCATTCAATGGGTTTGGGCTTTTGAGTCCAAAAGCGCATTAAGAAATCCATATATACACATTTTAAGCTCGATAACTTAATACATTTTTCATTTTGTTTCTTCTACTTTAATATACATATTTCTACCTTGTAATGTCACCACACACTCTAGACATTATTAGATAAATTTTATACATATCATAATGCACATTTACTAGCCCTTCAATAGCATTGTTCAAGTATGTACATCATGTAAACTCATTAGTTTGACCTCTATCGTACCATTGTAACTTTGATTGAAATCAACTTTTCATGTCACTATTATTATCTCCCAATGACTTAGGAGATGCTAACACCCATTCACTAGTACTTTAGATTAATATTTCAAATAAATTATTAACATAGTCACATTAAGTCAAACTCGGTTTGACTTTCACTTTATCATAAAGGTGCTTATTAAAATCGACTGCATTCTTTACTTGTTGTTACATTATTTATTAAAATTACTTCTAATGATATTCTTATGGTTCTTGATATGTCAAGAAAGCCTTAAATGGCACAATATATGGACATTATAGTGTCTCCATTACTAACTGTAATAGGTTAAGAAAACCTTGGGTATTATAGTTTAGGTCACCACTTTTTAATTTATATATGTGGGAAGTATTCCACTTCCAAGAAATTGCTATTTCTGCTAAAAGATGTTGTTTCTATTTTAAATGAGAAATCGATTCATAATGACAATTTTGATTAACATCACTCCATTGTCACCATAAGCTATCATAATAATGAACCACATACTCACCATATATATTGTATTATTATGTACTCATTGAGTTTTATCTCATTCATTAGTTGTTTAAATTTTTCAAGTAAGGGTAACAAGTCAACCAGGTAAATTCCAAACCTTATTTTTTCTACTTGGAAGTTGTTCTACTAATTTCAAGTGTTGTAATCTTAGTTATATGACTATAAAAACCATTGTTTTAGAGCTCCATGGTATTTAAAGGTTTAGTACTAAAATATATCCTGCTGGAGATTATTGTAAACAAACGGTAGTAATTATTATATATACATATTTATGATAGTTAGTAAGAATATATGAATAGTATTTAATAATATTTAAGAATGATGTTCCAATTAATAGTTATGAAGTGGCATTAGAGTGCATTGACTACATGAAAGGGACAAAGTAATAATTAATATGGCAAAAAGCAATTGAGTTTTGATCTTAGAATACGGTATAATATGGAATATGAAAAATATTAAGATCGATGGAGTTCTACATATTTAAGTGATCTTATATCTCCTTATATTCTATAACCGTCATGGCTTAGTAAGTGGGTACAGTCAGCTAAGTTTAATGGACAATAAAGCTTTGTTCATAGGAGTATTAAAAAAAAAAAAAAAACCACGTGCTTAAAACGAATTTCCGGTTTTTTCTTTTTTAAGAAAGGAATAAGAGGACAATAGTCAACTTTATCAAATATAATTACATTACACAATATGATAACAATGTTATTTTCCATCATAGCATTGATTTTGATTCGGCGTTCATTTTAACCATTGATGATAAGGAACTTTTACTAAGAGCATAAAATCATATCAGTACATGTTTTTTTTTATTTTTTATTTTTTTATAAAATTAACACAATTCGTGGTTACTCACACATCGAACCAAAATGATTAAAAGGAACTGATTAGTTGATAAATAGAACAATTAACTAAATAATTTATTTGACTACACGATAAAAGCACCAAGAGAAAATAAAAATAAAGATAAATTTTCTAAAGAATAATAAATTTAAAAAAAAAATACATGTACTCTCAAATTTTTAAAAAAACACAAATGACAGTGGATTATTATATTATGGATCCTGGTCTATATTGCATTATGGACCCGGGATTCAAATCATGTAATTTGCTCACTCCTAGTTAGCAAACTTTTCCTTCTTTCCTTTTTTTTTTCTTCTTTCTTTTTTATTTAATTTATTATTTTTTCAAAATTATTTAATTTATTATTTATTATCTAAATAAACATGATTCAATTAAAAATATTCATCTATTTATTCTTATAAAATTATTAGTTTAATTTTTTATTTATGTTGAATTTGAAAATTTGACAAAACTTATAGAATTATTAAATATCATATTATATTTATTTTGATAAATTATCTAATTCATCAAATAAAATTCACTTTCTATAAATTTAATAAAATTTATATATAATTTTTTATGACATGGAAATTTGGTTATATATATATATATATATATATATATATATATATATATATATATATCATATGAAATTTTAAATATGTTACTGCTTCTTGTAATGAACAGAAGATTCATTGCAATGAATATCTAAATATACTGAAATAAATATGTATGTTGTATGTAACGAATATGAGATTTCATTGTAATAAATATCTAAGTATACTAAAAAGAGTATGTATAGTATATATAATAAACTTACAAATTATCGGATATTATTTCATTATATGATACTATAAGTTTGTTATTACTTCTTACAATGAAAATGAGATTTCGTTCTAATAAATATCTAAGTATAATGAAATGAACATTTAATTATTGTCCAATGAACATGTATATTGTATGTAATAAACTTGATACTCAAAATTATTATTATTATTATTATTATTATTATTATTATTATATAGTAAATCAATTGTTTCTTAATTTTTTGAAATCAATTTTGTTTAAATAATAATCATAACTATAACTATAACTAGTAATATATATATATATATATATATATATATATATATATATATATATATATATATATATATATATATATATATGGGTGTGGTTTCAATAGTTATTACAATATTTACTCATCGATAGTTACTGCCATTTTAACCATTGGATTAAAATCTAATGGTTCTAATTAATTTTATATTTTATCAAATGTATTTATTAGTTTTGAAGTTATAAATCTAATTAAATTTGTTTTCTAAGAGTAATTTATTATAATATAATAACATAGCATAATAATTTAATTTTTGAAAGGATTTTTATTTAGGATTCGTTTTTTATTCTACCCTATTAATTAGATTATTTAAGTCACACAATTTACTAGAGTATTTATGAATCATATTATTTAGTTATTTAATAAAGTAAAGCCTCATTTGTTGGTTATATAAATGAGAATAAATAAAAATAAAATGAGAATAAATAAAAATAAATTAACAATCTAAATATAATTTCTTTTCCATTCTTTCAGCAATTCTGTTTATAGATTCAATTGCTTATGCAGACCTAGAAAAAACAGAAGAATGAATTCTTGAAAACTTAGAGTATTATATGTCTATTCAACATTTAGCAAATCATTAATTCTTTCCAAGCCCATTTTTACCTAACACAGATCAAGTAGTTACCCTATCCCTAGCTAATTAATAAAAATCGTTATAGTAATATATATTTTTAATTTAGATTTGCAAATTAACAAAGATATTGATCAACTTTTAGATTTTATAGACTTTATATGGCAGAATTTTTACTATAACATATGTTTTTATGAGAATTATTAGTAAATGAATATATAATCTATTACTTTTACACTACGAAAATTATTTTATTGATATGATAATTGTGTGAAATTAAAATAATTGTGTAAAAATAAAATAATTATTTAGTAAAAAATAAAATAATATAAATGTGTAATTTGTTAATTATTTTCATTTTTGGTTCTATAATAATTGTATAAAATTTTTAGAAATTCGTTAACTTTCAATTTGTTAATTTATGTGGAATTATTGGTGAAATTTTATATGTAATTTAATCACATAATCTAATTTCTATATTTTCTTGCTTAATTTGGCGTATTGGTGATGAATGAAAAAAATATAAACTTTGATCTTAAAGTTTTGGAAATATAGGTTAGAATCCCCTTTGTTCTAATTTGGAATAGGTATTCTTATTCTCATATTTCTAAAATTTTCAATTTTGAATGACCTTATTTTTTATAATTTATTGTTCAATAGGAAATTGGATTAAGGAAATTAGTAGTAATTGAATTTAATTTCACTTTTTTTTTCTACATTTGGGTGAATTTTCGAAGAAACATTTTTTTGAAATTTTATCACTAATGATGAAATTTTGTTTGAAATTTTTTCTTATAACGACCTACTTGAACATCATAGAAATTTCATTGTTGACCCTCTCTTTTCCTTGATTAATTAGCAACCACCCAATATTATCACCGTAGAGTGAGAGTATAGCAGGCTCCTATAATCATTTGGAATAATATCAATTTTATTCCAAAATTGGAAAGATTTTGGTAAACATAATATTTATTTTTTAGAGTTAGCTTATCATTAGCATACCGACCATTAGTTACATATGGTAGTTAATTAATTAAGTTTGCTAGTTGATTATTTAACTAATCCAAATTATATTATATTATATTAATTTTGTTATATGAACACATGATAGTTATATTAATTTTGTTATATGAACACATGATAGTTATGTCATTCATTTATCTCATAATTCATTGATGAAATATTTTATCTCGCCTACTCATATTATAAGTGGTTAAGAGTTTAAATTCACATTATAGACACAAATTTTCAACCCATAAAAAGAAAATCATGGTATATATTTATAATTTTTTATTGAAAATATATAGAGAGTGTGTGTGCGTCACTCAAGGTCAGGGTCTCACACTTTTCTTAGTGATATTCTATGGAGAATTAACCTTACAAGAGATGGAGGGAGATAATTAATTACTATAAATGTTAATTTTTTGCATAAAAATTAATTATTAATTGTCTTTCACTTACTACTACTAAAGTCTCTTAAAGACCATAAGATGTCATTAATATCATATTTATTAAAAAGGAAATTTAATGACATATGTTATTAAATATTAAAAATTCTTATTTAATGGTGCACAAACTCTTATGGTGGAATCGTAACCATTGAAAACTCTTATATATATATATATATATATATATATATATATATATATATATATATATATATATATATATATATATATATATATATATATATTGTTATTATTATTATTTAAAAAAAGTTGATCTCGAAAAAAAAAAACTTGGAAAAAAATAGAAGAATTTCAGGTTGTTAGGGGAGGGAGATGAGTCATGTGTTTTTGGACTCCATATCTATAAAATAATATGGACCCAGATCTATGATATAATTCGCTAATAGCAGCTTTAAGTGCAACATGGGTCGGTCTGGTGGTGGGGGCAGTTAAAGGACAAGCTTGACAATTGGAGGAGTGGATTTATGGTTAATATTTGACAAGAACAAAAAATGAACTACTTGGACTTACAGACACATGCCTATAGGGAAGTCCACATTCTCCCCTATATAAAGGCACTTTTCGTATAATTTTCATTCATGACGTACTTCCAAACTCTCTCAGCTTTCTAACTTAAGCGTCGAAGTCTCCTTATCGAGACGATCCCAGGAAGCTTCTAACCCCTTCTTCTCTCATGTTTATGGGTTACCAGCCAGTAACCTCTTATCTAAGCTACCAGGTAGATTATAATCTTATCAAGTTAGCACCATCTGTGAAGACAGGGCATAAATAGTTGAGTTCCTACAACCGGATTTAATTTTTCCAATAAGCAATCAATAAAACCAACCATTTGCATTATGAAATTCATATCACCAATCAATAAAAATAGCAAATCAATAAATGGAAAACAAAAACCAGTCAACTCATACAAAAAAAAAAAAAAAAAATTTCTGTTGCAATTTATACAAGCTAATATCATGGATTTCACAATTTATGAATACTTGAAAGATCCATTAAAATCATTATTAAGAATGGAGTCAACATTCATATTTAATGGGTCATCAAAAACACCAATAAAAAAATAAGAAAAGAAAAATTAAAGAGAGAGAAACATGACTGCCATCCATCTCCATCTGACAGAATTTGACATGGTCGATTCAATTCAAAGTCCAGCCACTGGAGACCTTAGATCCATCAATTCGACCATGAATTGCCATAGAATAATCCACAATGCATTTTCCAGTCACCTTCGGCATCGTTATTTGATGATACTAACACCACCAAGATTAGCTCTTTCATTGCTACAATTTGATATCTATCATAAAAACAAATCTTCACTGGAAAAGAATTCAACCAATTCACCATGTATATTGGCTAAGAATGAAAAAGATGTGTCAAAATTGGTGATGGAGAGTCATGAAAAATATTTGGTATGCCTAGCATTGTTATAGGGAGTGTTGACCTAAGTTGTTTCAAAACTTAGTCAATCTCTATTTTGATCTTGTCAATCAAATTGAAAGCTATCTAATGTTTGTTCAAATGTTTGTTTTGTAGGATATATCATAGTTATTGATTGAAATTGAAAGGAAATTAAAATCTTTCAAAGTATATTGGATTGCTTATAAGTCGCGATCAAGATGATGGAATCGTGACCGCGACCATGAAATCGCGACCAATAAACATAAAAGGCCAATTTGATCAATTTCACTTAGAGCGAATAGCGACCTCAGTCATGACTACGACCACGAATTGGTAGTCGCGACCACGATATTCATATTGAGATCCAAGCTTGCAATGGATAGTTGAAGAACCAACAAGAAGATGCCATGTGTGATCTAGCCATTGTGGATTATGAAGATCATGATTGTGAAATTTTAGTCACGATCACGAAATGTAGTCGCAACAGCGAAAAAGGCTTAGCGATCGCGACCCAGCTTTGACAATGCAAGATATTGTGGCTGTTGTAAGGATCCTTCTTAGTATCTCTTTGTAACATGAATTTAGAGGGAAGAAGCTATAAATACCCTCTCTAAAGACCCTCATAATGATCCAACAACTTTCATTTAAGACAAACTCTTGCAATTTTAATTCTCAAAGCCTTTACTTCTTAATTGTTATCATTTGGTTGTTGTAAGAGCATTGATAGCTCAAAGGGTTGAGTGTTAGCCTTGAAAACACATATTATTGGGTTGAGAGTGAGCCATTAGAAAACTCTTGTATAAGTTTGAGTGTGAGTCTAAGGGAAACACTTGTAAGGGTTGTGTGTGAGCCATTAAAACACATTGTAAGTTTGGAGTGAGCTTGAAACTCCTAGTAAGTGTCAACTAGCAGTGGAATACCCAATTGAGATTAGGGAGTGGATGTAGGGTTTGTTAATACCTAAACCACTATAAAATTGATTGTGTTCATTCTCTTTGCCTATCTCTTTCTATCTAATTTTTAATTTCCCCCTAATGCAACCCTCCTTTTTGGTGCATAAGGGCAAATAAGTGGTTTTAGAGCTTTGGTCTCATTCTTCAAGCTTAATTGTGTGAGAAAAGATCAAAATGGCCAATGAAGGGATGCATCACCTCAAGCCACACTTTGATGGTACTGATTATGCGCATTGAAAATATATAATAGAGGTATATCTTGATAGTGATGTCATTGATGTACGGGATTGCATAATCAAAGAATGGAAACCCCCATCAAGAAAAGTTGATGATGTTTAAGAATTGGTTTTTAGAGAAGAATGGGTGGATGCACAAAGAAAAGCTAATGGGAAGAATAAAAGAGCCATGACAATTCTTCTTAGTTCACTTTCAAGAGAAGAATGTGGTAGAGTTCAACTTTGTTCAAGTGTGTTTAGCATTTGGAAATCTTTAGAAAACTACCATGAAGGAACTAAGTAAGTAAAAGAGAAAAAGATTCAGTTGTACATAACTGAATATGAGCTCTTCTAGATGAAACCTAATGAAAGCGTCATTGACATGACAAATAGGCTTCTAGCCCTTGTCACTAACATGAAGAAATTGGGCAAACTATACACCTTGAACGATATAAACTACAAGATTCTCAAAACTCTCCCAAAGAAAGATTATAAAGCTAGAATTGCTGGCATAGAAGGAGCTAATGAGGATCTTGGAAAGGTTCCTACCGATGTCCTTATTGGAAAACTCCTTACTGAAGAAATGTCTTTATTGATAGAGAAGGAAGAGAATTAAGAGAAGGAAAAAAAGAAATCTTTAGCTCTCAAATGCTCCCTCAAAAGCAAAAAAAGAATGTGAGAGCTTAAGTGAATTGGAGGAAAGTGAAGATGATGATGATGAAGAACTTGCTATGCTCTCAAAAAGGGTCAAAGACATCATCAAGAGAAGAAAGAAAGAAAAGAGGCCCTTTAGGAGATCATCATCAAATTACAACTCAAACTCAAAAAAAGAAAAGAAGAATGACATTACTTGCTATGAATGTGGCAAGCAAGGTTAAATAAAAATAGAATGTCCCAACATCAAGGAGAAAAAGAAATGGGATAAGGAGAAGAAGAACAAGGGCTTCAAAGCAACATGGGATGATGACTCCTCAAGTGATGAAGAGGAAGAGGATGTTGTAAACTTATGTTTCATGGCCTTAGAGGACTCATCAAATGAGGTAAGCTCTAACTCTCAATCTTGTGATGATATTGATGATGATATGCATGATGAGGATGAGCTAATTAAAGTTATGAATTTAAAATGCAAAAAGTATAAATCAAAAATGAAATTTTTAAGGAAAAGCATTCTAAGTTAGAGGAGAATTTCAAAGAATTAGAAAACTTGTTTTAAGCTTGAAAACATCCATTGTTAGCTTAAAAAGCTCATTGGAGGAAATCACTTCTAAAAACTCCTTTTTTAATTCTTTATATAAAGAAAACAATGCTTTGAAAATTGAGGTTGAAGAATTAAGAAACTCAATCTCAAAATTTCACAAAGGAAAAGAAGCCTTGGATACTCTTATTGTATCACAAAGGCCACCCCTTGTGAGACATGATCTTGGCTTTGATAGCTCATCTCCACCCATATCCTCACCCACTATATTCATAAAGGCTACAACTCCTCAAACCTCTAGCATTGAGGTAATTCACAAGGAAGTGAAAACACACACTAAATCTCCAAGTCCCAAAAGGACTCAAAAGGTTATATTAAACTTAAGAGCTAAGCCTTAAAGAGTTAACCATGCATTAATGAATCAAAAAAGGTATGCTCAAAGACATCCACAACCATAACATAATATTTGTCCTTGTATGCATTCATGTCATAATGTTGTGAAAAGACCAAAATTTTTTGACAAAATGGCTAAGAATACCTTCAAGTCAAAACTCAAATGCCATTATTGTATGAAAGATGGGCTAACCCCCAAAAATAAATGATTTTATTAGCCCTTATAAAAGGAAAACTGATTCTTGAGAACCCCTTGCACGCTCATGTCACGTCGAGGTACTGCAGAAGAAAAAACTGCAAAATTCGATCCAATTTATCGTAATCGATTAGTTAACATGTTGGTTAACCGTATTCTAAAACATGGAAAAAAATCATTGGCTTATCAAATTATCTATCGAGACATGAACAAGATTCAACAAAAGATAGAAACAAATCCACTATCTGTTTTACGTCAAGCAATACGTGCCCAAGTATATTTAGGTACCTAAAATAAGATGATTAATCTTTTTTTATAGGTGTGTCTCAAATCCACTACCAAGGAGAATAAATAGCATATAGATAGTGGATGTTCAAGACACATGACCAAAAATGCAAGCCTCTTCACAAATTTGAAAGAAAAGAGAGGTGGAAACATCACATTTGGTAACAATGTCAAAGGTAAGATAGTTGGCATTGGCACCATTGGTAAGAACAATCTTTCTCTCATAGAAAATGTTCTTTTGGTTGATGGTTTAAAATTTAACTTACTTAGTGTAAGTCAATTATGTGATAAGGGTAATAAAGTCACCTTTGACTCTAAAGAATGCATTGTCACAACTTTAGTTAATGACAATGTAGTGTTTAAGGGTGAAAGGGAGGGCAATACCTACATGATTGACTTAGATGATTTGGCTAACCAAGATGTCAAGTGTTCATATCTATTAGCAATGAATCTTAGCTTTGGCATAGAAGGCTTGGACATGCAAGCATGGAGTTTCTTCATAGTCTTTGCAAAGATGAGCATGTTGAAGGACTTCCAAAGATCAAATTCTTAAAGGACAAGACATGTGGATCTTGTTAAATGGGAAAGCAACACAAGTCAACACAAGTCATCCTACAAATCAAAAAATATTGTAAGTACTTCTAGACCCCTTCAACTTATTCATATGGATTTGTTTGGACCTAGTAGAATTGCTAATTTAGGTGGGAAAATGTATGCCTATGTGCTTGTAGATGACTACTCTAGATTTACTTGGGTTAGTTTCTTGACTCATAAGAGTGATGATTTTGATGCATTCAAAAGTTTTGCAAAAAGAGTTCAAAATGAGAAAGGCTATTTCATTTCCACAATTAGAAGTGATCATGGAAAAGAATTTGAAAATGAATTTTTTGAAAATTTTTGCATTGAACATGGAATTTCGCATAATTTTTCTTCTTCTTGAGGAAAGGAAAAATAGAACCTTGATTGAAATGGCTAGAACCATGCTTAATAAATATGGTTTACTAACTTATTTTTAGGTGGAAGCAGTTAACACTTCATGTTACATTTCAAATAGAGTTTTTAAAAGACCCATTTTGAATAAAATCTCTTATAAGTTATGGAATGGAAGAAAACCCACGATTTCATATCTAGGAGTTTTTGGTTGCAATTGCTACATATTAAATACCAAGGATAACCTTGGAAAATTTGCTTCGAAAATTGATGAAGGCATTTTCTTAGGATATTTCACCACTAATAAAGCTTATAAAGTTTTTAACAAAAAGAATATGGTAATTGAAGAGTCTATGAATGTTGTATTTGATGAATCTAGTAAACTTGATCTTGGGAAAGGTAGTGTTCTTGATGATCTTATAGGTGAATTTGAAAAGCTTAGATTAGACCCAAATAAGACTCTAAAGAAAGTTAAAGACCAAGTGGAAAACCAATAAGATCTTGAGGATCAATAAAATCCACAAGAGGAAGATGTTCAAGAACTTCCTTAGGAGTGGAGATACCCCAAGAATCGTCCCAAGGAGCAAATCATAGGTGATCCATCTAAAGGTGTAAGTACTATATCTCATTGTAAAGCCTTAGATAATAATTTTGCTTTTGTTTCTCAAATTGAGCCAAGGACCATTGATAAGGCTCTTAATGATGAGAGTTGGGTGATTGCTATGCAAGAGGAACTCAACCAATTTGAGAGAAACAAAGTTTGAGAACTTGTTTCTAAACCCAAAGATCATCCCATTATTAGATGTAAATGGGTTTATACAAATAAATTAGATGAGTATGGCTTCATCACTAGGAATAAGACTAGATTGGTCACCAAAGTGTACAACCAAGAGGAAAGCATTGATTATGATGAAACTTATGCTCCAGTAGCAAGATTAGAGGCTTTTAGAATTTTGCTTGCTTATGCATGTCATATGGATTTTAAAATTTTTCAAATGGATGTTAAAAGTGCTTTTTTAAATGGATTTATTGAGGAGGAAGTTTATCTTGAGCAACCCCCCCGGTTTTGAACATCATGAACTTCCCAATCATGTCTTTAAATCAACCAAAGCCTTGTATGGTTTGAAACAAGTTCCTAGAGCTTGGTATGAAAGGCTAAGTACATTTCTTCTGAAAAATGATTTTGTTAACGGCAAAGTTGACACAACAATTTTTGTAAAACGGCACAAAAATGACACTTTAATTGTTCAAATTTATGTTGATAATATTATATTTGGTGCTACTAATGAACATCTTTGTGAAGAATTTGCCAAGTGTATGACTAGGGAATTTGAGATGAGCATGATGGGTGAGCTCAAGTTCTTCCTAGGACTACAAATCAAGCAATGCGAAGGTGGCATCTTCATCAACCAATCCAAATATACAAGAGAGCTTCTCAAGAAGTTTGGCATGGATGGTTGCAAAAGTAGCAAGACTCTAATGAGCACATCAACTAAGCTTGACGGAGATGAAAAGGGTAAGCCTATAGATAAGAAAAAATATTGAGGTATGATTGGTTCTCTTCTCTACCTTACAGCATCTGGACCTGATATAATGTATAGGGTTTATTTATGCGCACATTTCCAATCTTGTCCTAAAGAATCTCATTTGCATGCAATTAAAAGAATTTTGAAGTATTTACATGGCACATTGCATTTAGGGCTTTGGTATCTTAGAAATTCATCGTTTACAATAATTGGTTTTTCGGATGTGGATTATGCCGGTAGTTTGCTTAATAAAAAAAGCACTTCTGAAACTTATCATTTTCTTGGTAAATGTTTAGTTTATGGTTTAACAAGAAACAAGTTTCAGTAGCCTTGTCCACCGCCAAAGCGGAATATGTGGCAGCAGGTTGTTGTTGCACTCAAATTCTTTAGATGAAATAACAACTTAAGGACTATGGTCAAGTGATTGATCGCATTTCCATCAAATGTGATAACACAAGTGCCATAAATCTTTACAAAATCCCATCCAACATTCTAGGAGTAAGTATTTAGACATTAGGCACATTTCTTGAGAGATCATGTGCAAAATGGTGATGTTGTATTAGAATTTATTGATACAACTAACTAAATTGCTGATATTTTCACAAAACCCCTAAATAAAGAAAGATTAAATTTCATAAAAAGGGAAATTGGCATGCTTGACAGGAGCTCATTGCCTTAGATTTTCAAAATTATATAAAAATTTTATGCATGTTATGACATCTATATTTCATATTTTACTCATTTAAAAATGTTGAATTGAGGTGACAATTAAGTCAATTAAATTTAATTTTTTTTTTACCTTATGTAGTTTGGTTGCATGTTAGTTGCTTTATGGTTGATTTTTGGTATATTTGATCCAAATTGCTTGAAATTTATTTTCAATAATTTGTTATATCATAGTTTGTTGAATATATAATTGTATCTATTTTGATCTTGAACTATAATGCCAATTGTATTGCATATATCTTTCCTCAAAAGTTTTCAAAAATTTCTATTTTTTTTTTAATTTGTGGTCACTACAGATAAATCATAGTCGTGAAATTTAAAATAATAACCGTTATCTTTTAGCCCCTCAGTGCTGCTCGTGATCTATAAATCACGAACGCGACTTTTGAATTTTTCAAAATTTGTGGTTGTGACTCAGAGTTTTAATGTATTCAAAACTAGCCGTTTTTCAATGGACTTTTTTGCATTTAATTTAATAACTAGCCATTTTTTACCATTTTTCACCTATTTTTTGCCTATAAATGCTCCACTATTTCAGTTTTTGCCAATCTTCTAACTCTCCAAACTCCTTCCTACTTAAAATTCTACTATTTTCAAACTCTCTTCCAACTTTTCTCTCTTTCAAGCTTTATTTTCTTCGTCTTTTCAAACTTTTCTCCATCAATGGTTTCAAGAAGACCCTCTAGAAAAGGGAAAGAAGTTCAAACCTCCCAACAACCCTCTCCTCTTGAACTCATAAGGGGAATTGCATAAGAGAAAAAATAAAATTTCCTAAGAATCCAAGACAAAACCATCTTACCCTCTAAAATATCTTCCTTAGTGTGTCTCAAAACTTTAGGAATTGAGGATAGCATCACTAGCTCCTTAAAAATCTAGAACGGGAAAGTTTGTTTTTGTTGATGACGATGGGTATGATGAGCTAACTAGGGAATTCCTTACCACCATAGTTGTCCACAAAAAACTTCATCATACTCATGGCCATTATGCCATAGATTTTCATTTTTTTGGTCACCTCAATGAGTTTTCCCTTAGTGATCTTGCTAACATCTTTGGTCTCCAAATAGAGGGTGCCTACACCAATAATGATTTCTCCCTTCACCTCAACTCTTTTTGGACCAAAATTTCCATTGAACCAAAATTTGATCGAAAATCCTCCCTAGCCAAACACATCAAAACACTTTCCCTTTGGCTTCTTCATAAGATTGTCACCCTCACCATAAATGCTAGTGGGGATGGAAATGAAAAGGTTTCCCAAAGAGATCTTTTCTTCCTCTATGGTCTTATCAAGAGACAACCAATCTAAACGCTAGGTTTCTAATATACCAATTTCTTCACCTTTCTCCAACAAAAAAAGGCACCATTCTACTTTCTTCCCATATTTCTACAGTAGCCAAACATGTTGGGGCTCTCACTCCAACCAACATAGTTATTCTCCAAAGACCAATCAAAAAATCCCTTATTGACTTTCAATATATGATCAATGCTAAGGCATTGAGAGAAAATGAAGGGAAATATGATTATATTTTTTGGAAATGTTAGGATCCAATAGAGGACTAGGAAAAGATCAAGAGTGGTGGTAGGTGAACCTAGTCAACCACAAGAGGAAGAACCCTAAATAGCACCTATTGTCCCTCCATCTCAACCTCAAGATGAGACCAATAGACTTCTTCAAAAAGTCTTGAGGAGACTCTCTCTTTTAGACCACATTCACCAAGACATATTTAATATGCAAGGTCATATGGGTCTTCCTCAATGCAACCTCCAAGATTGGCAATTTAGTGAAGAAGAAGAGAAAGAGACATAAGAAGAGGCTCCTCATCAAGAAGAAGAGGAACCCAAAGATGGAGGAGATACTTAGATTTTCTTTTCAAAATTTCTTCTTTCTTTTGTTTATTTTGCTTTGTTTCAAATTTTATTCCTTATGTTTTTTCATGGATTATATTGTGGCATTATCAATTTCAAATTAATTCTTTTTGATATTGTCAATGGGGGAGAAACATAGAACTTAAATAAACTTAAATGAACATCACTTGATTATAACTTTGAGAATATGTTCTCCACTTTATATTTTTTGTCATTTGTTGCATAAATTGAAGGGGAGAACTCTTGATGAATTGAATGTTATTCTACATTTAACTTTTATTTTATATTTAAGTTCAATTTGATTGTCAAAATCAAAACGGGGGAGATTGTTGACCTAAGTTATTTCAAAACTTAATCAACCTCTATTTTGATATTGTTAATCAAATTGAAAGCTATCTAATGTTTATTCAAGTGTTTGTTTTGCAGGATATATCATATTTATTGATTGAAATTGAAAGGAAATCAAAATCTTTCAAAGTATATTGGATTGCTTTTGAGTCGCGACCAAGATGATGGAATCGCGACCACGACCATGAAATCGCAACCGCGACTATGTAATCATGACCAAGAAACTTAAAAATCCAATTTGATCAATTTCACTCAGAGCGAATAGCAACCTTAGTTGCGACCACGACCATAAGTGCGATCCTAGATTCGTGACCATGAATAACTAGTCACAATCGTGATATTCATACTAAAATCCAAGCTTTTAATGGATAGTTGAAGAACCAACAAAAAGATACCACATGTGATCTAGCCGTTGTGGATTATGAAGATTGCAATCGCAAAAATTTAGTAGTGACCGTGAAAAAGGCTTAGCAATCACGACCTAGCTCTGACAGTGCATTTAATTTAAGATATTGTAGGTATTGTGAGGATCCTTCTTAGTATCTCTTTGTAATGGGAATTTGGAGGGAAGAAGCTATAAATACCCCCTCCAAAAACCCTTATAATGATCCAAAACTTTTATTTAAGCCGAATTCTTACAATTTTAATTCTCAAAGCCTTTACTTCTTAATTGTTATCATTTGGTTATTGTAAGAGCATTAATAGCTCAAAGGGTTGACTGTTAGCCTTGAAAACACATATTGTTGGGTTCAGAGTGAGCCATTAGAAAACTCTTGTATAGGTTTGAGTGTGAGCCTAAGGGAAATACTTGTAAGGGTTATGTGTGAGCCATTAAAACACATTACAAGTTTATTGAGCTTGAAACTCCTTGTAAGTGTCAACTAGTAGTGGAATACCCAATTGAGATTGGAGAGTGGATGTAAGGTTCATTAATACCCAAACCACTATAAAATTGATTGTGTTCATTCTCTTTCGCTATCTCTTTCTATCTAATTTTTAATTTCCCACCAATTCAACCCCCTTTCTTGGTGCATAAGGGCAAACAGGGAGATTTACTTAGTGTAATAGTAAAACAAGTAGCAAATAGTAGGCTTAAAAGAAGGGGATAGAAAGTCATAATCTGTCGTCTCACACATGCCACTCTCTAGGCTAACCCAAGATCTATAGTAATGGGTATAAAAAATCTTTATCATAACACACCATGAAAAAGCTTTGTTTGCAAAATAAAAAGATCTAAAGGGAATAGTTCCTTCTTCAAAGGGGGGAAAAAGCTACTGTAAAGCTAACAAAGTATGAATTCTACAATAATTCAGGTTATTAAAGGCTCCTATCATAAAAGCTATTATAAGGCTCTCCATAAAAGCTACTCAACTATGGAAATTATACAAGGTACATAAAAAAAAAAGTTACCAAAGACAAACTATTTTATTTTTACAAATATCATTGCAATGCAAATGTACTTGTAAAATAAAATATTATACTGCAAAAGAAAAATATATAAATGAAAAAGGAGAAAAAGAAAAGCAAAAAAAAAAATTAAGACCTCAAAGCAAGGCATCTTAATATTCTAAGTCCTCATTTGGCAAGGCATAATACATGAAGGCTTCCAAGTGAGATAAATTATGTAAGACCGCCTTTAGGTATGACATATAATTATTCAGACACCTAGCTACCTTTAGATCAAGCTCTTCAGCTCGTATCATCATTTGGGCACTCAACTGCCTTCATACTGAACTCTTCAGCTTGTATCATCATTCAGGCACCCAGTTACCTTCAAACTGAGTTATTCAGCATATCATTATCTAGGCACCCAGTTGCCTTCAGACCAAGCTCTTCAGCTCATATATTATTCAGGCACACAGCTACCTATGGATTAAGCTTTTTAACTCATATCATTATTTAGGCACATAGCTACCTCTAGACCGAGCTCTTTAGCCCGTATCATTATTTAAGCACACAACTACCTTTGGATCGAGCTTTTCAATGCGTATCATTATTCATGCACCCAACTACCTTCTAATTGAGCTCTTTAGCTCATATCATTATTCAAGAATCTAGCTGCCTTGAAACCGAGCTTTTCGGCTCATATCATTATTCAGGCATCTGGTTGGATTCGGACTGAGCTCTTACTTGCATTTTGCACCTTTTTTTATATACTTAAGCCTATACTAAGGCAAGGCCAAAGTTCTCCCAAGAAAGAGGCGAATTATTTAAATTTCTCCCACAAGGGAGGCAAATGATCTAAAGCCCTCCCATAAGTGAGGCAACTAGTTATCTAAAGTCCTTGATCAGCAAAGCACATTATCATTATTAAAATCATATAAGTCCTCTATCGATGAGCCATATCAGTTAAATACCTCTAAATGAGGTAAGCTTCTAAGCCTTCTAAGTGAGGCGAATATTTAAAATCCTCTACATAAGGCAAGTTATCTTTTAAGCCCACTACAGACGAGGTAAATTTCAAAGTCCTCAACAAATGAGGCATATATTATTATTAAAGTCTTCAATTGATGAAGCAATCTATCCTAAGAGCTTTATCTAGGAGTTAAGGGCTTTGCGAGTTTTCAAATCCTTCAATCAATGAAGCAAAAAGCTTAAAAAATCCAAAGTGCTTCAGAGCGAAGCGCATGAATTTATTTCCAATACCTCTCAGCAAGACATATCATTAACAAAAGCATTCATCAAGAAGCTATATTATTCAAAGACATCTCATGAGAGAGGCACATTATTTGAAGTCCTCCCCTGAGAGAGGTAAAGTTTGAAGACTCGAAGATTGGAAAACTTGAAGATTTGAAGCTATTAGGAATCTATGAGTCCATATATAGTTCAAAGACCCTAAGACTACACCATGATATGGCAATCATACAGCTTGCCCCTGTATTGAGCTATTATTATATCAAGCTAATTAGCTTGCCTTATCATTTAGGCACACATATGCCTCTAAACTAAGCTCCTCAGGTCACCTTATTATGTAGACACTCAGATGTCTCTATATCAAGCTCCTTTGCTGGTCTTCACATTCAAGCATTTGGCAGCCTTCATATTAGCTCATCAAATGCTGTCAGATTAGCTGTTCTATCTATAATACAGATGAATCATAAGCAATAAAAGAATATATCTACTCCCTTAGCCTGCTTTCAATAGTCTCGATCAGACTAGGGAGTGAGGGGATTTTGATAAGAATAAAAAATGAACTGCTTGGACTTAGGGTGTAATACCCAAGGTTTCCCTAACCTATTAGAGTCAGAGATGGTGACAGTATAATATTCATCTACTATACCATTCAAGCCTTTCTAACATATTAAGAATTATAAGAATATCATAAGAAGAAATTTTAAATGAATAATGTGACAATAAGTAAAGAATGTAATAAATTTCGATAAGCATTTTTATGATAAAATGAGTCAAACTAAGTTTGACTTAATGTGACTATGTTAATAATTTATTTGAAATGTGAATCAAAAGTGCTAGTGGACGGGCATTAGCATCTCTTAAGTCATTAGGAGATAATAATAATGACATGAGAAGTTGATTTCAATCAAAGTTATAATGGTACAATAGAAGTCAAACTTAGTTTAACCTAGTTAATCTATATGATTTACATACTGGAACAATGCTAATGAAGGGCTAGAAAATGTACACTATAGAGTGAATAAGATTTATCTAGCAATGTCTAGAGGGTATAGTGATATTATAAGGTAGAAATATGTATATTAAAGTGAAAGAAATTAATGAAAAATGTATTAAGTTACCAAGTTTGAAATGTGCATATATGGGCTTGTTAATGGGCTTTTGAACACCAAAGGCTCAAGTCCATTTAGATGGCTGGCCCATTAGGCCCATGGTTAAACGAACATATATTTAACTAGAGTTAAGAATAGTTAATCAAGGTTAAGTTTGATGTTGGAAACGCTAGCAATTAATTTTGACTTAGAAGCCACTATTTTTTACTATATCCATTCCTTTTCTAACTTATGCTACACTAAAGTCTACATTCATTTTTCCTCTTTCCAAACCATGTGATGAACATCATCAACCTAGATAAGATTCTAGCCATTTAGTTGATTAAATCATAGCCATCCATTGTGATTAAGTTATAGCCATTTGTGAACCCTTCATTTTATACTCTCAACATCCAGCTGTAGCTTGACACCTGCTAAGATTAGTATGATACACAAAGATAGTACGGTGGTCCCTCTAGCCAATTAGCAGGCAAGGGTTAAAGGGGTAGTGCCCCCAGAGCAAAAAATAGACTTTTAGTCACATTAATATAAGGATACTTAATTTTTTAGACATTGACAGTTTCACTACTCTGACCAAACCTTCTGTACCAGACAATAGTTTTTCAAAAATGACTAGATTTTCTCTCAGATAGACTGTTTAATTACTCTAAAATTAATTTCGACCCTATCGAAGCTGACCGATAAGATTTCTAAACTCTACAATTGCTAAAAGTTTATCTGAAAGTCTCAAAAACTGACCCGAAATCTCCAATAGTTGACCAAAAAAGAATCTTGGAACTTGAGCTAGCCACGCCACGTGGCTCTGTGTAGCATTAGCTCTGTGTGGCGCTGCAGGTACCACCTGCAGTACGCCGCAACCACTTGGTGCAAAGTCGCATAGGCCTGGTGCAGCACCGCACCTATCTGACATGAGTAGACCCCTTTTCTACACAGAAAATGACCTTTTTACCCCCCTCCAGCCCAATTTTCAACCCTTTCTAGCTTTACCCCTTATTGTCTTTTCACATTTTCACTACGTAAACTACCCTTAACCATATTTGCCTATAAATAGGCCCTCCATTTCCTCATTTCTCTTCACCTCCAAAGTTGATATTGATGGTTATCTATCAACTTTTCTTCTTCTCCCTCCATCCAGTATCTAATTAATTAATTAATCTTTTTAATTAATTAATTATCTCACCCTAACTAAGTTAATTAATTTTTTTAATTAACTAAAACTCTTTTTTTAATTAATCATTCAATTAATTAATTAATTAATTTTTTAATTAATTAATTAATCACTTTTTAAAATCAAGTTAATCATTTTCCTTAATTCTCCCTTCCTCCAAATTAATTAATTAATCTAGAATTTCGGTCCGGTAAAACCCTTTATCTAAAAAAAGTCAAGTTATCAGCCTTTTTCTCTCAAACCCAAATGAAATCAATCAATCCAATCAACCCTTCAACCCTTTCACTTAATTGTAGAATGAACTAGTGGGTTTTGATCTCTATTCAATGGGGTATGTAGGCATATTTGAAATCTAAATCCAAACCTCAAATCCAAATCCCAATCAATCTCTTTTTCTTTTTTAATTAATTTATGTAATTAGTTTACTTTGTCAATGTTTTACTTTTCTCCATGCTTATGCATTAATCACGATGTTATAATTGTCACGTAATATTTATCATCTATGAAATTAATTTTTAAGTCAAATTAAATTTAATAGCCAAATTTAGATTATTTAAAACTAAAAACTAAGTTCTCAAACTCAACCTGGTTCGAAACTAGTGATTTTATCCTTAAATAAATTAATTGAAAATTAATGAATTGGAGTCAATTGGATTTTTCCTTAATTTTTCCATTAAAAATAAATTAGGGTGGCGACTCTCAAAAATCATTTTCAAAATTAACAAAATCTGAACCTAAGAGTTCCATCATGAGTCTAAACTCGAATGAGCATCCTGATTCCTTCTAGCGGATCAGGCCGGTGCTCAAGCCAGGCCTCACACTATTGGATTAGAGATTTTTAAATTAACACCATTCATCTTCCATATATAAGCAATAAGATGAGCATTTCCTCCATTTTTGCAAAACCTATCACAAAAAAAGAATTCCTAATAGGGAATGGCTAGGATCTCATCTAGTTTGATGATGAGATCATTTATGTGTTCTAAACAAGGCTTCCCAAGGTAAGAGTTTATACTCATCTATTCCTTTATGTGTTCTAAACCTGACTTTGGTGTTATAGTTGTAAAAACTTTTTTTGCTTTCATTTATATGATTTGGCCAAAAGATAGTATAATTAGGAAATGTTTATTTTATATGTTCTTTGATTGAATATGGGGATTGGGCTTGAGAACTTGAATTATATCAAGAAAAAACAAGCAAAGGAAGCAAAGAGCACATGTAAGGGAATATTAGCACTAGATTCAACCTCTCTTTGATTTGGTATAAAGAATTGTTTTAAAATTTATTTGATATTATCTAAGGTTATTTAGGATGGAGAATAGTGGTTTGGAAGTATCAAATTAAATTATAGAAGCTTATTTCAACAATTGCAATTTTAAAGACATAACTTAAGTTAAAAGAGGAAGTTCAAGATCTAATGATTGTTTTCCATGTTTAATTGGAGATATAGGCTTTTTAACAAGCTATTTTCATAATTTTATGATCAATTTGATGATTGGATGAGTAATTAATGGTTTTCCCCAAATTAGGGATTTTGAGAACTAAAATTTAATTCATGGAATTGAAGGGGAATTAAGCTTAAGAATGGTGTAATATAAATTGTATAATATTAATTTCAAAATTCAATTAATAGAAATAATTTTTTTCAAATTTAATAAATTAGGTTCACTTATTCAATTGGAAGGTGAAAGTAGAATTAATCCTATTGAATATTGGAAATTGTTTAAAGTAATTCTAATTGGGTAATATGAAGTTGAAAGAGAAAATTGAGAGGAAAGGAATTATCTTTCCTTAAGTGAATATATTTGGCCATTAGAAAATAACTAAGAGACAATGTTAAAATTAGTGACAAGTACATTATAACAATCCATACCTACCTTAGGAGTTTGGTGATAAATTTCTTGAATTTAGAATTATTATGATAAAATATGTGCTTTTATGAAAATTCATAGGTGGTGTGATTAATGAGTATGTGGCATGTTAGATTAGTTCTAATATGCAAAATATAAATTATTATGGTGAAATAAGTGATTTATATGAAGTGCATGAGTATGAAATAATTTATTTTACATAAATTAAATTTTCATGCACAAAGCGATTTTTAAGCATAAAATAATTTTTATGAGCATTTTTAAAATATTTTTAAATAAATATTTTGGGGGGAATTTGAAAGAAAATAATAAGAAAAATTTTTATTTTTAATAATCTATAATCAGCCTATAAATTAAATAAAAGTCCCAATTTTCTAAAAATCCACTACACCAAAACACTCCTAACCTGACTCATTAAGAGTAAACTTGGAAATTGCCCAGAACCCTAAATATTTAAACTAAATTTCAGCCAGCCCTAAGGGAGATAACCACCATTCTATTTTCTATCATATTTCCAACAGAAATTCTCACAAAAATATTCTCTAAACTGAAATTCACAAAGTGCTTTCAAACCTTATGATTTCGCAACATTTTTCATAAGTTTTTCTCTTCTATCAATATATTATTTGATTTTTATGAAACTAATCATGAGAAAATTCTTTTGGGCTATTTATTTACTGATTTTCTATTGATTAAATTCTTCCTAGGTGAATTCATGAAAGAGAAATCAATTTTTCTATCGAAAACATAACCCTCTCTACACGATTGCTCCAAAGGTGAACCCTAAAATTCAAAATTGGAATTTCATGCATAAAAACAACAAGGGGGCTGCTAATTTGTGTATGATTGCATTATAAATTGATCTTTGTTGTGTTTAGATGAAAAATATTGATTTAAATCAGATTTTTGTATATTACTGTAATGACTAGAAAGTACTAGAAACAAGAAAGATTCATGGTTTTCATGCTAGAATCTATAGTTAGAAATTTTTCATGCATATATATTTATATAGGTGTCGATTCATATATATAAATATTTCTAAATGATTCTTGATATGTTTACATGAAAAATATTGGTTTAAATAATGTGTTTACATATTACTGTAATGAACAAAAAGTGCGAAAAATGAGAAAGTTCATATTTTCCATGACTATAGGTTATTCAGCCTACATGGCGAATTTAATTCCAATGTCTATAATTTTTTATGATATATTTTAATGATTGTTGACATGTATATATGAAAGATAAATAATTTGATTGCATGTTGATTGAAGGAATAACTCTAGACAAGTCCAAAGATAATTAGGTATCCTTAGGGTTTCCTAACCCTATTACTATGTTGTGATTAATATGTGTACATATTTAAGTGACATGGAAATAGGTTTTATGATGAGTTAATAATAAATTGATGATCTTAAATTGACTACGAGATAGATGGTATGATTTGTGCAAAAGAGATAAGCATGACCCTTCAAGGTTACTTGTTAAGTTGATATATATGTAAAGTGTTAAATGTACTAAGTTGAATGTTAAATGGAATTGATGTTAAGATCATTATATGCTGTGTTTGGACTTTAAAAAAGTCTTGGTATGAGTTATAATGTGTTTTCATATAGGCCTATAAAGGCTAAGTGTGCAAGACTTTAAAAGTCAACATGTTATGTACAAGTGATGAGTGCACTTCTATGTGCAACTCCAATTGTATATGAATGTTATATGTGCATGGGGTAGTTATGGGATAGGATAGCATGATGATTAAGCAAATGCTAAGTATTGAATTAAATATTATGTTAGATCTTGAGGAGTAGTAGAAGTTCAAGGGGCTACAAGTACTAGGAGCAAAAGAACCACAAGGTGAGTAAACATTATATTCATGTTACAAGTACAAGTGATTATGTTATGGGAACCTTTGAGATTCTTGAAACCCAAGTCTTTTTCTACTTTCAATTATAATTTTATGATTTCTTTGTTAAGCTTGGATTACTAAAGGATAATTGGTCTAAAACCATTATTGTTATTCAATGATATGAAAGATCCTTTATAATGGTTGCCTTCCTTTACTTTCTTTCTAGAACCACACCATTATCTTATCTTTTGTTCAATAAGTTAAATTGCTATTGCTATTATACTACATGTTATTGTTTCTTGAGTGCTATTGTTATAAGTGATTACATTTAGCTCTAGCTCTAACTCTTTATATAGAAATACTCGTGCCGATGCGGGTAATCATCAAAAGCTGTACACATGGTCTTAACCCGATGGATAGGGATAGTGTATCCACCTCAGCTAGAAGGGGCGGTTCTAGTCGTGGAGCCTAATCAGTTTCATGACTCTTTACAAGTGATGGGTTGAGAGTTGGAATTTGGTATAAGCCACCTCTCCCTACAGTGAATGAGCTAAAATAACTATTAACTCTTTATAAGTGATAAGTGTTATAAGTATGATTTATATGAATCATGCTAAATTATAAACTAAGAATCATGTATTCTGAATTATGAACTATTTGTTATAAACTATAGGCCCTTTTCTTAAGGGATATGTGTTATTGCATAAGCTATATTGTTTACTCATTGAGATCATCTATCTCACCCCTTTTTCCTTGTATGGTTCTAGGTAAGCATTATAAGGAGGCAAGGTGATGGCTCAAGCAATCTACTTCGCTTGCGGGATTTACTTGTCTAAATTATTTACCTTGCTGAGTTATGAAGAGTCATCCTTAGATGTTCCAAGAACATTTGTTTTGGGAATTTTTTTTTGAAACGTTATGCTTTGGTAACTTTATTTAGAGTCTAAACATTATTTTCTTATGGAATGTATTTAAAGTATATTTTAACTATTCTTCCACAACTTAAAGTTTTCTTATAAATGGTTTAGTTAAGTTAATGCATGGGGTTTGATTCGATCCTAGACAATGATTGTATGTTCATTAGTGGGTTCTATGGGCGTGGGTGACCTTATGTCTCTCCATGTTCTAGGACAGTCATATCTCTGAAAATTTGGGATGTGACATACATGTATAGTGTGTCTTAACCTTAACATTTATAATTTAGTACTACAATGAATATGATAAAAATGTTAACAAGTTAAGCTAAATTTAAATTAATGATATAACAAAGAAGTGATTAATATGTAATTGAAATGCAAGTGTGTAGAATCTAAAGACAAGGATAAAGATATTGTCCAATAGTGTGAAGAGCATTACTAGTATCAGAGTTAAATGTAAATAGGAACAAAAGAGTCTAAGGTGAGTACTTAATAATATAATATGGCATGTGCCATATTCTTTGAACCTTTATTGTTCAAACCATTATTATTGAAATATTCTAATTTCATGATAAGCATGAATTGCCTATTGAATATTTGAGCCATTTTATATGATACTTCTTTATGGCATTCGACTATTGTGGACCTTTCATGTTGAATTCATAATATGATCATTGAATTCCTTATTGTGAGCCTTATATGAACCTTTCTATTGATGCTTATTGATAAGCAGAAATACCCTTTTGATGTGGGGTAATATATAAGACCTTGTACACTTGGTAAAAGCCTGTGGGGAGGGTGAGAGTACCCAACCTCTGTTAGAGGGGCATGCCTAACTGTAAGACCTGATCAATCTTGCATAATGTGATGCATGTGAGTGACAAAGGTTAGGCCGCCACTTTTTAATTTATATGTGTGGAATGTATTTCGCTTCCAAGAAATTGCTATTTCTGCTAGAAGATGTTGTTTCCATTTTAAATGAAAAATCAATTCACAATGACAATTTTGATTAACATCACTCCATTTTCACCATGAGCCATCCTAATAATGAACCACATACTCACCATATATATTATATTATTATATACTCTCTAAGCTTTGTCTCATTTCTTAGTTGTTTAAATTTTTTAGGTAAGATTGATGAGTTAGCACTGTAAATTCCAAGCCCTATTCTTCGGATTGGAAGTTGCTCTGCTACTTTCAAGAGTTATGAGTCTTGATTATATGACTATGAAGATCATTGGTTTAGAGCTCCATGGTTACCGAAGGTTTAGTACTAAAATGTCTTTGGATTTACATGTATTGTAATTGTATTGTGATTACTATCGCAATAGTGCATTGAGTTATGAATATTTGGATAATGACATGAAATACAAATCTAGGAATTTTATGAGTTGTGTATCTAAATGGTATTAGTAAGTAAGCATTGGGTAGTATGTAAAATGATGAACTAGCAATGGGCAATAAGGAAAGGTAATCAAGTTATAATCTTGGGATAAGTTCCTACAAGATAAATGATGAAGAATTATAAGTTAGATGGGATTCTACAGCTTTATGTGACTTTATATCTCGTTATGCTCTAGAACCGTTACGACTTAATAAGTGGGTCATGGCACAAGGACACATGCCCATAAAAGAGTCCACAATCTCTCTTATAATCTCATATAACTTTCATTCATAACCTACTCCCAAACTCTCTTAGCTCTCTAACTTGGGGTCAGAGAATCCTCATTGGGACATCTCCCGGGAGCTCTTAACCCCTTCCTCTCTCATGTTTATAGGTTATCAACCAGTAGACCTCTTATCTAAGATATAGATTCTAATCTTATTAATATTGTGTTTTTGCTCAGCCATGGAGTGGAATTTTAGGCAGTTATTAAAGGATTAACTCTTGCTCAAGATAAAGGTGTTCAGAAGTTGATCCTTGAAGTTGACTCCCAACTTGGTGTTAAGTGGCTTAACCAGTTTAGTTCTAATGAAGGCTAGCATTTTGATCTTGTTAGGGACTATAGAAGAATGATGACTAGTTTTGAGGAGGAGATGAAGGTTCAATATGTATTCAAAGAAAAAAATGAGGTAGCAGGTTATTTAGCAAATAAAGTGTTGAAGATTGATAGAGGTGTTATAGATTTTATAGAGCAATGGGTATTTTGCAATAGTTTCAGGATGACACCATTAGTGTTGCTTGGCCTAGAATCATACTTAAATAGTTTTCTACTTTTGCTCGTGGGTGTTTCCCTCCCTTTGTAGTAAAAAAATAATAATAATAATTGCAATTCATGTAAGCAAAATTCTTATTTACACTGAGTGCGTGGCCTTGTCTCATATAACAAACCAATTTTTAGAATTTCGGAGAGAAATTCTCTCTCTAAATTTTTTTTCCTTGTTATTTTCTCAAGTCATAATCTTTTTTTTTTTTTTTTTTTTTTATTTATGATGATGATCATTCTCTCCCATTTTTCATTCTAATTTTAATTTTATAATTCAATAAAGTTTAAATTTATTTTTTCATAAATTTAATTTTCTTTTATATTTATTTTTTAATATTTATAAAAATTGATATTATTTGCTGCATAAATTATTATTATCTTTATTTTTTTATTCTTATTTTGTTTTGACATTAATTTTCATAAATTACAATACCTGAAGGTCTCATAATTTTGTACTGTTTTATTTTACTGATGAATCATTACTTTGTTTTCTTTTTTCTAAAAAAAAAATTGCAATCCTTGTCAGCAAGGATTTTAATTGATAAAAGACTCCTAACAGCGGATTCGTGAAGTATAACAGATTTTCTCTAAAATTAAACTTATTTTTCTCTAAAATTAAACTTTTAATATCATGAATATCTTTGCCATAAATTTTTACATTTATATAAATGTAATTAAATCGATGAAAATAAATTTCTAAATTGTGATAATTAAAATATTTGGTGAATATCCTTATAAATTATTTTTTATTTGAATTTTTTTTTAAATGTACATACAATATATAATCATCAACACTACGTCAGCCATGAAAATTACGCTCAATAAACTTAAGCAAACAAATGGTTTGATTACTCTACTCGTATCAGATTATTGATATACTGGTTTTTTTTTTTTTTTTTAATCATCAAATGAATAAGCAAATAACATTTGAATATATTCAACAATTAAAAATTAAACCAAAAAATATTATCTCAACAATCTGAAAAAAAAAAATTGTATTAAGGTCGAACACATATATACCCAAGAAAAATTTACCAATTTGTTTTTTCTAAAAAATGTGAAAGTATGATTTCAAAAAAAACAAAATGCGAAAGTATTAGTATAATGGCCTGTACATCCTTTATTTGGATGCAGGTAATATATACCTGTCTAGAATTTTTCTTCAACATTTGTAACAAATAACTGAATAATCATTCTAAAAATAGAATAAATATAAACATAAATTTTAAAAATAATGACAAAGATTGCGGTTTATCACCTAGATTGTGGATGTTGTTTATTGAATCATTAATCACGTCCATTCAAGCTCAAATTAGCTAAAATAGAAAAAAACAAAAGTTCAGGATAACATAATGAAAAAAAAAAATATTGTGTTTATGGCACAACGTAAGCAAATAGAGAACAAACAAAATAGGGTTTAAATTTTATAGGAATGCCTAAAAACCTTAATAATACATTTTTAACACTTTGACCAATTTTCTTATAAAAATATGCTCTTTGACCAATTTTTTTACAAAATTAAGTTTTTCAACAATTTTTTTTTAATTTTTACACCGTTCATCGAAATGGTGTACTCGTAATAAATTTGAATATATTATAGTATAATCATTATATATTTTGAGTATATATTTAATATATATTTGGTAATTTTTATTCTTCGTATTTAAAAATTGATATTCTAATTCAAAATTTTATTCATTTAATATATTTGATGTACATTTAGTGTATTTTAGTCAAATTTGAAAGAATTAAATTGTTGATTGGTTCATTATTTCAAAATTTGTGAAAAAACATTGCATTAGATATGATTGCTGATGTTCGTATTTTCCATGCAATAGCCTTCTTATGTTTTCCAAATCCTCTAATAAACTTGCCTTTTGTCCCCTTGACAGATTAGCATTCACGATCACAATCATAGGCAAGTTGCAATTTTCCACCAAGAAAGCATACTCCAAATAAGAAGGGAGTTGCTTGAGCTCCAAACTTGGCGGGTCAACAATGGATGGCTTCATTCTTTCAGTCTTGGGCATCTCAATGTGCTCAAATGTCCTACTTTTCTTTAATGGCTCATTAGCCTCAAGATAGGCTAAATGCTCAATGGTCTCAGGTGTCTTAATATCCTCCTATCCCTGCACAAGACACAACTCTAAGGATCCTTGTGAACAATGTTAGAAATAAAATGCATCGTTTCATGATTAATTACATCATCACAAGCATCCACATCTTCAAGTGCAAGTGGGTGTTTCATGGCATTGGATATTTGCAAAACCATTTGTTCATTCCCTACCCTAAGTATCAATTTACCATCATGCACATCAATGATGGCTCTTATAGTTGCTAGAAATAGTCTACCCAAGATAAGTGACACATCAACATCTTCATCAATATCTAATATCACAAAATCTATAGGAAATATAAATTCACCAACCTTAACCAACACATCCTCAACTATACCCTTAGGATAAGTGATAGATCGATCAACTAATTGAATACTCAAGCGTGTTGGCTTAGGTTCACCTAGATCTAATTTTTTGAATATTTTGTATGGCATAACATTAATGTTAGCCCCTAAATTAGCCAATGCTTTATTAATCTCCAAACTACCTACTAGACAAGGGATAGTAAAACCCCCTGGATCCTTAAACTTTTCAGGTAGCTTCTTTTGAATGATTATCGAACATTCCTCAGAAAGTTGAACCATAGACACCTTCTCAGGTTTCCTCTTATTAGAAAGCAGCTCCTTAAGAAATTTAGCATACTTTGGCATCTATGAAAAGAGCTTCCATAAAAGGAATATTAATGTGCAATTGTTTAAAGAGTTCAAAAAACTTACGAAATTGCTCGTCCATCTTGTCCTTCTTCAACCTCGCAGGATAAGGAATGCGTGGTGTGAACTCCTTAACCACAAGTGTAGGATCCGCTTTCTCTTTAACTTCCTCATCTTTTGCATCATCATCGTCAACAGTCAATTTTTCATTTTGCTTCTCAAGCGCCTTCAAATCTTTACCACTCCTCAAAGTAATGGCTTTGAGTTGCTCTTTAGGATTAGTTTCAGTATTGCTAGGCAAATTACCTTGAGATCTCTTAGATAACGCTTTTGCAATCTGCCTAACTTGATTCTCCAAATTATGAATAGAGGCCTGTTAATTCCTTAGAGCTGTCTATATGTTTTGAAAACTAGTCTCTGAAGCTACAATGAATTTTCCCAACATCTCCTCCAAATTGCTTTTATTCTTTTGCTGAGGTTAGGGTTGAAATCTAGGTGGAGGTCTCGCATTGGATTGGTTATTCTAAGAGAAATTTGGATAATTCCTCCAACTAGGATTGTAGGTGTTGATGTATCGATTATTATGCTGTCATAGTGCATTACCCACATAGTCCACTTGCTTGAGCTTAGAAATATTGTTCCCTATTTGACAGTCTTGACTTTAATGTCCTCCCCTACACCATTCACAATACATGACCTGAGCAGGTTTAGATGATGAGGCTAAAGTATCAATCTTTTTGTTCATAGCATCAAGTTAAGCCACCAAGGCTACCACAGGATCCACTTGATGAATACCAGTAGTCCTAGTTCTTCCTTGATCTCAAGTGGGTTGCCATTGGCAGTTAGTAATGGGCTACCATTGGTAGTTAGTGCTCGCTCTGGTGCTTTGTTATTAATTGAACCCCCAACAGATGCATTGATTACTTGCTTACTTGTATAATTCAAACCATTGTAGAAAGTCTGAACTTGCAACCAAAGAGGTAGGACATGGTATGGACACTTTCTCAGCAAATCTTTAAATCTCTCCCAAGTATTATACAAAGTCTTAGTGTCACTCTGCATAAATGAAGAGATATCATTCCTCAACTTCACTGTCTTAGAAGGAGGGAAAAACTTTTCCAGAAACTTTTCAACCAAAACCTCCTAAGTAGTAAAAGTTTCAGCAGCAAATAATTTCAACCACTGCTTAGGTCGATCCTTCAGAGAAAATGGAAACAACCTCAACCTAATTGCATCATTTAAAGCTCCATTGATCTTGAATGTGTCACAAATCTCCAAAAAATTTGCCAATGTGAACCCTCTATTTTATACTTCCAAATGACCTATATTTGATCACGAATGCATAGAATTAGACTGGGCTCAAATCGGATCAAAGACGGATGAGAACGGGCTGAAAAATGAGCTGCGACAGCCCGTGGGCCAGCTGTGAGACTGTAGCCCCCGATGCGGTTACTGCAGAGGTCCCTGCATTAGCCAATTGGCTACTACAGTCAGCCCTATAGCTACCATAAAGCCCTTTACGGTTACAGCAGGTGTCAGCCAGTTACCGCAACCCATTTTGATAAAATCCCACATAAAAAAACCACTCTTTTAAACCTTTACATCCCCCTATAAGTACCTTACACTTCATAACAACTTAGACATACAATGATATGCTTCTATACTCTCCTTAAAGCTTTCTAAACCCTATTCCTAAGCTTTCCAATCATCAAAACCCTCTATCTAACCCTTCAAATCTCTAAAATCTCATTCCCAAACCTCCTCCATCATATAAAACCTTATTCATAAGCTTCCTAATCATCTCAAAACCCTAGTCATAAGCTTCCTAATCACCCCAAATCTTATCTCTAAGCTTCTTAATTAAGAAAAGATGTGACTCAAGTTATTTCTTTCAAAAGGGAATTCGTGGTATTCAAGCAAAGGTGATCCAAAGTCTTTCCTTGAAGAAAAGAGTTCATGCTATTCAAGGGTCCTTCCAAAAGGAGTGCTCGTGATATTACCAGGCCAAGGTGGAACTTAGATCCGGTGCCAAGCTCGCTCCCTACATTCCTCGCTGACAGAAGCCAAAGGTAAAAGTTCTTTCCTTTTCCTTTTCAATTTCAATTTCAAGATCTAAATTTGAAAAGATCTAATTTTTGCTAATTAAAATTTGACCTAATTAACAAATTCCTAAGCCCTTAAAATCAATCAAAACATAATAACAAAGGCAATGACTTAAAAATCCGTCCTTCAAAAGAAGGAAGAGCAGTGTGGGGTTTGATTCCTATTCAAAGGGATACACAGGCTTGCCATCTCTAAGGCATTCAACTCTGCTAAAATTAATAACTTCTTCTCTCTATCACCTTCTTCATATATTTTTGGATTGAAATTACTTTTCTTAAATAAAAGTCAAAATTTTAATTCTTTTTATTATAATTGTTTTAATACTCTTTTGCTTATTTTAGTTGTTTAGATTATATTTGGAGAATGTGTGCTTTTCCTAGAATCCATAAGGGCTAGAGGAAAGATCCCATGATTTTGACATTTTGACTTGTAATAGTTTTAAGTAGTTTTCCTTTACTTTTTCGCGTTTTGCAATTATTATTATCTCATATTTGTCATACATTGCACGAGTAATATTTGTTTCATACATCATATCATATCTGTTCATGCATACATAAAAACTTCTTTTTTTTATAGAAGCTATTTTGTATTTAAGCCAAACTAATTTTTTGTATTATTTTAACCAAAACCTAGTCCTCGAGCCCTCTTTGATCATTTGAGGACTAGTGCTTTTCCTTAGGATAAATGGTATAATTTTGGAGTCAATCAAATTGAGTTTTTCCTTTAATTTTCCCAACTAAAACAATCAAAATTAAAGTGGCGACTCCTTTTGCAACTTACAACTTACAAAATACAATTTTTTTGAACTCATAGTCGATTCCAATCGTAATGTTTCTCCCAAATGGGCATTTTCGATTCCCTTTAGCGGATCAGATTGGGTGCTCGGGCGAGACCTCACAGTTAGTGACTCCACTGGGGATTTCAAAATCTTTTTTCAAAATGAAAGATGAAAGTGGACTACTCTTGGTAAAACAAAAAGTTTGGCTTTTATTACAAAATGGCTTTTTTTCATGCATCATTACATCGGGCTCCTTGTCCAAAACCTTAGTTTCTTAGGAAAACAAAGGATAGAAAGTAACATTGAGTGGACAACCTTCCTTAGGTCTGCTCGCCAATAGTGAAATCATCCAACCCATGACATATCCTCTAATCCTTTTAGAGGTGTAATGAATATGCACATACCATTGGACCCACACGAGGCTCCTTGACTCACATGTGGTTAGGTATATCGCATCTCTAGTGTGATGGGTTCCTTTCAAGTTGCCATTACCTTTTCATATAATAACTTATAAGACCTTCCTTTAGGATTGTATGTACTATAATGCTGAACTTGGTATGTCATTATCATGAAAGCTTTTTCATTCATGCATACATGCATATATGCATCATCCAAGAATCCTACTAAAGTGGAAAATCTGAAAACCATCCAAACACTACTACTCCCTATTCAAACCCATGTCAAATTCCTAAACCCATGTCTACCCATGGTACCTTCATCCTTATCTTACTACTGTGATTAGGATTTCATGATCTCACCTTTGTCTTTATCTTTACTAAAGCTAAAAAACTAACCTAGCTTCACCTTTTTCATCTAAAGGTTCAAAAGATGTCAACTAGATTAGGGAAATAAGTTACTGTTATTGATGGAGTTGATAACTTGATTAATGGGCTCTTTGCTAGGTTCACCAAACAATAAGAGGAAATGCTTAAAAGGCAAAAGGTTTGTTTCCAAGACTTCAAAATCAAAGGAGGATTATTATGGAAGATGTCTAAGAAATGATGGGCCAAACCACTGTAAACCAAAGTTTGACTGATCCAGACCTAGTGAATCCAAAACCCACATCACATCCTATTTTTGGGTCTGCTTCCAAATCTGACCCAAAAGACAAGGAGAAAGCTATAGTTGAAACCATTCTATCACCATCCGTTCTCAAAACCAACCCCCTCTTTCAACCAGTGCCCATTAACCCACCAGTCCACACCACCACATCCATCTCTCCCCCAACTGATCCTTTTTAAGGGAGAGAAATTAACCCCGAGCTGAAGGTATTTATGGACAAAATTGAAGTTATAGAAAAGATGCTTAAGAACTTCAAGAAAAGGGAGGACATAGTTGACAAAAGCTCTCTCAGTCTGTTTCCTAATACAAGGGTATCTCCTAAATTTAAAATGCCAAATTTTGATAAATTTGATGGAACTACCCGCCTTAAAACCCATCTTAAGGTATATATGGGGGCCATATATCTTTTAGGAGTGGACAATGAGCTCCTTGCTCAATTGTTCCAACAATCTTTGACTAGTAATGTTGTGAAGTGGTTTGTAGACTTGGACGTGTCTAAAAAATGGACCTAGGACGACATCTGCAATAATTTTTTGCCAAATAGTATCACTACAACATTGAGGTAGATGTAACAAGAAGAGACCTTGAGACTATGAAACAGTATGCAAAAGAATCCTTCTATTCATTCCTTACGAGGTAGAGGAAAAAGGCTTCCCAAATGGTAAACTGACCTCCCGAGCATGAACAAATTGATATTATTGTAAAGAATCTCCTCTTGGTTTATTAAGATAGGCTACTCACCCAATGCTTGCCTGACTTCAAAGCCCTAATTTCCATTGCTTTTAAGATTGAAGATCTAATCCAAAGTGCACACATAAAAGAAGAATTTGCATTTGGGTCAAGATAAAAGAAAATATCACATCAAGGAAATGTAACTTCCTCAGTGAATCAAAAAGGGGGGGGGGGGGGAAATTAAATGCCATTGTAATTAAGAAGCCACTCAAGATTGAAAGGCGGCAATTCTTTGATCTAGGGGGTGTAACTATAAGCATCATTTACAAGAAATTGCTTAAAGAAAGAATGGTGTAACCTCTCGAACCAAGACTTGTTCCTAACCCACTACCCAAAAATCACAAGCCAAATGAGAGATGTGATTACCACTAAGGACCAGGGCATAAAACTAATACATGCAAGGCCTTAAGGCATAAGATCCAACATCTAATTGATTCAAATGACCTCTGCCACCCAAAGTTAGACTCGACATCACCACTAACCCCTTACCCAACCACATAGTAAATATAATTACTTTTCATAGAGTTGATCCTGTCTCATTGATAAAATCAACTGTTAACTACTGTTGTGTGTTAGACCTCACAAACTTGCTTAAGGAGATTGATGCCATCACCAGAAGTGGCAGAATTGTCCAAAATCCAAACCCACCAATCTAAAACACTCAACCTGTCCCTGCACCATTTGACAATATAAAAAAGAGTCTTGAACCTAATAAAGACCCCATACTTAAGCATTTAAAGAAGACTCAAGCAAATATTTCAATATAGAGTTTGATTCAATCCTCATATCCTCACCGTCAAGCTCTTTCCAAGGTACTAAATCAATGTCAAACTCCTATTGATATCACCCCCGAGAATCTTGTGGCTTCGATCATTAGTGCTGCTAAGGGGGTTTCAATATCATTTGGAGCTAATGACTTGCCAATAGGGGACTCTGACCACAATAATGCCCTCTATATAACAATAATGACTCAAGGGAAAATTGTACCTATGGTTCTAATCGACAATGGCTCGATACTAAATGTGTATACCTTAAAAGTAGCTAGTTGCCTAGGCCTAGAAGTAACAGACTTCACCCCTTCTGATCAAATAGTAAGGGCCTATGACAATTCTAAGAGAAGAGTACTTGGGGTAGCTACACTATATGTCACTATCGAACCTATAGCCTTTTCCATTCCCTTCTAAGTAATTGATGTTCCTACTCATTTTAACATGCTTCTTGGAAGACCTTGGATCCATTAAGCTAAGGCAATCCCTTCATCAATACATCAAAAAGTCAAATTTCCTTATAGGAAGGGGATTGTTACCATAAAAAGGGATATGCATGACAAGGTTGACATTTTAAACCCTGTACCTACTTTAGAAATTCAACCAAAATTGTCCATCTACCCTCTTTCAGGCTTCTTTTTCATCCAGTTCCTCAAGGGTAAAGAAGGTAAAGAATTTATTCCAATCGACTTTGATCCTTTTGGAAACATTACTGTGGCTAATATGTTAAGAAAAATGAACTATTTTCCTGGCATAGGTCTTGGAAAAAATCAACAAGGCTTAAAGTCCTTTATGGACTGTCTAGTTGCAATGCCGCTGTTTAGGCTCGGATATGAGCCTACTGAGGAGGATCTTATGGAAATGGAGGAATGGGCCAAGGAAAGAGTAGTGGCCCTTAAATGAGGTCAGACTTATGACTAGCCCATGTGCCCTTATTTCAAAACCCTCAATGGATATTTTGTAAAAGAAGGTGACACAGTTCCTTACTATGGCTTTCCCAAACTCTGGATCTATCCTATTACTGGAAAATTAATTTCTGGTTTTGAAATTTTCCTTAATGTCAGGCTTTTACTAGAGGATTGCGAGCCTATATTCATGCTAAGTCAAGATTGGAAGGAGAACATGAAGGCAAGTCTCTTTGATGAAGTCTTCATACTTACTTTAGAGGAGAAGGAACCTGACCCATCCACCTTAATCCAACCAAATGAAACCGAGCTGAATAACTTGTATTTCTAGAAGAGCCCATTCTATCACTCTGAGATAGGGTTTTAGTCCCAGTCTGAGTCAGAGTCCAAGTCAAAGTCCTAATAAGAGTCAGAGTCTGTGTCCTCAATTTCTTCTATTTTTAGTGATAATGATGATGTAATTGACCTTGAGTGTCTAGCTTTTGAGTTTGATGTAAACTGGGACTTATCCATGTTTGAATTCAATAAAAATTTTGCCCTTTATTCTTACGATCCCGTGTCTTCGTTTTTCTTTAATGTTCCAAATTTTAAATCAGACTTAAATGAGACATCATATCAAAAAAATGAAATAAAAGATGATGCAATCAAAGAGCCAATAAATGCTAGCACACATGATACACCAAAAACTACATTCATAGTATCTACATGCATAAATAGTGTTCAAATAGAGGAAATGATCAAAGAACTTCAAGACTGTTTTTCATGGCATCCTAAGGACATGATGGGTTTGGATCCGAGCATAGCTATTCACAAAATTCCAATCTACCCTGATTCTAAGCCAGTAAAATAGAAATTACGAAGACTCAAAGCTTAACGGTCCATACCAATTAAAGAAAAGATTATGAAGCTACTGAACCACAACTTCATTGAGCTGATCAGCTACCCCTCCTGGCTTGCCAACATTGTGCCGGTTCCTAAAAAAAGATGGTAGATTTAGAATGTGTGTGGACTATAGAGCTCTGAACAAGACTTGTCCAAAAGATGACTTTCCTTTGCCTCACATTGACCTTCTAGTGGACCAAATGGCAGGATTCGAAATGGTTTCTTTAACCGATCTGGCCGCGGGATACAATCAGATAATGGTTCACCCCCCTGACAAAGAAAAAATAGCCTTCATCACCAAGTGAGGTACCTATTGTTATAGAGTTATGCCATTTGGACTTAAAATGCAGGGGCAACATACCAAAGGATGGCAACCACAATCTTCCATGACATGATGCACAAAGAGATTGAAGTATATGTCGATGACATGGTGGTTAAGGGCAATACTGTTGAAGAACACTTAGAAGCTTTAAGGCAATTCTTCCTTACACTTTGCTAATATAATCTCAAACTCAATCCTATCAAGTGTATTTTTGGTACTTCATCTGGGGTATTCCCAGGCCATATGGTCAGCAAGAAAGGTATAGAGGTCGACGCTGCAAAATCAAAGGCAATTTTAGAAATGCCACCTCCTAAAACAGAAAAGGAGATTAGAGGTTTCCTCGGACGACTCTAATACATTAGTTGATTTATCAATCAATTGGCTGATGTATGTGGGCCTATCTTTAAGTTACTTAAAAAAGGAGCCTCAAAGCAATGGAATGAAGACTGCCAAAAGGCCTTTGATCAAATCAAACAATATTTGTTGAACCCACCAGTACTGCAACCTCCAAGGCCTGGAAAACCACTGCTACTTTACTTATCTATAACTGATGAAGCAATGGGGGCAATGCTCGCCCAGAATGCTCCTGACTCTAACAAGGAAAATGCCATCTACTACTTGAGCAAAAGAATGTTGTCCCATGAACTCAAATATGGCTATATAGAAAAGCTGTGCCTTGCCCTTGTTTAGGTTTGCCACAAACTGCAACACTATCTTAGTTCCTACACAACTGATATCCTTACTGACAAGAGCCCTTTGAAATTCTTTATGGAGAAGCCAGTTTTTAATAATAAGATGGCGAGATGGATGGCAATGTTGGCAGCATCTAATCTCAAATATGTACAACAGAAAGCAATCAAAGGAAGCATAGTAGCAGACCAATTAGCTGTAGCCACAATAGATGATGAATGGATTGAGCCTGAATTCCCCGATGAGGATATCCTAGTGATTGGCAATGAAGTTTAAAAGCTTTACTTTGATGGGGCATCAAATAACAAAGGGTATGGTGCTAGCATTATGTTCATTACACCAAATAGGGAAAGCCTACCCATAGCCATCAAGCTAAACTTCAAAGTAACAAACAACGAGGCAGAGTATGAGGCATGTATTTATGGCCTTGAAGCAACAATAAGGCTCTGAATCAAGCACCTTGAGATTTATGGAGACTTGAATCTAATAGTGTCCCAAGCCTTGGGAAAATGGAAAATAAGAGAAGAGCGTTTGGTTCCTTACCACAAATGCCTAGATGAATTGGTAGCCAACTTCTATGGATTATCCTTCCATTATCTCCCAAGAACAAAGAATAGATTTGTTGATGCTTTGGCAACACTCACCTTGATGCTTGACATAAGCAATGGCTTCATAATCAGACCAATCACAATTGAAGTAAACCATAAACCAGGGTGGATAACTCATTGCCTGAATATGTAAGTTGTTGACAGTAAACCATGGTTTTGGGATATTCTCAATTATATCAATAATGGGTTTTATCCTAAAAGGGCCTCTAAAATAGAAAAAAAGACTCTAAGATAGTTATCCAAGGGATTCATTCCAAATGGGGATGTGCTCTATAAATGGACTTAGGATAATATCCACCTAAGATGTATCACTGAAGAAAAAGCCCAACAGATCATGGAATGGATACATGGTGGTGACGAAGGCCCACACATGAATGGTATTGCTTTGGCCCGCAAAATCACGAACCAAGGATATTTCTGGCTTACCATGAATGAGGATTGTGCTAAGTACATGCAAAAATGCTATAAATGCCAAGTTTATGCTAAAGCTTTAGAAACAACCTCCTGTACCTTTATCACTAATCACCATGCCTTGGCCATTTGCTACTTAGGGCCTTAACGTCATTGGGAAGATAAGCCCAAAATCCTTAGGCAAACATGAATACATCCTGGTGGCAATTGATTACTTTTCCAAATTGGTTGAAGCTGCACCCAATTAATTGTGAGATTCTAAATGAGTAGCTCAATTTATTCGTACCAACATCCTTTATAGGTATGGAGTCCCTTTTGAAATAATCACTGACAATGGATTCCACTATAAAAAAGAAGTCACCTAGCTACTGAAAAAGGAGAAAATCCAACACCAAATGTCTTTTACTTACAGGCCTCAAACAAATGGTGCAATAGAAGCAGCAAACAAGACTCTCAAGAACATACTTCAAAAGATGGTTAACAAGCATAAAGATTGGCATCTACATCTACCTTATGCTTTATGGTGATACAGAATGACAGTATGTACTCCAACTAGTGCTACACCATATTCCCTAGTATATGGAATAGAAGAAGTCCTCCCAATCGAGGTGGAAATAAAATCAGCTTGAATCATGAAAGAGAGTCAGTTGGACGAAGTAGAATGGGCAAAAGGCTACCATGAACAACTCATTGCCATTAATGAGAAAAGGATGGATGCCTTGTATTGAATTCAAGGTTACTAGCAGAAATTAGCAAGGCATTTCAACAAAAAGGTCAGAGAGAGAGGACTACAAGAAGGTAACCTTATTTTAAAGGAAATAATAGCACCTGTTTATAATCCAAGGGGAAAATTCAGACCCAATTAGAGTGGCCCATTCATGTTAAGGAAGGTCCTATCCGTAGGAGCAGCTATTTTAATGGATTTGGATGGCATAAAGTTTTCAAGCCCATGCAATATGGATCAGCTCAAGATATATTTTGCATAAAAATCCTTGTAATTCATGCATTAGATTTTCATCCATATAAAGACAAGAACTACGTGGACTTGATTCTCTATAAAAGAAATAAATGATGATGATGAAATTGTTGTGAGGAGATACGTAGGCAACCCTGTGGTTAGGTCCAAATCATCAATAACATTTCATTATGTACTACACATTTGTTTAGCTCTTATTTGCATCACAAAAAAAAAAAAAAAAGAACAAAATGTCTCATTTGTCTTATTTAATTTTTGGAACATTAAAAAAGAAAATAAAAGACAAACTATTAAATCAATCTTATAAGCCAAAAGCCTTCATAAAATGCATAACAAAAAATAGGGACAAAAGGTCAATCATGACTCTTATCTTCATCCTCCTCTATCTACTCAATCATTACAACTCTCCTAGCTTTCTCAAACCACCATGAATTTGCTATCCACCAATCGATATACTCTAAAGTCTTATCATAATGATGAGAAGGATGAACAGTATGAAAACCTCTCGCCCATCCATTCCTAATGGCTCAAGCAACAATCTCAATAATAAGGATAGACTGAAACAAAGCATCGTCTAGGGGCACACCTTATTTATGGCCCATCTAGTGCATAGCTCTAGTCGCCTGATAAAAAGTGACCATCCTAAAATGCAAAAGATAAACCATCCTGTAACCAAAACTCATGGTCATGAACCAATCTATCTTATACCACTCACATCTCTAAAGCAACTCATCAAAATCCAATTCAAGAAGCCATTTGAGCCACTCCCTTTTAGAGTCCTTTTTTATCATAATAGTACAAGTCCTATACCAGGAAGCAGAGTAGTCCACCTTAACAGGAGGAGCCACTATCCGAAGATGGTCTCTTAACCAAATCTAGGAGAAGGAACAAAATAAGGAGAAGAATGGTGAAATGGATGAAAGAAAAATAGAGAGTTAGAAATAAACCTGAAGGATAATAGGGCTGATAGTCCATGGACCACTTGAATCATACGCCCTATCCAGACTCATAATAGTCTTAGCAAGTACAATGGCAGCAATAGATCTTCCCTCTTCCATCTAAAGAATCAAATCAACAACCCTAGCATTACCCCAACTAGTAGGTGTGAGGCCTCGCCCGAGCACCAGTCCGATCCTCTAAAAGGAATCGCAATGCTCATTTGGGAAAGAACTCATGAAGAAGCCCTTGAGCTTATTTTGAAAATCATTTTAGAGTCACCACCTTAATTTGTTTTTATTTAGGAAAATATAAGGAAAAAACCCATTTGACTCCCATCATTACCCAAAGGAAAAAAGATCACTAGCCTCGAAACCAAAGAGGATTCGGGGACTAGGTTTTTAGTTTAACAAAACATCTTTGGCCAAGTAATATAAAAGTAACTTAAAATATATTTCATGAACAATTAAAATGCATGAACAATTTATAATATATATGATCATTGATTCCAATAATAAATACAAGTCATAACCCAAAGTAAAATTAATCATTACAAATAAAATTCCAAAACATATGGGATACCTCCTCTAGCCCTTATGGGTACTAGAAAAGTCACACATTCCCCAAACTAATCCTAATAATAAAGTAAAGGAATAAACACAAAAATAAATGAAGAAGGTGATAGGAGGATGGTTGATTAATTTTAATTGGATTCGATGCCTGAACCAAGCATGTCTACGTATCCCTTTGAATAGGAATCATAACCCACACAGTTATTCCTTTTTGCGAAGAGGTTAGTTTAGCCTAGCCACTTTATCATGTTTTGATTGATTGATTAAAAGAGGGTTGAGTTAATTAGTTAGTTTAATTGATTACCGAGTTGATTAGCTAGCAAACTAGATGAATCAATTTAATCAACTAACTAGAATAGACATTAACCAAATAGGAAGGAAAAGAAAATTACCTTATGCTTTCATAGCTTGGGGAGGGCAAATGAAGTAGATGACCGGATCGCAATTCCACCTTCGTCACACAAGAGACACGAGCCTCATACCACTAGAATGCAACTTCACCTTCTCGACATGATGGACATGAGCCTTGGGCAAGAGACTTGCCTCAAATAGGTGGGCAAAAAGCCTTAAACTAGTCGAGTAGGAATCAAGGAGAAACCACCCAACATGCTTTGCAAAGCAAGGAGCAAAAGCAAAGCAATTTACTTGAAGTTAGTACTTTTTGCGCCTCCAAGTATGTGTCTTGAGAGTAGAGAGGCCACCTCTATATATAGGAGGAAGAATGAAGCACAAATGCTGAAATTTTCAATATAGGAGCAGAAACACGCTGTCGGTGCTACACAAGCCTCTGCGGCATCACAGAGGTCTTTGCGGCAGTGTCACAGAGAGCTTTGTGGCACCACAAGAGGCTCTGTGGCAATGTCGCAAAGTTGTGCGGCAATGGGCTATGATTCACCCATTTTGCCCATTTTCACCTATTCTCGCTTGTTTCTTGTCTGTTTTCCATGATTCTAATTGCGTTGCACCCATTACTAAGTCCTGGATGATTTGATGATGATTAAAGGGTCTTGATTGATTCTTTTCCTAACTAAATGGTCTATAATTCTGAGAGGTTCAAAATTAAGGGTTCACAATAGAGCATAAGAAAATATATCCGGCAGTCAGACAAAAAGAAAGAGCCCACATCCTCAAATGAAACCATTTATCATCATCAAAGTCTTTGGGATCATGAAATTCTGCAAATACAGCAGTTAAATCTATCCAATCTTCCACTATTATGGGAATAGCCAGTTCCTCACTAAGATCCAAAAGCCTTCTAAAGGAGTTGAAATATCCCACTCTCTTTATAGGAGTAGCCAAAAGAGCCTTAGAATCATAGCCGAGCAACATAGAAAATTCCTCAAAAGTAAGACACATTTCCTCCATGCTTGCCCCAAATCTTAAGACATGGGCAGCAGGATCCCAAAAACATATATAGGTGCGTAAAAAATCCCAGTAAATTTTCACTTCCCTTAAAGTGGGCATGGCACTTACTCCATATTTTTCTAAATTTATTCTCTCCACTATAGTAAGATTCTTGCATCATAAGAACATTGCATGATTGAAATAGGGCTCCATTGTGAAAAGAGTTTCAAAGAAAAAAAAAAAGCAAGTAAGGATGCTTAAAAGTATTAAAAAGTGTTCAAGGGTCAATGGAATGAAGTTTTAAGAAGGGGAGAAGCCTACAAATAGTAGAAAATCAAGAAAAATCAAAACCAAAGACAGATCACACTGCGGTTGCCACACCAGGACTATTGTTACTACAGCCCTCCTTGCGGTCGCTGCAGTATCTCTGCAGTAACCATTTTGGCTACTACAGGGACCCCTATGGTTGCCATAATACTTTTGCGGTTGCTGCAAGCGCTACCATGTTACTATGATGCCTTTTCCATCTCCATTTTGCAAATTCAGAATTATTGCAAGGTTTTTTAGCTTTAAAAAAAAAAAAGGTTCAAAGTCCTATTTCAGTTATATTTAGGAACTGCGTTCATGCATATTACATATAGATGATTAGGGATAGAAGTGCATCTCATAACAAGTAAAATTGTTCATGACATCGCATTTAGAAAACATCCATACATGTCATAACATCACATTAGGAAGAACATCCATTACATCCATACATATCATCCATAAAACCAACAACTCAAAGGAAGGTTAACAGAGCGCCTAACGGTGTCTGCGCCTTTCCCTCCTCTACTCTCGTGGAGACTCATCTCCCTCATCACCACTAGCACCTTTACCTCTATCAACATCTCTACTACTCCCAGTTCCACTTGAGTTAAAGTAGATAATGGAGCAGCAGTCAGATGACCCATCATCCTCTAGGCCTCATGAGCCCAATCCACAGACACCAAGATAAAGAAAGTCAAGCAACTAAACAAAATCTAAAGTCATGGCAGAATCAGAACAACCTACCTCAGAAGTATTAGCTGGAACCTTAGGTCATCTAAAAGGCACCACTACAGAAGAATCATACTCAACCAGCTGCCCCTGCTCAACAGAAAAGTACTGACAACATGTAGAAGGCCATAAACTCTAATGCCAAATATCACCACCAGATGATCCTGAAGCTATTATAAGGTCAGGAATAGTAGTAGTAGGAGCAGGAGTAACTCTAGAAGGCCTTGCTATATTCAAAGGGTCCCTAACCGAAGGGGTCTAAATAAAACCATAAGTTGATCTCCTAGGATCAAAACTAGAATTTCTCCTAGGGATGATATCAATCATTAGGAAAGCCTGGCAGAAGTATTCATAATTCGCATCATAATCCAAGAAGTGGTCACAAGGGAGGCCTGTTAGTAATGCCTCATCATCTACAATACTTAACCCATGTCTCATATCGGCCAGAGGAGGTAAAGGCACAACTCTATCACTAATAATCTGCCCCCTCACTATCTCCCTGAGGTAATACCTTCTCTCATCCGTAAAGTGGAGAAGTAGTCTGTATGATGAAAGCACATAGTTGGAACCCATCCACTCCATCACTGATGGTAGCAAGCAATCTTGATAGGAATTCCAGTGGACCTACAAAACAGAAAGTAAGTCTAAAGTAATTAAAAGCAACAAAAAGCAAATAAACAAGACAAATACCTAGTGCACACCCAGTTGACTAAAATGGGTCTGATAACCAGCAAAATCCATCCTATCAAAGTGGCTGCGGTTGCCATAATTCCATATATATCCCCGGGGCACTCTATCAGGAACCGAATTTCTCAAGGGAGAAGATACTCGAGTAAAGTATTCATAAGCCCAATATTGCAAAATAGATAGCAATTAGTCAAGTTAATAAGAAGTGTAAGACAGAAAGCAAAAATGAGAAAAGAACACATGCTCACCTCTCAAATAACATGGGTACCACCTAGACTGGAGAAACTATTTTGGAAGAGATCAAACATCTCCGTATACATTACACACAAAGTGGCACCTCCCCAATCATACTCAGAGATCAGGGTCAAGTCCTCCATTGAAGCCAAGATGTTAAAGTCTATAGTATCTCTCCTTGTGTGAGAGATGGAGAAACCAAAAATCATCATAACGCACAAATGAGCTGCCTGCTCAATAGTGTAGCTCCTATATTGATCTAAATCTCTAATCCGGTTCTAAAACTAGACTCTCGATACATGAACATCAATGCGAGGAGGATCAAAACCTAATAACTCAATCATCCTCTAACTATCTAGTACGGTCCAAGAACCATAAAACTCCAAGGCCCAACATCAAAAAGGCAAACCAATGAGCAAATGGAGATCCATAGGAGTCACCGTCAATTCCCCATATAAGAAATGGAAAGTATTGGTAGTGTCCCACCACCTTTCTGCTAAAGCCCTTAATAAGGCACAATCGCCCTCGTGAGAATAGTCCAAGTCTAGCAGACCGAGCAAACCAGAAGGCTTGATCATAGCTCGCACATCAAGATGGCGATTCAGATAAGTAGCAACTCTCAGTAAGTTACCTCTACCTCCCCTCAATCTCAAGTCACATGACTTTGCATGAAATACACAAAAAATAATTTTTTTTTTTTTGCATGCATAAGAAACTAGGATTTTCTTCGCTTTTTTCTATTTTATTTTTTATTTTATTTCTTCTTAATTATCATAAAGTGTCATTGTAAAAAAAAAATAAAAGAGAGGAAAATGAACTAAGCTGCATAATATTATTTCTATTGCTTGTATAGAACTAAATCAAGTGCAAGAAAATACTGCTAGTAAAGCTTAAGTGATCTCTAGGCTCCTGCAGTAGAACCTCGGGATTCGCATCACCTCGAGGCACCGAATAACTTCTCACATGCCTTGAAGTTGAGGAAGCCATCTTGATGAAAGAGTTTTAGAGAGAAAGAGTGTAAGTAGAGAGAGATAGAGGAAGTTGAAAATGGTGAGAATGAATGAAAAAGAGATGGGTATTTACAGAAAGAACTGTGGGCCACACTTATCATTTCCTTTCAGTTAGCATAGTTAAGTTGCTAGATTTCGCCATAACAAAACCATTTCAAGTCAAAATTTAGTTTTATCCAAACAAATAGGTCTGTAAGATTTTTATCTGTTCCTCAAAAAAGAAAGCAACTCAATTAGAATCCAGAATCTTCCTTAATTACAGAAAGTTTAAAAATTCAAAATGTCCAGAAAATTTGAAAAATAGTCCAAACAAATTTAGAAAAGCCCAAAAATAGACATGGCACCTCAACATAAATCTTAAAGCTGACCAAGATCCTTAGTCATCTAAAAATTTCCAAAATTTTCCCTGTTCACACTTATCCGACCCGACCTCCTCAAATTAGATCAAAGACGGATGAGAACAGGCTAAAAAATGAGTTGCGGCAACTCTCAGCCTGCTGTGATTACCGCATCCATTGATGCAGTTATTGCAGAGGTCCCTGCTGTAACAACCCACATCTATCCTATGAGTTTTCATGATAACTTGCTTGAATTTAGAGTTGTTGCGACAAAATATGTGGTTTTATAGAAATTCATGTGTGATTTGATTTCTGAGTTTGGGGCATGTTAAAATAATTTTAATATGCCTAATATGAATTATTATTATGAAATAAATGATTTGAATAAAATTTATTAGCATGAAATAATCTGTTTTTCATAAAATGAATTTTCATGTAAAAAGGGCGATTTTTAAGCATAAAATAATTTTATGAGTATTTTTAAAATATTTTTAAATAAATGTTTTTGGAGAAATTTTAATGAAAATAATAAGAAAAATATTGTATTTTTAATTATTCATAATCAGCCCCTAAATTAAATAAAAAGCCCAAATACCCAAAAGCCCACTACACTAAAACACTCCTAACATAGCTCATTAAGGGTAAACTTGGAAATTTCACCCAAAACCCTAATATATAAGCAAAATTTCAGCCCCCATCAGTTTAGACAGCAGCCACACTATGTTATTCCAGTATTTTCATAGAAAAATTCTCCCAAAATAATTCTCTCTACTGAAATTAAGAAAACTCCTTTCAATTTTGCGATTTCTCGTCCATAATCATAAGTTTTTCTTCTCTTTCAATTTCTAAACTGATTTCTATGAAATAAATTATGGGAAAATTATTTTGAACTGGTTGATTACTGATTTTTATAGATTTAATTCTGTTTTGTGGGTTTTTGGGAGAGAAAATATATTTTCTACCGAAAACATAAATTTTTCCGCGAGATTTCTCCAAAGGTGAATTCTATAACTTAAAATCACAATTTTTATGCATAAACATCACTAGAGGGGGAAATTTGTGCAATATTGTTTTCTAAACTATTTTTGATTTGTTTAGATGAAAAATATTGGATTAAATAATATTTTTGTATATTTCTGTAATGACCGAAAAGTTTCAGAAAACAAAGGAATTCAAGGTTTTTGTGCTAGAACTTAGAAGTTAGAAAATTCTATTACTAAATTAATATATGGCTGCTAATTTATGTGAGAAAGCATTCTAATATGCTATTTGTTTTGTTTAGATGAAAAATAATGATTTTAATCATGTGTCTGTATATTGCTGTAATGAGCAAAAAGCGCGAAAAGTGCGAAAACTCATGATTTTCACCTAAGCCTTAAAACTTGGAATTTTTTTGTATAAATACTATCTATGGCTGCCGAATCATGAATGGACATGTTCTAAACTAATATTTTCTATGATTGAATGAAAAATAATAGTTTAAACAAGTTGTTTACATATTTCTAAAATGACCGAAAAATACCGAAAATAAGAAAACTCATGGTTTTGCACCCTATGACCCAAAAGTTGAATTTTTATATATGAACAATACTATGTGTGGCTGATTCACATGAATTAATACTTTAAAATGATTTTTGTTGTGTTTACATGAAAAATCTTGGTTCAAATAATGTTTTTACATATTTCTGAAATAGACGGAAAGTGCGAAAAGAAAGAAAATTTAATTGTTCCTTTGGTGATGCATTCGGCCTACCTTAATATTCTTGTCCCAATGTTTATAATTTTTATGTGATGTGTTTTGATGATTATTGACATGTATGTATGAATAATAAATGATAAAATTGCATGTTAGTTGAAGGTATGACCCTAGATGAGCTTAAAGGCATTTTTGTATATTTAAGGTATACTTAAGGTATCTTAATCTTATATTGTGATTAGAATGCAAATGTGATTGGGAAATATGGAACTAGATGTTATGATGACTTGATAATAAATACATGGTTTTGAGTTGATGAAGTGATAATTGTATAAAAAAGATTATAAGAGTTAAGCATGACACTTGAAATGTTAATTGTTAAGTTGACATGTATGGAAGTGTAAAGTGTATTAAGATAATTGTTAAAGTGAGATGATATTGAGGTAATACTATTGTGATGACCTTAGAAAGGTATTGATATAATTATAATGTGTTCTCATGTGAGCCCATAAGGCCTAAGTATGCAAGACTTTTAAAGTCAACGTGTTGTGTGCAAGTGATGAGTACACCTATATGTGAACTCTAAGTATATGTGTGTGCTATATATGCATGGGGTAGTTATGGGATAGGAGCATCATGAGTTAATAAATACTAAGTATTAAATTAAATATTATGTTAGAGTTTGAAGAGCTTTAGAAGTGCAAAGGGACTACGTATACTAGGAGCAAAGGAACCCCAAGGTGAGTAATCACTATGTTCATGTTACAAGTATGAGTAAACATTGTATTCATTCTACAAGTACAAGTAACATTTTGTTATGTTACAAATATGTGATATCATGTTATGTGAACCTTTGTGATCTTTGAAACCCAAGCTCTTTCTATTCTAAAATATTATTATATGAATTCTTTGACAAGCTTGGGTTGCCAAGGGACATTTGGTCCAAAACCATTTTGTTTACCTAATGAGAATTTCTTGTGATTAACACCCCAACTTATATTCTTTCTAGAACTACACTATCATTATATCTTTTGTTTGAAAGCTAAACTACTATTGTTATTGGAATGTATGTTATTATTACCTTATGTGATATTATTAATTATGATTACCATTAGCTCTAGCTATGGTACCTTTAACCCTTTATGCAGAATCCTCATGCTGATGCGAGTAATCATCAGAACTTGTGCACACAGTCTTAACTCGATGGATAAGGATAGTGTATCCACCTCAGCTAGAAAGGGGCAGTTCTAACCGTGGAGCCTGATAAGCTTTATGCCTTATAAGTGATAGGAGTTGGAATTTGGTATAAGGCCACCTCTCCTTTATAAGTTCTAGTGATAGAGCAATAGCCTTCACTCTTTATAAGTTATAAGTGTGATTTCTGCAAACTTACCAAATTGAACCCTTGCTAAATTGCAACTTGATTCATGAATTATAAATCATGAACTATGTGTATAAGCTATGTGTTTCCTTTTCAAAGGAATATGTGATAATGTATATGCTTTATCGTTTACTCATTGAGATCATCTATCTCACCCCTTTTTCCTTGTGTGGTTCTAGGTGAGCAAATGTGAGGAGGCAAGGCGATGGCTCAAGCATTCTACTTCGCTTGGGGGATTCCTTGTCCAAGTTATCAATAATACTATTTTATGAAGTCTTGTCATTAGATGCTCCGAGAATGTTGATTGATACTTATTTGAGATATATTATTTTTCTTATGGATTTTATATGTAATGTTTAATTATAGACTTCCGCAATTAAAGGTATTCATCTAAATGTTTTAAATGAGTTATTATAAGAGGTTTGGTAAGATCTTAGGCATGATTTGTTTATTTGTAAGTGGGTTCTACGGGCATGGGTGACCTTATGTCTCCCTATGTTCTAGGACCATCATATCTCTAAGGTTGGGATGTGACACGTGCCATAGCCAATTGGATACCGCATCCAGCCTTGCAGTTACCGCAAAGCCCTTTGCAGTTACTGCAGGCATCAGCCAGTTACCACAACCCATTTTGATAGAATTCCACACCGAAAAATCATTATTTTAAACCTCTACACCCCCTATAAATACCTTGCACCTCATAACAACTTAGACATATAATGATATACTTCTATACTCTCCTTAAAGGTTTCTAAACCCTTTTCCTAAGCTTTCCAATCATCAAAATCCTCTCTCTAACCCTTCAAATCTCTAAAATCTCATTCCAAAACCTCATCCATCACATAAAACCTTATTCATAAGCTTCCTAATCACCCCAAATCTTATCTCTAAGCTTCTTAATCAAGAAAAGGTGCGACTCAAGTTATTTCTTTCAAAAGGGAATCCGTGGTATTTAAGCAAAGGTGATCTAAAGTTTTTCCTTCAAGAAAAGAGTTTATGATATTACCAGGCCAAGGTGGAACTTAGATATGGTGCCAAGCTTACTCCCTACGTTCCTCATTGATGGAAGCCAAAGGTAAAAGTTCTTTCCTTTCCTTTCCAATTTCAATTTCAAGATCTAAATCTGAAAAGATATAATTTTTGCTAATTAAAATCTGACCTAATTAACAAATCCCTAAGCCCTTAAAATCAATCAAAACATGATAACAAAGGCAATGAATTAAAAACCCTTCCTTTGCAAGAAGGAAGAACTGTGTGGGGTTTGATTCCTATTCAAAGGGATACATAGGCTTGCCATCTCTAAGGCATTCAACTCTGCTAAAATTAACAACTTCTTCTCTTTATCACCTTCTTCACATAGTTTAGGATTGAAATTACTTTTCTTAAATAAAAGTCAAAATTTTAATTCTTTTTATTATAATTGTTTTAATACTCTCTTTCTTATTTTAGTTATTTAGATTATATTTGGGAAATGTGTACTTTTCCTAGAATTCGTAAAGGCTAGTGGAAAGATCCCTTGATTTTGATATTTTGACTTGTAATAGTTTTAAATAGTTTCCTTTACTTTTCATGTTTTGTAATTATCATTATCTCATATTTGTCATGCATTGCAAGAGTAATATTTGTTTCATACATCATATCATATATGTTCATGCATACATAAAAACTTCTTTTTTTGCAAAAGCTATTTTGTATTTAAGCCAAACTAATTTTTTGTATTATTTTAACCAAAACCTAGTCCTCATGTCCTCTTTGGTCATTCGAGAACTAGTGCTTTTCCTTGGGATAAATGGTATAATTTTGAAGTCAATCAAATTGGGTTTTTCCTTTAATTTTACTAACTAAAATAAACAAAAATAAAGTGGTGACTCTTTTTGCAACTTACAACTTACAAAATACATTTTTTCTGAACTCATAGCTAGTTCCAATCATGATGTTTCTCCCAAATGGGCATTTTTGATTCCCTTTAGCGGGTCAAACCGAGTGCTTAGGCAAGGCCTCCGTTCTTCTCAATCTCATTCTTTTCTCTTGATTTCAATTGTAATCTCCTTCGTTCTTCTCAAAAAGTTCTCTTGAAGTAAAACTCTCTCTAAAGAATCTAATTTTTCTTTTTCTCTTTGAAAATGTCTTTTAAAGGATGCACCTGTCGTGTATGTCACATCCCAATTTTGGAGATATGACGGTCCTAAAACATCAGGAGACATAAGGTCACCCACACCCATAGAACCCACTCATGCATATAATAATCTTGCCTAGGATCATACTGAACCTCATGTATTAACTTGATTAAAACCTTTCATAAAGGAAAACCTTAAGTTGCAGAAGCTAAAAAAATATATTCTTTAATACAATCCATAAGAAAATAATAACAAGACTCCAAATAAGGTCTCTAACATAATATTCCATAACAAAGTTCGTATAATAACTCTCGGAGCATCTAAGGACTCAACATAATATGGTATTATTATAACTTTGACAAAGGAGTTTCCCAAGTGGAGTAGGTAGCTTAAGCGATCACCTTGCCTCCTTATAATACTCACCTAGAACCACACAAGGAAAAAGGGTGAGATAGATTATCTCAATAAGTAAACAATAGGGCTTATATAATAACACATATCCCTTAAAAAGAGCTCATAGCTTATAACTCATAGTTCATGATTCATAGTTTGCAATTTAGAAAGGTTTGCAGAAATCACACTGATAACACATAACACATAGAGTGAAGGCTGCTACCATAATCACTCGAACGCGTAGAGTGAAGGCTGTTGCCATAATCACTCGAACACATAGAGCAAAGGCTATTACCATAATCACTCGAACACGTAGAGTGAAGGCTATTACCATAATCACTCAAACACATAGAGTGAAGGCTATTACCACAATCACCCGAGCATATAGCTGATGATTACTCGCATCGATACAAGTATTTCTACATAAAAAGGGTTATGGGTGCCATAGCTATAGCTAATGGTAATCACTTATAAAAATAATATTGAAGAAATGCAATCACATGTGGCATAATAACAATAGATTTTTAGCTTATCAAACAAAAGATAAATAATAGTGTAGTTCCATAAAGGATATAAGTTAGGGCAATAATCACAAAGGTTCTTTATTATAATTGAGTAATAAAAAATGGTTTTGGACCAATTGTCCTTTAGTAACCCAAGCTTACAAAGAAATCATTTAGTCATAATTAAAAGTAGGAAAGATCTTGGGTTTCAAGATATCAAAAGTTCACATAACATGATAACTTGTACTTGTAACTTGAGCATAATGTTTACTCACCTTGTAGTTACTTTGCTCCTAAAACTTGTAGCTACTTTATTCTTAAAACTTATAGCCCTCTTGAAGTTCTAATAATCCTCAAGCTCTATCATACATTACAATTTGATAATTAGTATTTGCTTAATTATCATGCTATCATATCCTATAACTACCTCATGTACATATCACATTACATACACTTGGAGCTGCATTTAGAAGTGCACTCATCGCTTGCACATAATACATTGACTTTCAAATTCTTACATACTTAGCCTTATAAGCCCATATGGTATCATATAATAACTTATAATAAGACTCTTCCCAAGTTAAACACAATATATCATGATCTTACTGTTGATTCAATTTAACGTTCAACTTAACATACTTAACACCTTTAACTTATCAAGTAGCCTTTCAAGTATCATGCTTATCTCTTATGACCAATTCATTCAATCAATCTCATTATCTATTTAAGATCATTAATTCATTATTAACTCATCATAAAACCTATTTTGATATTATTTAATCACATTCACATATTAATCACAAGATAGGGTTAAGATACCCTAAATATACCAAATTTCATCTACCTCTGTCTAAAGTCATTCCTTCAAGCAACATGCAATTTAACCATTTACCATTCATACATACATGTCAATAATCATTAAATACATTACATAAAAATTATAAACATTGGGATAAAAATCCCAATGCAGTCCGAATAAACTATCAAAGAGAAAACCTAAATTTTCTTACTTTTTGCACTTTCCGCCTATTACAGTAATATGCAGAAATATGGCTTGAACCTCATGTAATCAAAACAAAAATCATTTTAGAACATGAATCCTTATGAATTAGTAGTCATAGATGTTCATATGCATGAAATCTTCTAACTTTAGGTTTTAGGATGGAAAACCATGAGTTTTCTTATTTTCGGTACTTTCTGGTCATTACAGTAACATGTAAACACGTGATTTGAACTATTATTTTCATTCAATCATAACAAATATCAGTTTAAAATTCATATACACGCAAATCGGTAGCTAAACATTTTTCATGCATGAAAATTCCAAATTTAGGGTTTAGAGTGAAAATCATGAGTTTTCTTGCTTTTCGCGCTTTCTGTTCAATCCATTATTTCTCATCCCAACATAACAAAAATCATTTTGGAATTCCAATATGTATAAATTGGCAGCCATACTTGCATGTACACATGAAATTTTATAACTTTTAATTTCTAAGATGAAAACTATAAATTTTCTTGTTTTCTGAAACTTTTCAATCATTACAGTAATATACAGAAACATGATTTAAATCAATATTTTTTATTTAAACATAACAAAAATCCATTTACAACACAAAGATATACAAATTGGCAGCCCCTGCATGAAAATTTTAATTTTGAGTGTTAGGGTTCACCTTTAAAGGATTCGTATAGAAAGGTTGATGTTTTCGGTAAAGAAATTAATTTCTCTTCCAAAAATCCACCTAGGCTGAATAAAATCAGTAGAAATAAGAAAATACTCAGTTCAAAATATTTTTCTCATGATTAGTTTCATAGAAATCAAAAAATAAATTGAAAGGAGAGAAAAACTTACGAATACAGTCAAAAAATCGCAAAATTTGAATGTATTTTGTGAATTTTGGTAAAGAGACTATTTTTGAGAGAATTTTTCTACCAAAATAATGAAAAAAAAAGAATGGTGGCTGCTAGATACAAGGGCTAGCCGAATTTTTGATATAAATAATTAGGGTTTTGGGCAATTTCCAAGATTACCCTTAATGAACTAGGTTAGGAGTGGTTTGGTGTAGTGGGCTTTTGGGAATTTAGGCTTTTCATTTAATATGTGGGCCGATAATAGGTAAATAAAAATAAAATATTTTTCTTATTATTTTCATTAAAATTTCTCCCAAAATATTTATTAAAAAAATATTTTAAAAATACTCATAAAAATTATTTTATGATTAAAAATCGCTTTGTGCATGAAAATTCAATTTATGTGAAATAAATATTTTTATGCTTATGCATTTCATATAAATTACTTATTTTACCATAACAATTCATATTATGCATATTAGAATTAATCTAATATGTCATATACTCATCAATCACATAACACATGAATTTTCACAATGAACATACTTAGCCATAATAGTTCTAAATTCAAGCAAATTGTCATAAAATCTCTTAGGGTAGGTGTAGTTTGTTACAGTGTACATGGTCTAGTACATGCACATGTTGCTGAGTGTGTAGGCAACTATCTCTTTTACAAAAACTGGCACGGGCAGAATGGCTCAACATGCCCGTGTTTATTATTGTGTAGCCTGCTGTGTTTTTAACTCCTTGCCCAAAATTCGTCGAATTTGCACCTTAGCTTTGCAATTCCTAGACAAATTGATTTGTGGCCTCCAAATCAGCTAAAACACTCAAAATGCTCTAATAAACTATTAACAAATAAATTAAACTCAATTTAATGATAAAACCATGTAAGAACAAGGGATAAAATTAGTCAAATATGCACTTATCAATTATAATAACAACAAATGGTACTCCTTATATGTTCTGAGTATATGAAGGATATCTACTATTATTGAAAAATGCAATTTCTCTCTACTTAATTTTTTCTAGAAATTACATACCTGATCTATAATTTATGTCATGAGTATGACTAACTCAGTATAGAAAAAAATAATATAAAAAGAAAAATAATTATATAAAAAATAAAATTTGAAAAAACTTTATGCAACAAAATGATATAAAATCAACTAAACCTATATATCAAATCAACCAAATATCAACTAAATATATATAAACAAAATAAACAAAATATATACCCAAAATAAAAGAAAGGTTAGTTTATGTGATATTTAAGTGGTGGAATTTCCATGGGACAATCAAAGTAATTCAACTTTAAGGACAAGCATTTATATTTTTTCTCCCTTTTATTTATTTTTTCAATTTTTTTCGCTTGGTGTCACATCCCATCTTCGAGATGTGATAGTCCTAAGGCATAAGAAGACATAAAATCACTTAAACTTGTGGAACCTTTTAGTTTATGTTATACTATACTAGTCGTACATTAACCCTATTACCAAAATCATAACAACCAATATTATTACATATACTCAACATATATTTAAAGTATACTAAATATATATACCACATGTGTACCATTAAAATACTTTTCAAATAACACTTATATACTCGATATATCAATCATATACTCATTTATTTATTGGTTCAATATTGATTTATTATTACATACTTTATCACCTTGATTATAATACCTAGTTAATTAATTACTAGTTAACTTACACAATAATATTAATTATTACCACCCAAATATACCCATAGACCTTTATGATTGAAGGAATGGTGGAGCTAAATGTAGCGAAAGCAAGGCAATGGGGTGAAATTTCAAACAGTTTAAAATCTCACTTTGCCCACTTTGGTCTAAAATTCATTCAAGCAATTGATTAATCTGTGTGTAAAACACATATGCATAGAAAGAAGAAGGAAGAGTAATCATATTACCTCTTGAAGGTTCCTTCTTTCTTTAACAAAGAGCTTCCCGATTGTGAAACCTCTAGATCATCCACACCTAGCTCACCTTTAAGTTTCCATTTGGTTTCTTTAGTGTTCTTGAATTCCTCTCTTAGTTGCCAAAATTTGATTCAAGATTTTCCCTTAAAAATGTTTAGGAAGTTAAGGTTTCTCTTTGATTTGTTTTGGATTAAACTCATTTTCAATTTGCAAGCATTTGTTCTTTCACAAAGAACAAAGAAAAAGAATTGAAGATCAAAAGAAAAATTGACGAAACTCTTTCTTCATCTTTTCTTTCTCTCTCTTTCAACTTCTCTCTAAAAGCTTCAAAAATGGAAAATCATGTTCACTCCCACTTTGAACATAAGTCGTGAGTGACAGTTAACATTCCATATCACGACTACCTAATTAGAAATGAATGTTTATAATTGATAACTTTAAACATCACATAGACCATTGATCATAAATTATCAGGCAATAGGATCCCTTTATTAAAGATCCAAATCTTGGTTAGTGTAATGGTTTATGTTAAACCCTATTATGCCTCGATTACACGTGCTTATCTTAGTTCTAATTGTTGATGAGATTAGATTCCTACTAGAAACTCTTTCTAGTGAATCTTACTGTTCTAGCCATAAAGTTTACTTATCAAGAATAACTAGAACGTATAGAATCTTAACCTCGTTTATTTGAGGTAATGAATTCTATCTTAGTGATCACTTACTTTCATACATAACAAATTAGAACTATCACATGCCATATATCCATACATGAATAGTGTGTATATGTAAGTAGTAATAAATCCTAACTACCTATGTAAGAGATATAGTATCCCTCAAGTCAAAAGACTATATGCACTATTATGACCTAGATGATGAATAATTGACAAGTAGTAAAACTCCATATTATTATCATCTAAGGTCATAGTTTGACTATTCATCCTATGAATATCCATATGTTTGTATCGATATATATGTCAAGCAGCATGAGACTCACTACCTCTATAATCATCCATATCACATACTAACTATAGAAAATAAATAGAGGTGTTGGTCTTTGAGAATTAACGATACCCAATCATTAATCCTATGACTATGAACATATTTAAAATATTTGTGTAAGAGCGATATATCTCTTATATTCTCAACACTTGAGAATAGATCCTCTTACAAATACTTAAGGACAATATTCAATAATATAAAACCCTTTTCACATTATAAATTATTTATTATGCCATTTGGAATTAATATCTACTATTACATAACTATTTTATGGCTCCTAGAGCATGTACTGCTATCAATGATATCGAAGGATTTTAATATAATTCACTATATGAGAATTTTGAGATATCTCTTACTCATCAACTCAGCAAGTCCCAAGTGAAGAAGAATACTGGAGGCCACCTTGTCGAATCTTCTAATTACCTTAAAATATAATAAACTAAAAGGTGAATTAAAATTAGTGAGCATATGGTATGCTAAGATAATATGTAAGCAAGAAAATAAATGATACAATATGGCTCAATGATAATTGATATCAATAAAGAATTATTCATCAATAGATAATTAATCACTATCATTCTTTTTGTAGAAATCAGTAAATTTGAAAGCGATGTGCTTCCTACATGTAATTAGTAATAATAACATGGTAGTTAATGCCTTGCTCACTCATAAATAGTATTCAGAGCACAAGATTTTTAAGGTCTCATGGTTAAGACCATTCCTTCTAGTTGAGATGGATATGCTCGCCCTATCCATAGGTTTTACCATGTATACATGACTGATGTATAACCCTACATAAATTGGGTATTTATGCTTTAACAATTTGAATCTTAATATCAAGTATCACGAGTATAATTTGGAACATATGAATCTCATATGTTAAGGATATATCATATGATTAAATGAATCACATGTAAGGCTTAATGATGAAGGCATATAATTGTAATAAAGTTTTAATGATATATCACATAAGGATTCAATAAATTGTAATGTATCAATTATTGAAATGGATATATAAGAAGTGCTTCAAGGTCTAAACAATATTTCAATAGATATCCCTAGCTCAACAATTTATTTGTCAAACATAAGAGTTCAAGCACAATTAGAGCTAAGGTGGAGAATCATATATCAAAAATATAATAACAATGGAAATTCAATAAGATTGCAATAGCAATTTAATATAAGTCTAAAATATCAAATTGAAGCAATAACTTTGTGATTGATGTTTTGAAATAATAGAGTAGGCCTAAAGCCATCATTGAATAGCTACAGTATAAAGAATTATTAGTATCATTTATTGATGAAAGCAAATTTAGAAATTTTAGGATTGCCATGCTAGAACACCATATGCTTACCTTATTTCCTTAGCTATCATAATAAACAATAATGTGGTTTTTTTTATCGCACTTACCCACTTTCTTTGCCCTTGTTCTCTATAATAATCACATAATTCTCATCATAATTTGGTACATGTAAATTTATAAAAATTGATATCCTATTCTTAACCTAGTACCTAAGTAATAACCATAACACCTAAGCTTAGAAAGATACATTTAATAATTTAATTAATCACTAATTGACATACAACATATATCACAAGGAATATATTTACACATATCTAAATTTTATGGCATTGAAGCTTACATTATCTTATTTGGCCAAATGGCCTAGGATCATTAACCCAACTTATTTTTCATTTTCACATTTCAATTTCATTTGATCACATTTACACACTTCAATTCATATTCACATCTAAAATTTTTTTTAGGTATGAAACTTTAATTTACTCAAGTTGACCGAATGTACATGTAGCTTTTTTTTTTTTTTAATTCACTTCTTAATTTCAATTATTATTCATTATTAGTACTCATTTTCAAACGCATATGCATGCTCAAATAAAAACTCAATTAAATCTTAGAATTTTTTCCTCCTGAGCCGAACCTAGTGGGGTTCTATTTTCAAAAATCTTGTCTCTTTCGAATCAATCAAAACAACTTCTATACAAGTTATATGATGATGAATATTAATTCATCATATAGAAAATTTTACTATTTATTTATTTAATCCCTTGCTAGATAGAACCATATACATCAGTTCTTTTTTTTTTTTAACCAATTTCTTTTTATAGATAAATCTACAAATCTTCACATGGATTCCTTAGTCCTTATGATTTTCAATCTCATTTCCATCATTAAATAAATTCAAGGACATTATGCATTTGATAAGGAAAAAAACCCACCTTAAGAGAATTTGGGATTTAGGTCCTAAAAATATAGATCTATCAAGAAATTTAATGACCTTTGCCTAAGGCCCAATGAGATGGTTAGCAAGCAAAGAAGGAATATTGTCATTGAAGGAATGCCTCTCCTTCACTAGGATGTTCATCTCTTTACCAACTTCACCATCTCCATGCCTCTGAAAAGCCCTTCACCAGAATGTCCTCACATGAAGGAGTCATAAGAAGACTCCAACTTTTCGCCTCTTCACCAAGCTCAACTATCCAAGCATGACCCAGCACCTTTCACCATGATAGAGCAGTCTCCTTTACCTGCTTTATCTGTGTCATGATAAGGAAGGCTTCTCTAAGTGACACCTATGTGGACAAGTTATCTTTCTTGTCACTTTGGACACATGACACATGCTCCATCCTTATTCATTAGAAGAGATCTCTAAGTATAAATAGCAGCCATGCAATCCATGAGAGGTAGCTAATTCTTCACTCTATAATCTCCTTTCTTTATATAAAAATTTCTCTCAGCTTGACAATGGCTGACTTGAGCATTGAAGCTTCTCCTTTAGGCCAAGGCCTGAGATCTTTCACTATTGTCTCTTTGCTTTATAGGTTGATTTGAACTTGGATAGCCTATCTCCACCAAAGATTCAACCCATTTCCTCTTAAGCAAATTCTAAGCATATCATGTTGACACTGTATGGAGGGACGAGTAGCTAGATTTTGTCAACCTACAGTTTCTCTTTCTCTCTTAAAGGATAGCACACATAGCTTTCCTTTCTTTGTTCTTGTTACAAGCACTTGAGCATCCTCAAAAGTTCATTAAATACATCAAACTTGCAAAATTACAACAAAAATGACTCCAAATGATGAACAACCCTTCTCTTCATAGCCCTAAGATCCAAGGATGTCTACATAAGGGGTTTCTAGTACTCTTATTGGCTAAGGCTCAATAGGAGTATCGCCCTCAAGGACATTACCACATTAATCACTTCCACAACAAAGTCCTTAGGTCATTCTTATGATTTGTCACCTTCCTTACAGTATTTGAGTATTCTGATACCACACCCCACTTAAATAACTTCCATTATCGCTCCTTATGAAGTCTTGCCCGAGCATCGGTCTAATCCGCTAAAGGAAATTGAAATACTCATTGAGGAAAGAACTTACAAGGAAGCCCTTGGGCTTATCTTTAATAGGTTTAAAAATTATTTCTTGGAGTTGCCACCTTAATTTATTTTTGTTTGGGAAAATATAAGGGAAAAAATCCATTTGACTCCAATTATTACCTAAAAGAAAAAGAATCACTAGCTTTGAAACCAAAGAGCATTCGGGGACTAGGTTTTCGATTTAATTTAACAAAATAAGTTTAGCCAAGTAATATAAAAGTAACTTAAAATATATTTCATGAACAATTAAAATGCATGAGCAATTTATAATATGCATGATCATTCAATCCATAAAGTTTATACACAATTAGAATTCAATGTAAAAGAGAGTCAATATTACAATGAAATCCAAACTTAGGGGATGCCTCCTCTAACCCTTATGGGTTCTAGGAAAGTCACACTTTCCCCAAACTAAACCTAATAACTAAGTAAAGGAAAACAAAATAAAAGTAAGTAAAGAAGGTGATAGGGGCAAGGGTTGGTTAATTTTAGTTGGATTCGATGCCTGAACCAAGCATGCCTACATATCCCTTTGAATGGGAATCATAACCCATGCAATTCTCCCTTCTTGCAAAGGGGTTAGTTTAGCCTAACCACTTTATTATGTTTTGATTGATTGATTAAAAGAGAGTTGAGTTAATTAATTAATTTAATTGATTACCAAGTTGCTTAGCTAGCAACCTAGATGAATCAATTAAATTAACTAACTAAAAGAGGCAAGGAAATTTAGACAACAGAAAATTGAAGGAAAAGGGAGTTGACCTCGGATGGTGGGTTGCTGCTGACCTCAGACGGCGGGCTGCAGCTGACCTCAGATGGTGGGTGGTGACTAGCCTCAGATAGTAGGTGGCAGCCAGCCTTAGACAATGGGAGGTGACTGGCCTCGAACTGCAGGTGGCTGCTGGATTTGGATGACAGGCGGCCACTAGCTTTGGGTGGCAAATCGAGACTTAGGTAATAGACTTGCCTCGAATAGGTGGGCAGAAAGCCTTTAACTAGTCGGATAGGAATCAAAGAGAAACCCCCCAATTTGCTTTGCAAAGCAAGGAGCAAATGCAAAGCAGCTTGCTTGAAATTAATGTTTTTCATGCTCTAGAAGTTGGTGTCTTGAAGTTTGGAGAGGCCTCTATATATAAGAAAAGGATTGGAGTATAGAAAACACAAATTTCCAATGTGGGAAATAGAAACATACATAGAGTGTCACACAAGCCTCTGCAGCACCATAGAGGCCTCTGTGGCACTACCACAGAAGGCTTTATAGCACTACAAAGATGTGTGGCAACCAAATGCTGCTCTCCTACTTCACTCATTTTTGCCCGTTCTCCCTCGTTTCTCTTATGTTTTCCATGATTCTAGTTGCATTGTACTCTTTACTTAGTCTCGGATGATTTGAAAGGGTTCAAATGTCAAAAAGAAATGTTTTGATTTTCCCATTTTGAGAGTTTTTGACTTTTGAAGGTTTATTTACAAAGTCGAAGTGCTTTTAAGGTTCAAATACATACTAGAAGATGCAAAATTAAGGGTTCATAACTGCCCCCTCATTAGAATTGTCTTTGTTTGAAAGTTGATTCTGATGACAGTGAACCTGAGGATGGGAGAAGGTGAAAGGAACCAAATTAATGTATTGGACAGAGTTTAAACATTTTGGTGAAAAGTGTGGTTGAATTTTAAGGAAGATGCCTTTGGTATATTTGGGAGATCTAATGGTTGGTAGCATTTGGTACTTCTCCTATCTAGTAGAACCTAAAGGCGATGTTCTTATCTAGTAGGAATTATGATCTTAGAAAGAAGGGGACCTTGTCTAGTAGGAATCGGCAAAATAGTGATCCTGTCTAGTAGGAAAGAAGACGACCCTATTTGGTAGGAATCGACAAATTGGTGATCTTGTCTGGTGGGAACAATGATGATGATCCTATTTAATAGGAAAGAAGACAACCCTGTCTGGTAGGAATTAATGAAGTGGTGATCCTGTCTAGTAGGAATAATGATGATGATCTTGTCTGGAGGAATTGATAAAGATAACTGATCTTGAGATTGATTTTTGAAAAGAGATTGATTCAGATTGATTGGGTCGATGATTTGTGTTTTCCCTTACACACTAAGAAAGGTGATTGAATTGGTAGGAAATTTAAAATTAGATAAAAAGAGATAAGGAAAGAGAATGAACACATTCGATTTTATAGTGGTCCGGGTATTAACAAACCCTACATCCACTCCCCAATCTCAATCGGGTATTCTACTACTAATTGATCCTTACAAGGAGTTTCAAGCTCACTCCAAACTTATAATGTGTTTCAATGGCTTACACACACAACCCCTACAAGTGTTTCCCTTAGGCTCACACTCAAACCTATGCAAGAGTTTTCTAATGGCTCACTCTTAATCCAATACTTTGTGTTTTCAAGGCTAACACTTAACCCTTTGAGCTATCAATGCTCTTACAACAACCAAATAATAACAATTGAAAGGTAAAGGCTTTGAGAATTAAAATTGCAAGGGTTTGGCTTAAATAAGAGTTGTTAGATCATTATAAGGGTCTTTGGAGGGGGTATTTATAGCTTCTTCCCTCCAAATTCCCATTACAAAGAAATACAAAAAGGATCCTCAAAACAGCCACAAAATCTTGCATTAAATGCTTTGTCAGAGCTGGCTCACGGTCGCTAAGCCTTTTTCGCGGTCACGACTCCATTTTTGCGATCAAGACCAATATTTCGTGGTTATGATCTTCATAATCCATAATGGCTAGATCATATGTGGCATCTTCTCATTGGTTCTTTGACTATCCATTGGAAGCTTGGAATTCTACATGAATTTCACGATCACGACTACAAATTTGCGGTCTCAAATTGAGGATCGCACCCTTAGTCGTGGTCACTACAGAGGTTACGATTTGTTCTATGTCTCATGGCTTAAAATTGAACTATGTTGCCTTCTGATTGTCTTGGTCACAATTTGATAATCATTGTCATTATTTAGTGGTGTCGGTCATGATTCTGGCATAATGGTCATGACTCAGAAGCAAAGTGACATACTTAGGGAGATCTCAATCTTCTTTCAAATCCAATCAATTAAACAAGTTGTAATATGCAAAAATCAACACTTAAACAAACATTAGATAGCTTTCAATTTGATTGGCAATATCAAAATAGAGATTGACTAAGTTTTGATATAACTTAGGTCAACAATCTCCCCCTTTTTGATTTTGACAATCAAATTGAATATAAAATAAAATAACTTAAAATTAAATTAGATTAAGAATACTCCCCCTCAATTAATGCAAGATAGATATAAAACTTTTAAAATTTTGAATCCTTAAACGTAAATATTTCTCCCCCTTAACATATTCTCCCTTTTTTCATATAACATATTTATTTTATATCTAAGTTTTTAAAATTTTCTCCCCCTTTGGCAATATCAAAAAGGAATGAATGGAATGAAAAAGGATAGATCAAAGCTAAACAAGAGTGAATTGAAGAAAATATATAATTGCATTCATTTAAAGTTAGATAATGCCACATTACAAAGCATGAAAAACATAAGGAAGAAATTTAAAACAAAGTAAGATAAACAAATGAAAGAGAAAGAAAACTAAATTTTGAAAAATTAAGGAGCATCTGCTCCATCTTTGGGTTCCTCCTCTTCTTCTTTGTTAGGGGCCTCCTCTTATGTCTCCTCTTCTTCTTTACTAAACTCCCAATCTTGTAAGTTACATTGAGGGAGACCCATATGATCTTGCATGTCTTGGGTGAATATGGTCAAGAAGTGAAAGTCTCCTTAAGACTTTACGAAGAAGTCTATTGGTTTCATCTTGAGGTTGAGATGGAGGGATAATGAGGGTAGTTTGAGGTTCTTCTTCCCTTACTTGGCTAAATTAACCAATCACAACTGTTGATCTTTTCCTAGCCCTTGTTTAAACCCCAATATCTCTAAATAGATACTCATACATTCCTTCATGTTCTTTGAATGCCTTTGCATTGATCATATTTTGGAAATCAATGAGGGATTTTTTAATAGGGTGTTAGAGAATGGCTTTGTTGGGTGGAGTAAGAGCCCCAACATGGTTGGCTATTATGGTGATATGAGAAGAGAGAAGAATTACATCTTTTTTGGTAGAGGATAGATGGAGAAATGATCAATAAGGAATCGAGCAGTTTGGATGCTCTTTCCTTTTACAAGACTATAAAGGAAGAAAAGATCTTTTTAGGAAACCTTCTCATTGCCATCTCCTCTACCATTTACTGTGAGGGTGACAATTCTATGAAGAATCCAAATGGAAAGAGTTTTGATGTGCTTGGCTAGGGAGGATTTTGGATCAAATTTTGGTTCAATAGAAATTTGGATCCAAAAAGAGTTTAGTTCAAGGGAGAAATCATTGATGGTGTAGGCTCCTTCGATTTGAAGCCCAAAAATATTGGCAAGATCTTGGAGTGAAAGCTCATAAAGTTTGCCAAAAAAATCTAAAATCAATGGCATAGTGGCCACGAGTAGGATGAAGTTTTTTATGAACAACTAGGGTGGCAAGAAATTCCCTAGTTAACTCATCATACCCCTCATCATCAATGAAAACAAATTTCTCCCACTCTAGATTTTTGAGGTAGCTTATAATACTATCCTTAATCCCTAAGGTTTTAAGACAAACAAGGCTTGGTAGTTTGATGGCTAGAATGGTTTTATCTTGGATTTTAAGGAAATTTTGTTTTTCTTCTTATGTAATTCCCCTCATGAGTTCAAGAGGAAAGGGTTGTTGAGAGGTTTGGACTTCTTTCCCTTTTCTAGATGGTCTTCTTGAAGCCATTGATGGAGAAGTGTTTGAAAAGAAAGGAAGAAAAGCTTTAAAATGAGAGGAGAGTTAAAGAGTAGTAGAAATTTAGATGGAAAATAGTTTGGAGAGTTAGAAGATGAGTAAAACTAAAATAGTGGGGTATTTATTGGCTAAAATAAGGTTAAAAACGGTCGTAAAATGGCTATATTTGCATTAGAATCAATTTTGCCCATTGAAAAATAGCTAGATTTTTAAAAGCTGTCAAATTCTAAATCGCGACCGCGACTTCATAATCGCGACTGCAAATTTTGAAAATTTCAAAAGTCGTGTATGCAATTTATAGATTGCGAGCAAGACTAAGGATGATAAAAAGTAATGGCTAAAATTTTAAATTTAGCGTTCGCAATTCACTTGTAGCGATCGCAAATTTTGAAAAATCAGAAATTTTTGACAACATTTGATGAAGGATATGTGCAATGCAATTTGGCATTATAACTTAAGATCAAAATAAATGCAATTATACATTTCCTATACTAAGATATTAGCAAATCATTGAAAAGAAATTCAAGCAATTGTAGTTAAATATACTAAAAATCAACCATAAAGCAACCAACATGCAACCAAAATGCATAAGGTAAAAAAAATATCTAAATTTAATTGACTTAAGAGTCACCTCAAGTCAATATTTTAACAGAGTAAAATATGAAAGATAAATGTCATAACATGCATAAAATTTTGATGCATATTGTGAGGCCTCGCCTGAGCACCAGCTCGGTCCGCTAGAGGGAACCGGGATGCTCATTCTGGTTTAGACTCACAATAGTATCTTCGGGTTCAAATTTGGTTGATTTTGAAAATGATTTGGGGAGTCGCCACCCTAATTTATTTTTAAATGGGAAAACTGAGGAAAAACCCAATTTGACTCCAATTTATTAATTTTTTACTTTAATTTACCCATGGATAAAATCACTAGCCTTGAATAAGGTTAGGTTCGGAGACTAGGTTTTTAGTTTTAAATAATCAAAATTTGGCTCTTAAGTTTAATTTGACTTGAAAATTGATTTCATGAATGACATTAATAATTGCAAATAAAATGCATGAATATGGCATAAGATGAATGCACGAGGATTAATGAAGCAATAAACATTTACAAATAAAGGAGAATGTTCCCTCTAATCTTTAAAGATTTAGGGGAACCACATGATCACTCCTTAATTAAGATAATCACATTGATAGAAAAATAGGACGCCTTCTTTAGCCTTTATGGGATTCTAGAAATACCACATATTCCCTTACAAGTATCATAAAAAGATAATTAATTTAAAGAAAGTAAGGAAAATGAGCTTAATTTAGAAAGAAAATTGGATTTGAGATCTAGACTTAAATTCCAAACATGCCTATGTACCCCATTTGAATAGGGATCAAAACCCACGTAGTTTGTTTCACCGTTAACTGGAGGGGTTTACAAAATGATTAAAATGATTTTTTGGTTTGGAGAATGAGTTTGATAAAAATACCTTGGATTTTGATGGATGAGATAAAAAAAAGTGTTTTACCGGACCAAAGTTCTGTTTTATCGAATCGGACAAATGAGTTGATTAATAATTAAAGAAAATGATGGATGAGTCAATTAATTAATTAAAATGATTAATTAATTAATTAAAATAGTGGATGAGTCGAAAAAGGGATTTTGATTTAATTTAAAAAAAAGTAATTAATTAATTAAAATGATTAATTAATTAATTAGCTTGTAAGTGATTAAAAAAGATTTTTTTAGTTAATTAAAAGAATTAATTAACTTGGCTTGGGTGAGAAAATTAATTAATTAAAAATATTAATTAATTAATTGAATAGTGGATGGAGGGAGAAGAAGAAAGAAGGTTGATAGATGCCTGTCAATATCAACCTCGGTGTGTAGAAATGAGGAAATGGGGGAGTCTATTTATAGGCAAATGGGATTGAGGGTAGTTTAGGTAATAAAAATGTGAAAACACCATGGGGTAAGGTCAAAAATGGCTGAAAACTGGACTAAAAAGGGTAGGAGAGTCATTTTCCGCACGTGGGGCCGATTGGAGGTAGAAAAATGTAGGACCTAGCGCGGCGTCGCACCAGGCCCGTGCGGCGCTGCGTCAGGCTTTTGCAGTGTGCCGCAAGAAGGCTATGCAGTGCCGCACAGATCTGACATGGCGCTGCACGCCTTTTGTGCAGCATACCATGTGACACGGTACGCTTCTCAAAATTTTCTTTTTTGACCTATTTTTTGGAGGTTTTCTGTCAATTTTTGAGACTTCCAAGTCAGTTTTTTGGAGTTATAGAGCTTAGAAAAATTATCAGTTAGTATCGTTAGGATCAAAATTAATTTTAGAACATTTGAATAGTCAATCTGAGATAGAATCCAGTCTGTTTTGAAAAAATGCTGTATGATACAGAAGGTCCAATCAGGGTCAGAAAGGCATCAAGTTGTGCCAAGAATACTCTGGTTAGTTCTGGAAAGTTCGATATTAATTTTGAAGGTGCTAAAATGAGAGTTCACACATATATATATATATAAAAAAAAAAAAACTTTATGTAATTTTTTAAATCCAAGGCAATGAGCTCCCATCTAGCATGCCAATTTCCCTTTTGATGAAATTTAATCTTTCTTCATTTAGGGGTTTTGTAAAGATATCTGCAAGTTGGTTAGTTGTATCAATAAATTCTAATACAACATCACCATTTTGCACATGATCTCTCAAGAAATGATGCCTAATGTCTACATGCTTACTCCTAGAATATTGGATGGGATTTTTAGAAAGATTTATGGCACTTGTGTTATCACATTTGATGGAAATGTGATCAATCACTTGACCAAAGTCCTTGAGTTATTGTTTTACCCAAAGAACTTGAGTGCAACAATAACCCGCCGCCACATATTCTACTTTGGCAATGGACAAGGCTACTGAAACTTGTTTCTTGCTAAACCATGAAACTAAACATTCACCAAGAAAATGACAAGTTCTAGAAGTGCTTTTTCTATCAAGCAAATTACTGGCATAATCTGCATCCGAAAATCCAATTATTGTAAAAGATGAATTTCTAGGATACCAAAGCCCTAAATGCAATGTGCCATGTAAATACTTCAAAATTCTTTTAACTGTATGTAAATGAGATTTTTTAGGACAAGATTGAAAATGTGCACACAAATAAACACTGTACATTATATTGGGTCTAAATGCCATAAGGTAGAGAAGAGAACCAATCATAGCTCGATATTTTTACTCATCTATAGGCTTACCCTTTTCATCTTTGTCAAGTTTAGTTGATGTGCTCATAGGAGTCTTGCTACATTTGCAACCATCCATGCCAAACTTCTTGAGAAGCTCTTTTGTATATTTGGATTAGTTGTTGAAGATACCATCTTTGCATTGCTTGATTTGTAGTCCTAGGAAGAACTTGAGCATACCCATCATGCTTATCTCAAATTCCCTAGTCATACACTTGGCAAATTCTTCACAAAGATGTTCATTAGTAGCACCAAATACAATATCATCAATATAAATTTGAACACTTAAAGTGTCATTTTTGTGCCATTTTACAAAAAGTGTTGTGTCAACTTTGCCTTTAACAAAATCATTTTTCAAAAGAAATGTACTTAGCCTTTCATACCAAGCTCTAGGAGTTTGTTTCAAACCATACAAGGCCTTAGTTAATTTAAAAACATGATTGGGAAGTTCATGATGTTCAAAACTGGGGGGTTGCTCAACATAAACTTCCTCCTTAATAAATCCATTTAGAAAAGCACTTTTAACATCCATTGAAAAAGTTTAAAATCCATATGACATGTATAAGCAAACAAAATTCTAATAGCCTCTAATCTTGCTACCGGAGCATAAGTTTCATCATAGTCAATGCCTTCCTTTTGGTTATACCCTTTGGCAACCAATCTAGCCCTATTCCTAATGATGAAACCATGCAAATCTAACTTATTTCTATAAACTCATTTACATCCAATAATGGGATGATCTTTGGGTCTAGGAACAAGTTCCCAAACTTTGTTTCTCTCAAATTGGTTGAGTTCCTCTTACATAGCTGATAAGTGTTGAAAACACTATATTTTGTCCCTTATTCTTAATGTATTTTATTCCTCCAATTGAGTTTAATCTATTTGTTTTAGTGCTTTCACAGTCATTTTATTTAATCCAGTGTCAAAAGATGCCATGATCTGAATATGATCCAGGATGGTGAATGATCCAAGCCAAAACGTTGATTTTTTAGAGAAATATGGGTTGCCACAGGTTGAGCCACAGCTAGAAAGGGTTGAGCCACGGCTAGTATTCTAGCCATGTGATAAGAGCGAAGAGGAAATCATCCCGTAGCCTCCCACGGGTGGAGGCACGGCTGGGGTTTCACTCATGGGACATTATGTTTTCTTTGATTCATGTTGCCACGGTTGGAACTCCAGCCGTGGGTCTAGTGGTGCGCATCAGAAAATTTAGAACTATAAAATTAGATCTGACAATGTTTCAAGGAGAGAACGGAGCAAATTAGTGAGAGAATAAGAAGAGGAAGAAGACATAAAAAATCAGAGATTAAAGAACAGGATTTCTTGGCACTTAATTCATGAATTGTTTAAGAATTCTTATTTCTTTAATTCTTTCTTTGGTTTCAATATGTGATATGAACTAATTCTTTCTAATTCGGGTATTGATGAACCCTGGAACCTTTTGTATAGATTGAATTACTTCTTATTCAATTAAATCATTCTTTGAGTTGTTTTATCTTTATGAATAATATTGCTTAGATTCCAATTAATAATTGCATGCTTATTAGTTGGGGATTATTTTCATATAATTGATTAGAGATAACTTTATATGAATGGATTACCCATAGGGATTGAGGGTAGATTGGGGCACTAGAGATAGGCTTACAAGACTCTTTTGGTGGATAGTTTATTGAATCTAAAGCATGACCTAATTGAGTTTGCTTGAGAAGAGATTCCTTGCATTCCTCTTGGGAAATAGGGATTTAATTGTTTGAGAGAGATTTTTATCTAATTTAGTGAAATGCCAATTCAATTTATAGAATGAATTTAATTGATGTGTAGTTCATGATATACAATTAGGGGCTAGTGGGATTCAATACCTGAATGGGCTTTTATTTCTGATTTCATCTCCTTTTTCCTTCTCGTTATTTTACTTAATTTATATTTTAATTTAGGTTGAATATAATTTTAATTATTTTCATCAACACCAATTTGATTCACTAAACATTAGCAACATTTTGAGCTAGTACTTATCTAAAGTCTCCAGTGGAATGATAACTCATTCACTACTATATTGCTTGTGTGATTTGTACACTTGTAGAGTACGCATCAAGTTTTTGGCACCGTTGCCGGGGACTTTTTAGAGTAATATTAGCAATAGAATTGAAGCTAGTGATTTAGTTTTTATTTTTATTTATTATTTGATTTTTGTTTTGGTTTTCTTTGTGAAATTCTCTTTTTAGGTACCTTTTTCTGTTTATGACCAGAGCTAGTTCCTCCAATCTACTTGAATTTGATCCAGAGTTAGAGAGAACATTGAGACAAAAGCGAAAGGAGGAACAGGAACTAGCTTTGTTAAGAGAGGTAGCAGACTTGGAAGGCGTTGATTAAAAGTTAGAGGTTGAAATAATGGCAGAAAACCGGCTAAGAACCATGCAAGAATATGCAAGGCTCACTCTTAATAGGGCAGACTCAAGTATATGGAGGCCAATGGTCACTGCAAATAATTTTGAAATTAAGCCGAATGTGATACAGATGGTGTAGCAGACTTGCCAATTTGATGATCTCCTAGATGAAGATCCTAGTGCTCATCTTGAGAACTTTTTGGAGATTTGTGATGTATTTAAGATGAATAATGTTTCAGATGATGCGATTAGGCTGTGTTTGTTTCATTTTTCACTCCGGGACAAACTAAAGAAATAGCTCAAGTCTTTCTTAGCTGGTACTTTCACTACATGGACTCAATTGGTAGAGAAATTCTTAGAGAAATATTTCCCACCATCCAAGACCGCTAAGTTGAGGAACGACATAACTTCCTTTCCTCAGCAAAATGGTGAGACTCTTTATGATGCGTGGGAAAGATTTAAAGACTTGTTGAGGAAGTGTCCGCATCATGGCCTTCCACTATGGCACCAAATTCAAACCTTTTATAACAGTTTGAACTATACAAGTAAATAGTCTATCAATGCGATAATCAGAGGTTCCATTAACAACAAGACACCTGAAGAGGCAAAGGACTTGATTGAAGATATGGCTCTCACAAACTATCAGTGGAAAGTCCCTAGAGATCAGAGAAGGATTAGCAGAGGTGGTTCACATCAGGTGGACCCAATTGTTGCATTGACCGCTTAGATTGAAGCCATGAACAGAAAAATGGATTCCTTGATGGCATCTTCATCAGTAAAACAAGCTCAGGTAATGTGTTGTGATTGGTGTGGGGGAGGACACCAAAGTCAAGATTGCCAAAGTGGCAATAATTTTGCCAAGCCGGAGCAGGTAGATTACATGGGAAATGCTCCAAGGCAGCAGGACAACCCCTATAGCAATACATATAATCCAGGGTGGAGGAATCATCCTAATTTCTCTTAGGGTAATTAGTCTAGCTTGAGACCTCCTCCTAGATTTTAGCAACCTTCCTAGTCATAAGCTCCTCCACCTCCTAGAAGAAGTTCTTTGGAGGAAACCATGATGAAGTTCATTGACTCTAATGAGCAAAGATATAAGGATACTAAGACAGCACTCTGAAATCAGCAAGCATCCATTCATAATTTGGAAAATCAAATGGAGCAGTTTGCCAAGTTGCTTAGTGAGAGGCAACAAGGGAGTTTACCTAGCAATATTGAGGCAAATCCTAAGGAGTAGCTAAAGGCAATTACCTAGAGGAGTGGAAAATAGGTTCAAAAGAGTGTTGTTGTAGAGCAAGAAGTGGAAAGGAAAGAGGATGAGGCACAGGGTGACAAGGAAAAGGACGCTGAAAATGAGGTTGTAGTGGGTGATGAGACAAAAAAGGAGAAAGTTGCACTAACACCTACACCACCATTGAAAGAATATCGACCTCGAGTACCTTATCCTGCACATTTGCAAAAGGATAACCTTGATGCCCAATTTGGTAAGTTTGTTGAACTCTTTAAGCAACTTCATATTAATATACCATTTGTCGAAGCTTTATCACAAATGCCCAAATATGCTAAATTTTTGAAAGAGCTCCTTTCTAACAAAAGGAAGCTCGAGGAGGTGTCATTTTTGCATTTGTCGAAAAAGAGTTTGGCATTTTTGCAAAAATGGTTACCCAAGAAATTAAAAGATCCTGGTAGTTTCACTATCCCATGTTTTATAGGTAACCTTGAGATGGAAAATGCATTAGCTGACTTAGGGGCTAGCATAAGTGTTATGCCCTACAAAATGTTTAAGGAATTGAGAATTGGGGAACCCAAACCAACACATATGACCATTCAGTTAGCTGATAAGTCAATGGTACACCCTCGAGGGATTATTGAGGATGTGTTGGTGAAAGTTGGGGACTTTATTTTTCCTAATGATTTTATAATTATTGATGTGCATGAGGATGTGGAGGTATCACTTATTTTTGGTAGACCATTTTTAAATACAGCCCGCGCCCTCATTGATGTCCATAATGGCACTTTAACTTTAAGAGTGGGTAATGAACAAGTTGTCTTTGATATTCCTAATGTAATGAAACACCCACTTACACTGGATAAGGCGAATTCACGCAGTGATATTCTTAAGCATGAAATCGTCAATTTTGTTACTAACATTATTTCCAAGGATCCCCTTAAGTTGTGTTTGATGCAAGAACAGGTCATGGATTAAGAAGCAAAACAGTAATTGGCTTACTTAGAGGTAAACAAGCCATGCAAGAAAGGGGTAATTAAATCTATTGATATGCACAAAGTGGAGAAAATGCAACCATCCATCATTGATCTGCCAATTTTAGAGCTCAAGCAGCTCCCTTCCCATTTGGAGTATGCATTTCTAGCTGAAAATGCGAAATTGCCTGTAATTGTGAATGCTAATCTTTTTGAAGTACAAAAGGCAAGGTTATTGGAGGTCTTAGGAATGTATAAAAAGGCTATAGCATGGAAAGTTATAGATATCAAAGGCATTAGTCCTTCTTTTTGCACCCATAAGATTTTTATGGAAGAAGAGTTCAAACCTATGGTGCAACCCTAAAGGCATCTCAATCCTAAGATGAAGGATGTGGTAAAGGCTGAGGTGATCAAGCTCCTCGATTTAGGAATTATTTATCCCATCTCAAATAGTCCTTGGGTGAGTCCAGTTCAGGTGGTACCAAAGAAAGGGGGCATGACTACTGTGCGCAATGAAAACAATGAGCTGATTCCTATGAGGACTATCACGGGATGGAGGGTTTGTATCAATTAGAGGAAGCTAAATGATGTAACTAGGAAAGATCACTTCCCACTTCCTTTCATCGATCAAATGTTAGAGAGACTTGCTGGACATCAATTCTACTACTTTCTGGATAGATTATCAGGGTATTTTCATATCCCTATAGCTTCAGAAGATCAGGAGAAGACCACATTTACATGTCCTTATGGGACTTTTGCTTATAGAAGAATGCCATTTGGACTATGCAATGCGCCAACAACTTTTCAAAGGTGTATGATGGCTATTTTTGATGAGATGGTTGAAGATATTATGGAAGTCTTCATGGATGATTTCTCTGTGCATGGTGATTCCTTTGAAGGTTGTTTGGAGAATTTGGAGCAAGTGCTTGCGAGATGTGAAGCAACCAATCTAGTTTTGAATTAGGAGAAATGCCATTTCATGGTGCAAGAAGGTATTATTTTGGGGCACAAAATATCACATGAAGGCATTGAGGTGGATAGAGCGAAAATAGTAATTATTCAGCAACTTCCATGACCAACATCAGTTAAAGCAATTCGGAGTTTCCTGGGTCATGCTGGATTTTATAGAAGATTTATTAAGGATTTCTCCAAGATTGCTAGGCCCCTTACCAAGCTACTTGAGAAAGGTGTCGAATTTAATTTTAATGAGGCCTGCTTACAAGCCTTCAACACCTTGAAGGCTAAGCTTATCAATGCACCAATAATGGTGGCCCCTGACTGGAGTGTACCTTTTGAGGTAATGTGTCATGCAAGTGATGTGGCTATTGGGGCAGTTTTGGGGTAGAGGAAGGAGAAGCATTTCCAACCCATTTACTATGCAAGCAAGACTTTCAATGAAGCTCAAGCCAATTACACCACCACTAAGAAAGAGTTATTAGCTGTTATGTTCGCCTTTGATAAGTTTCAGTCCTATTTGATCTTATCAAAGGTGATCATTTATACAGATCATTCAGCCTTGCAGTATCTCTTTTCCAAAAATGATGTAAAGTTGAGATTGATTTGGTGGGTATTATTGCTATAAGAGTTTGATTTGGAGATACAAGACAAGAAAGGAGCTAAAAATCTTGCAACTGACCACCTTTCACGACTAGAGATCCCAAACTTGGAGACACTTAGAGAAGGGGATATTTCAGACACTTCCAGATGAGCAGCTGTACGCCATCATAGGTATGGTAAGTAATTCTAACATTGAACTACCTTAGTTTGCTGATTTTGTGAATTATTTGGTTGTACGAGAACTCCTAAAAGAGTTAACTTATTAGCAAAAGAAGAAATTCTTTTCTGATATGAAATACTACTTTTGGGAAGACCCCTATTTGTTTAAATTATGTGCTGACCATATGATCCAGCGTTACGTGGCTGGGCCTAAAACTATAGACATTCTTAACCATTACCACACCGGGCTGGCTGGTGGACATATGGGTCCTAATAGGATGGCTCATAAAGTTTTAGAATTAGGTTTCTACTGGCCCACTCTTTTTAAAGATAGTCATGAGTTTGTGCAACAATGTGATCATTGCCAAAGAGTTGGGAATATTTCGTCTCGTGATGAGATGCCTCAAAATAGTATTTTAGTTTGTGAAGTATTTGATGTTTGGGGCATTGACTTCATAGGGCCATTTCCTAATTCTTTTGGTAACAAACATGTGCTTGTAGCTATTGATTATGTGTCTAAATGGCCTGAGGCTCAAGCCTTGGCTACAAATGATGCTAGGGTAGTGGTGAAATTTCAAAAGAAATTATTTTCTCGATTTGGCATACCTAAAGCCATTACTAGTGATAGGGGCACCCACTTCTGTAATGCTCAACTTGAAAAAGTTTTCAAAAGGCTAGGAGTTACACATAAACTGGCTACTCCCTATCATCCTTAAACAAGTGGTCAAGTTGAGAATATGAATAGGGAGCTAAAGAGAATGCTTGAGAAAACTATGGAGCGATCTAGAAAGGATTGGTCGAAAAAATTAGATAATGCTCTATGGGCTTTTAAGACAACGTTCAAAACCCCTTTAGGTACTACTCCTTATAGGTTAGTGTATGGAAAAGCTTGTCATTTACCTGTTGAAATTAAACACCATGCTTATTGGGCTATAAGATAGGTTAACCTTGATCTAGCTAATGCAGGTGAGAAGAGGCAATTGCAGGTGAATGAGCTAGATGAATGGAGGTTTAAGCTTATGATAATACTCTGATGTACAAGGAGCGAACCAAGAGATGGCACGATGCTCAGATTAAGCGACAGAGAGAGTTTAGAGTTGGGGATCAGGTATTCCTTTACAATTATAGACTTTCACTCTTCCCAGGTAAGTTAAAATCTTGTTGGTCTGGTCCTTTTACTATTAAGAGAGTCTTTCCCTATGGAACAACTGAGTTAACTCATCCTGAGAAGGGTGATTTTAAAGTTAATGGGCATAGGCTCAAGATATACCTTGGGGGAGAATTGAATGAGGTAGTGGAGGTTAAGTATCTCCAGGATTTGGGGTGAGCTATCACCCTAAACTTCCAGCTAAGATGACGTTAAAGAAGCACTCGGTGGGAGGCAACCCACTATTTTAATTAAGATTTATTATTTTTGTCTTAAGTTGTTTTAAAGAGAAAAAGTAAAAAAAAAAATATTTATATCTTATTTTAAGTGCTGCAGTTTTATTTTTTTTATTTTTTATTTATTTTTATTTTTATTTTTATTTTTAATTTTAATTTTAATTTTATTTTTAATTTTATTTTTTTTCTTTCTTTTCTTTGTTTAGTTGTTGCTGCCCATCAGTTGTATTAGATTTGTCATGCATTCTTTGATTTGTTTAAAAAAAATAATAAAAAAAAAGAAGAAAAAAATCCATTAGTTGAGACATGCAGACCATACCTACCACTCATGAAATTGTCATTTATTGTGGATTCTTAATAAGGGAATTACATAGATTGACTATTTTCTGAATTGCATTTTTTTTGCTCTCACCTAGTTGAAAGTAGAATTACCAGCATGAGTTCTAAGAATCCTAAAGGCCAGACTTCCAAAACCAAGAGGGATTCCTCTCCTCCACCCATGACCCTTAAACAAGTAACAACCTTTTATGCTTACAAGAGGGCATACCCAGCTGAGAATGAGTACACTTTCTCCCTAGAAGAGATAGTGGCAATGGAAAAAGAGGAGAAACAGGCTGATGATGAGCCAACTATTGCTGCAGAAAGCAATTTCATGCAGCCAGAACCACCAAAAAGGGATAGTAGTGAACCTTCCAAGGTCAAGAGGGGAAGAGGGGGCCTAGGAAGGAGAAGTGAGGAGCTGTCTTGACCTAGTTTAGATTATACTGGAATCATTTCTACTAAATAAATGTAATTATAGGCTAGGCATTTTATCTGTCTTTCTTATATGAGCCATTGGCCATCTTTTATGTTTCTTGTTTTCTTTTCACTATGTTTTATCTTAATGAAGTTCTTATGGTTATGCATAATTTCTATGACTCCATTTTTATCTTTCAGTTGTTTATTTTATCTTTGAGTTCTTAAAAAAAAAAAAGAAAAGGGGAAAAATTGGAGGGCACGGCTGAGGTTCCAATCGTGTGATAAGAAAACTTAATATCTTTTTGGCAATAGCAGGGCACGGCTAAAACCTCAGCCGTGCCTCCAGCCGTGTGATAAGGGAATTATTTTTTTCTTTAACAGAAGCAGCACACGGCTGGGACCATGGCTAAGCCTCTAGCCGTGTGATAAGGTGATTTAAATTTCATTTTGGTAGAAGCATCACATGGCTAGGACCACGGTTGATCCTCCAGCCATGTGATGCCCTAAAGAGTCTTTATTGTGACCATGGGTGGAACCCCAGTTGTGGGGTCATCCATGGGCACGATAAATAAAAGAAAAAAAAGGACAGTTCACGCAACTCCTAAACTTCAAATTTTCATTTTCTCTCTTCTCTTTCTTCTTCCCCTCACTTCTCCCACACTCGAATCACACACACCATCCTTCCTCCCACCCATCTTCACACTCAAGGCAGCATTCCTCAATTAATTTCATCCTCACACACACTCTCTCTCTAGATTTTCTACCACAGGTATGGATTATTTTGCTTGTTATTGAAATTTTGACTAATTTTATTGTTTTAAATCCATTTTCTTCTCGTGTTTTGTTGAGATTCATGATTGTGGGTAGAAATTTTGATTCTAGGGATTTAGGTTGTGCTAAAATACATTGCATTTGATTTTTAGTGAGAGAAAGATGTGGATTTGGGCAATGAGGGTGTTTTGGGTTGCTTTTTGCTAGTTATTCCTAATTTCCTGACTCTCTATTGCTTAAATTGCTTGAGTTTTCTTACTTGAATTGATTGAATTGTAGTTTGCTTGACTCTCGGCAACAACTGGTTAATTTTTATTTTTGGGGAATCAATTGCTTCTGACGTTATAATGTGAAAATTCTAACGATGATATTTTCCAGTTAATTTTTTTTTGCTATTTTGGGTTGGCTTGTGTTGTTTTGCAGCTGTGGGACCTAAGAAATCATCCGCCAAAGCAACCAAATTGCCAACTAAATGGGCTAGAGGGGAAGGCAGTTCCCGCAATCCCGTACCAGCAGCAGCCCCTATAGTTTCTTTCATTCTGAACCATGTATGTGTCTAATTTGCTAACTCAGAATCTCATGCTCGCTTTGAGCAATTGGCCAATAAGGACTTCAAGCCTACTCGCCAGATTGACTGGGGTTTTATGCAGCAGATTGGCATAGACAAGGAGCTTTGGAGATGGACATCATAGCCAGGCTGGAAGGGATTTTTCGCAATAACTGAACTGGCTTATTGGGAGTTGACACTAGAATTTTATTGTACCCTTCAAGTTGATTCGAAGGTGGCATCAGTTCGGAAGAAGATGTTGCGGTTTAGGTTTGGTGCCAAGCATTTTGAGTTGAGCATCAATGATTTAGTAGTAGTGATGGGGTTGTATACGGAGGTGGAGCTGCATACTAATGTTTATCATAAGACTCCTGTGGGTTTTCCAGATGACAATGTCTCTAATTAGGTGTGGGACAAATTTGCTCCGACAGGTAAGAGATTTGATGCCTCAATCTCTAAGGCATCCCAGTTAACCTCTTTCAATCTGCGAGTTCTTTATTTTCTTCTGACAAAGAGCATTTCCAATAGACGAGACAGTGGCGAGGCTATGACTAGACAAGAGCTCTTTTATTTGATGTGCATGCATGAGGACAAGCAGTGCAATGTGGCATATTCTCTCATGCGGTTTTTTGATGATCAGTGCAAGAGGGGCAAGTCTGGTGCATTGATTAGAGGGATGTATATCACTAAACTTGCTCAGAGCTTGGGTGTCTTTGATGGCTTGCTGTAACAACCCACACCTACCCTAGGAGTTTTCAGGACTAATTTGCTTGACTTAGAACTATTAACACTAAGTGTATACTTTTATGGGAATATTTGTGCTATGTGATTAATGAGTATGTGGCATATTAAATTAATTTTAATATGCATTATATGAGTTGCTATTATGAAATAAATGATTTATATGAAGTGCATTTGCATAAAAGAATTTATTTTAAATAAAATAAATTTTCATGCATAAAACAATTTTAAGCATAAGATGATTTTATGAGTATTTTAAAATAATTTTTAAAATAAATATTTTTGGGGGAAATATTATAGAAATCATAAGAAAAATATTCTTTTTATTTTTAATTATAATCAGCCCAAAATTTAAATTAAAAAGCCCAAATACCCAAAAGCCCACTACACTAAAATCCTCCTAACCTATTTCATTAAGAGTATCAGCGGAAATTGCACCCAAACCCTAATATATATTCTAAAATTCAGCCAGACTAGAGTTCCAGCAGCTATCACCTTATTTTTCTATATCTTGGCAGAAAAATCCTCTCAAAATATTTTTCTCTACCGACATTAAGAAAACACATTTCCGTTTCGCGATTTCTAAAACATAATCGTAAGTTTTTCTTCTCTTTCAATTTTTAAACTGATTTCTATAAAATAAATTATGGGAAAATTATTTTGAATTGGTTGATTATTGTTTTTACAGATTTAATTCTATTTGGGTTAGTTTTTGGGAGAGAAAATCTATTTTCTACCAAAAATACAATTCTTTTTGCGAGATTTCTCCAAAGGTAAATTCTATAACTTAAAATCATAATTTTTATGCATAAACATCACTAGAGGGGGGTGATTTGTGTATTGTTGTTTTTTACACTGATTTTTGATCTATTTTGATGTAAAATATTAGATTAAATAATATTTCTGCATATTTCTATGATGATCGAAAAGTTTCATAAAACAAAGGAGTTCAAGGTTTTTGTGCTAGAACTTAGAAGTTGGAAAATTCTCTTACTAAATTAATATGTGGCTGCTGATTTGTGTGAGAAAGTATTTTAACATGATATTTTTATTTTTAGATGAAAAATAATGATTTGAATCACGTGTCTGTATATTGCTGTAATGAACGAAAAGCGCGGAAAGTGCGAAAACTCATGATTTTTCACCTAAGCTTTAAAACTTGGATTTTTTTTGTATAACTACTATCTATGGTAGCCGAATCATGTATGGATGTGTTCTAAACTAATATTTACTATGATTGAATGAAAAATAATAGTTTAAACAACCTGTTTACATATTTCTGAAATGACCAAAAAATACCAAAAACAAGAAAACTCATTTCAAAGGTTGAATTTTTATGTATAAACAACACCAAGTGTGGCTGATTCATATGAATTAAGATTCTAAAATGATTTTTGTTATGTTTACATGAAAAATCTTTGTTCAAACCGTGTTTTTACATATTTCTGAAATAGACTGAAAGTGTAAAAAGAAAAAGAATTTAGTTTTTACTTTGGTGATGCATTCGGCCTACCTTAATATTCTTGTCCCAATGTTTATAATTTTTATATGATATGTTTTGATTATTATTGACATGTATTTATGTATAATAAATGATAAAATTACATGTTAGTTGCAGGTATGACCTTAGATAAGCTTAAAGGCATTTTGGTATATTTAATGTATATTTAAGGCATCTTAACCTTATATTGTGATTAGAATGCAAATGTGATTAAGAAATATGGAACTAGATGTTATGATGACTTGATAATAAATACATAGGTTGAGTTGATGAAGTGATAATTGTATAAAAAGGATCATAAGAGTTAAGCATGACACTTGAAAGATTAATTGTTAAGTTGACATGTATGAAAGTGTAAAGTGAATTAAGATAATTGTTAAAGTGAGATGATATTGAGGTGATAATATTGTGATGACCTTAGAAAGGTATTGATATTATTGTAATGTGTTCTTATGTGAGCCTATAGGCTTAAGTATACAAGACTTTTAAAGTCAACGTGTTATGTACAAGTGGTGAGTACACCTATATGTGAACTCTAAGTGTATGTGTATGCTATATATGCATGGGTAGTTATAGGATAGGAGCATCATGAGTAAATAAATACTAAGTATTAAATCAAATATTATATTAGAGTTTAAGGAGCTTTAGAAGTGCAAAGGGACTACGTATACTAGGAGCAAAGGAACCCCAAGGTGAGTAAACATCGTATTCATTCCACAAGTGTGAGTAAACACTATGTTCATGTGACAAGTGAAAGTAACATTTTGTTATGTTACAAATATGTGATATCATATTATGTGAGCCTTGTGATCTTTGAAACCCAAGTTCTTTCTATTCTAAATATTATTATATGATTTCTTTGACAAGCTTGGTTTGCCAAAGGACATTTGCTCCAAAACTATTTTGTTTATCTAATGAGAAATTCTTGTGACTATCACCCTAACTTATATTCTTCTGGAATTACACTATCATTATATCTTTTGTTCGAAAGTTAAGCCATTATTGTTATTGAGATACATGTTATTGTTGCCTTATGTGATATTGTTAATTGTGTTTACCATTAGCTCTAGCTATGGTATCTTTAACCCTTTATGCAGAATCCTCATGCCGATGCGTAATCATCGGAACTTATGCATATGGTCTTAACCCGATGGATAGGGGTAGTGTATCCACCTAAACTAGAAAGGGATGGTTCTAGCCATGGAGCCTGATCAGCTTCATGCCTTATAAGTGATAGGAGTTGGAATTTGGTATAAGGCCACCTCTCCTTTATAAGTTCGAGTGATAGAGCAATAGCCTTCACTCTTCATAAGTTATAAGTGTGATTTTTGCAAACTTGCCAAATTGAACCTTTGCTAAATTGCAACTTAATTCATGAATTATAAATCATGAACTATGTGTATAAGCTATGTGTTTCTTTTCAAAGGAATATGTGATATATATGTACCTTATTGTTTACTCATTGAGATCATCTATCTCACCCCTTTTTGCTTTTGTGGTTCCAGGTGAGCAAATGTGAGGAGGCAAAGTGATGGCTCAAGTATTCTACTTCACTTAGGGGATTCCTTGTCCAAGTTATCAATAATACTATTTTATGAAGTATTGTCATTAGATGCTCCAAGAATATTGATTGATACTCATTTGAGATATATTATTTTCCTTATGGATTTTATGTGTAATGTTTAATTATAGACTTTCGCAAATTAAAGGTATTCAACTAAATGTTTTAAATGAGTTATTGTAAGAGATTTGGTAAGATCCTAGGCATGATTTGTTTATGAGTAAGTGGTTCTATGGGCATGGGTGATCTTATGTCTCCCTATATTCTAGGACTGTCATATCTCTAAGGTTGGGATGTGACACTTGCCTCCGATGACACTCGATGGCATGCCTAAGTTGATTGGGTATGCCACATTGCTTCGAATGGACAAGACAAAGAGCTTCATGCTAGCCTTTGCCCCTCCACCAGATCTTGTAGCTCTTGAGCTAGCCTCCATTCCTACTACTGACCCTACTACTTAGCCTCCTGCTGATGCTGGTCCTTTAGTAGCCGCTAGACCTTCTTCTTCCTCGGTCGTACCTCCTTTCTTTGGTCTAACCCCATTCCAAGATTGGATGTCATATATAGGGGAGGATGATGTGGATGATAGGAAGCCCACTGAGTTTGAGAGATAGATCTATTGGTTGGAGAGGACCATGACTGGTCTTCAAGTTCAACAAAATCGACTCTTTACCAACCAGCATCATATCCTGACCATGTTGCAACACCAGCAGCAGGCCCTTGAGTTTGAGTCGCATAGTCGAGCATGGCCTTAGCAGTCCATGCTAGATTATTAGGGCACTTTTGGGTATGTGCCTCCTATCCTTGTACCATAGCCATGACAAACACAGCCTCCTGTTCAGGTCGAGCCCAATGATGGTGAGGGGAGTGACGACTCTTATGCCGCCATGGATAACTGACCCTTCCCTTTTTAGTTTTCTCTTTCTTTTAGTTCTTTTATTCTTTTTATATTTTCCGCTTTGGATTACTGTACTTATGCTGATTAGGCTTATTTTATTTTATTTCTCTTTTTATGTTTTATTTTTTATTTTCCTTTTCTTTTTCTTTCTTAGCCTAATGTGGGTCTGTAGAGCAAAGAATGATATGGCATGGAAATTGGAACAGCCTGACATGGAAATTCAATGACAGCACAATTTTTCTTTTTCTTTTTTCTTCCCTTTATGTGTTTTTCTTTATATTCATTTTCCAACACATTTAGGGACAATGTGTTATTTAAGTGTGGGGGAGGGATATGTATGTGCTTATTTGTTTATTCATTTATTCTTTCTGTCTTGTTTTGGCTCAAGCGAGCTAAATTGTAATAATGGTATGAATTGGAATGATTCCCTTTTTAGCTTATAATTGTTGATTATTTTTCTTTATATACGACAATCTCTCATTGATGTTTGGCTCGGTTGAATTGATCATTTACTAAGGATTAAGTGTGGTAGTCATAATTAGGGAATTAAACTGATGAAATTTGCATTATTGGAGTTTGAAACTTTAGTTACATTTTTTAGCATATGTTGATTCCTTTGTGACTTGAGTTAAGATTAGTGAGATACACTTAATGTCTTAGGCTTCTTGGCTATTTTTCTCAAAAAAAAAAGTTAAAAAAAAATAAAATAATAAAATACAAAAGATGCAATGAATAGTGCACTATTTGGATCTTTGAAAATTTTTCTCTATTCCACCAATTTTGACTCTTCTAACCTTAGGAAAGTCGAAATTATGAATAGTGCTCGTAGCCATTTGGATTCCTAGTTGAGTAACCGGGGGTCGGCATCACAAATGTTTACCTTCGCGTCAAAAGGTTAGTATGACGATTCAAACAAGTTGGGCTCCCTTAAAAAAAAAAAAAGTGTGCAATAAAGTTACGTTTGAATGTTAAGTCAATAGAAAAATCGAGAGAGTAGTCAGGTGCCCAAGAGAAAATCCTTCATTTCTCACTTTTGTTTGGCTTTTGTTTCTTTGGGATTATATGCTGAATCTTTTAACTCTGGAATTTACACTTCAAGATTGTGAATTTTATCTTTGCGTTTGAGGGTCTTTGATTTGTAGATCCTTTAATTTGAATACTGCATTTGAGAATTAGTTGTTGATTATGAGATTCGAGCCTTACTAATTTGGGTATTGCAATCTTGATGTTTTCTTTTGGCTTTAAAGGGGTTGTCCCTATTCTAAACTATTATTGTAATTTAGTTTGCTTGAGGACAAGCAAAAACTCAAGTGTGGGGGAATATGATAAGTGTTGAAAACACTATATTTTGTCCCTTGTTCTTAATGTATTTTATGCCTCTCATTGAGTTTAATCTATTTGTTTTAGTGCTTTCATAGTTCTTTGAGTTAATCCAATGTTAAAAGATGCCATGATCTAAATATGATCCAAGATGGTGAATGATCTAAGCCAAAACATTTATTTTTTGGAGAAATATGGGTTGCCACGGGTTGAGCCATAGTTGGTATTCCAGCCGTGTGATAAGAGCAAAGAGAAAATCATCCAATAGCCTCCCACGGGTGGAGGCACGGTTGGGGTTTCACCCGTGGGATGTTACATTTTATTTGATTCACGTTGCCACTGTTGGAACTCTAGCCATAGGTCTAGTGGTGTGCATTAGAAAATTTAGAACTATAAAATCAGATTTGACAATGTTTCAAGGAGAGAACGAAGCAAATTAGTGAGAGAATAAGAAGAGGAATCAAAGAACAGGATTTCTTGGCACTTAATTCATGAATTACTTTGAGAATTCTTATTTCTTTAATTCTTTCTTTAGTTTCAATGTGTGATATGAACTAATTCTTTCCAATTCGGGTATTGATGAGCCCTAGAACCTTTTGTATAGATTGAATTACTTCTTATTCAATTAAATCATTCTTTGAGTTGTTTTATGTATATGAATAATATTGCTGAGATTCCAATTAATAATTGCATGCTTATTAATTGGGGATTGTTTTCATGTAATTGATTAGAGATAACTTTATATGAATGGATCACTCATAGAGATTGAGGGTAAATTGGGGCACTAAAGCATGACCTAATTGAGTTTGCCTGAGAAGAGATTCCTTGCATTCCTCTTATGAAATAGGGATTTAATTACTTGAGAGAGATTTTTATCTAATTTAGTAAAATGCCAATTCAATTTATAGAATGAATTTAATTGATGTGTAGTTCATGATATACAATTAGGGGCTAGAGGATTCAATACCTGAATGGGCTTTTATTTCTGATTTCATCTCCTTTTCCCTCTTATTATTTTACTAAATTTATATTTTAATTTAGGTTGAATATAATTATAATCATTTTCATCAACACCAATTTGATTCACTAAACATTAGCAACATTTTGAGCTAGTACTTACCTAAAGTCTCTAGTGGAATGATTACTCAGTCACTACTATATTGCTTGTGCGATCTGTACACTTGCAGAGTATGCATCAATAATAATCAGCCAAATCTTATCATTAAGAGCCTTATCAATAGTCCTTGGCTTAGTTTGAGAAACAAAAGCAAAATTATTATCTAAGACTTCATAATGAGATCTAGTACTTACACCCTTAGATGGATCACCTATGATTTGCTCCTTAGGGTGATTCTTGGGGTATCTCCACTCCTTAGGAAGTTCTTGAACATCTTCCTCTTATGGATTGGATTAATCCTTATGATCTTATTAGTTTTCCACTTGGTCTTCAACTTCCTTTGGAGTCTTATCTTGATCCAATTCAAGCTTTTCAAATTCACCTACAAGATCATCAAGAACACTACCTTTCCTAAGATCAACTTTATTAGATTCATCAAAAACAAAATTCATAGACTCTTCAATTACCATAGTCTTTTTGTTAAAGACTCTATAAGCTTTACTAGTGGTGGAATACCTTAAGAAAATGCCTTCATCGATTTTAGAAGCAAATTTTCCAAGGTTATCCTTGGTATTTAATATGTAGCACTTGCAACCAAAAACTCTTAGATATGAAATCTTGGGTTTTCTTCCATTCTATAACTCTTAAGAGGTTTTATTCAAAATTGGTCTTTTAAAAACTCTATTTGAAATGTAACATGATGTATTAATGGCTTCCACCCAAAAATAAGTTGGTAAACTATATTCATTAAGCATGGTTCTAGCCATTTCAATCAAGGTTCTATTTTTCCTTCCTACAACAACATTTTGTTGAGGTGTTCTAGGAGAGGAAAAATTATGTGAAATTCCATGTTCAATGCAAAAATTTTCAAAAAATTCATTTTCAAATTCTTTTCCATGATCACTTCTAATTTTGGAAATGAAATAGCCTTTCTCATTTTGAACTCTCTTTGCAAAAATTTTAAATGTATCAAAAGCATCACTCTTATGAGTCAAGAAACTAACCAGAGTAAATCTAGAGTAGTCATCAACAAGCAAATAGGCATTCAATTTTCTACCTAAACTAGCAACTTTACTAGGTCCAAACAAATCCATATGAATAAGTTGAACAGGTCTAGAAGTACTTACAATATTTTTTGATTCATAGGATGATTTATGTTGCTTCCCTATTTGACAAGGTCCATATGTCTTATCCTTTGAGAATTTGATCTTTAGAAGTCCTTCAACAAGTTCATCCTTGTAAAGACTATAAAGAACCTCCATGCTTGCATGTACAAGCCTTTTATGCCAAAGCCAAGATTCATTGTTAATAGACATGAAACACTTGACATCTTGGTTAGCCAAATCATCTAAGTTAATCATGTAGGTATTGCCCTCCCTTTCACCCTTAAACACTACATTGTCATTAGCTAAAGTGGTGACAATGCATGCTTTAAAGTCAAAGGTGACTTTATTACCCTTATCATATAATTGACCTACACTAAGCAAGTTAAATTTTAAACCATCAACAAAAAGAACATTTTCAACAAGGGAAAGATTGTCCTCACCAATGGTACCAATGCCAACTATCTTACCTTTGGCATTGTTACCAGATGTGATGTTTCCACCTCTTTTTTCTTTCAAATTTGTGAAGAGGCTTGCATTTCTGGTCATGTGTTTTGAACATCCACTATCTATATGCCATTTGTTCTCTTTAGTAGTGGATTTGAGACACACCTATAAGAAAAGATTAATCATCATGTTTTAGGTACCCAAATATACTTGGGTCCTTGGGTTGGCCTTGGAAGGGTCCTTAAGCATGAGTTGAGCCTTCCTTATATAATAAAATACATTTATATGACCATCTTTCGTACAATAATGGCATTTAAGTTATGACTTGAAGGTTTTCTTAGCCATTTTGTCAAAAAATTTTGGTCTTTTCACAACATTATGACATAAATGCATACAAGGACAAGTATTATATTGTGATTGTGGATGTTTTTTAGCATGCCTTTTTTAATACATGAATCCATGGTTAACTCTTTGAGGCTTAGCTCTTGAGTCTAATGTAACCTTTTGAGTCCTTTTGGGACTTAGAGGTTTAGTGTGTGTTTTTACTTCCTTGTGAATTACCTCAATGCTAGACGTTTGAGGACTTATAGCCTTAATGAACATAGTGGGAGAGGATGTGGATGGAGATGAACTATCAAAGCCAAGACCATGTCTCACAAGCGGTGGCCTTTGTGATATAATTAGAGTATCCAAGGCTTCTTTTCCTTTGTGAAATTTTGAGATTGGGTTTTTTAATTCTTCAACCTTAATTTTCAAAGTATTATTTTCTTTATATAAAGAATTGAAAGAGGAGGTTTTAGAAGTGATTTCCTCCAATGAGCTTTTTAAGCAAACATTAGAGGTTTTCAAGCTTAAAACAAGTTTTTCTAATTCTCTAAAATTCTCCTCCAACTTAGAATGCTTTTCCTTAAAAAATTTCATTTTTTATTTATACATTTTGCATTTTAAATTCATAGCTTTAATTAGCTCATCCTCATAATGCATATCATCATCAATATCATCACAAGAATGACAGTTAGAGCTTACCTCATTTGATAAGTCCTCTAAGGCCATGAAACATAAGTTTGCTACATCCTCTTCCTCTTCATTACTTGAGGAGTCATCATCCCATGTTACTTTGAAACCCTTTTTTTTCTTCTCCTTCTCCTATTTCTTTTTGATGTTGGGACATTCTGCTTTTATATGACTTTGCTTGCCACATTCAAAGCAAGTAATGTCATTCTTCTTTTCTTTGCTTGAGTTTGAGTTGTAATTTGATGATGATCTTCTAAAAGGCCTCTTTTCTTTCTTTCTTCTCTTGATGATGTCCTTGACCCATTTTGAGAGCATAGCAAGTTCTTCATCATCATCATCTTCACTTTCCTCTGATTCACTTGAGCTCTCACATTCCTTTTTACTTTTGAGGGAGGATTTGAAAGCTAATGATTCCTTTTTCTCCTTCTCTTGATTCCCTTCCTTGTCTATCAATAGAGACATTTCTTTGGTAAGGAGTTTTCTAATGAGGACATCGATAGGAACCTTTCCAAGATCCTCATTAGCTTCTTCTATGCCAGCAATTCTAGCTCTATAGTCTTTCTTTGGGGGAGTTTTAAGAATCTTGTAGTTTGTATCATTCAAGGTGTATACTTTGCCCAATTTCTTCATGTTAGTGACAAGGGCTAGAAGCCTATTTATCATGTTAGTGACGCTTTCATTGGGTTTCATCTTGAAGAGCTCACATTCAATTGTGTACAATTGAATCTTTTTCTCCTTGACTTGCTTAGCTCCTTCATGGTAGTTTTCTAAAGATTTCCAAATGCTAAATGCACTTGAACAATGTTGAACTCTACCACATTCTTCTCTTGAGATTGAACTAAGAAGAATTGCCATGGCTCTCTTATTTTTCCTATTAGCTTTTCTTTGTGCATCCACCCATTCTTCTCTAGGAACCAATTCTTCAATATCATCAACTTTTCTTAATGGAGGTTTCCATTCTTTGATTATGCAATCCCAAACATCAATAACATCATTATCAAGATATACATCCATTCAATATTTCCAATGCGCATAATCAACACCATCGAAGTGTGGCTCGAGGTGATGTATCCCTTTATTGGCCATTTTGATCTTTTCTCACACAATTAAGTTTGAAGAATGAGACTAAAGCTCTAATACCACTTGTTTGCCCTTATGCACCAAGAAGGCGGGTTGAATTGGTAGGAAATTAAAAATTAGATAGAAAGAGATAAGGAAAGAGAATGAACACAATCGATCTTATAGTGGTTCGGGTATTAACAAACCTTACGTCCACTCCCAATCTCAATTGGGTATTCTACTACTAATTGATCCTTACAAGGAGTTTCAAGCTCACTCTAAAATTACAATGTGTTTCAATGGCTCACTCACAACCCTTACAAGTGTTTCCCTTAGGCTCACACTCAAACCTATACAAGAGTTTTCTAATGGCTCACTTTGAACCCAGTACTTTGTGTTTTCAAGGCTAACACTCAACCAAATAATAACAACCAATTGAATGGTAAAGGCTTTAAGAATTAAAATTACAAGAGTTTGGCTTAAATGAGAGTTGTCAGATCATTGTAAGGGTCTTTGGATGGGGTATTTATAGCTTCTTCCCTCCAAATTCCTGTTACAAAGAAATACCAAAAAGGATTCTCAAAACAGCCACAAAATCTTTCATTAAATGCTCTGTCAGAGCTAGGTCGCGATCGCTAAGCCTTTTTCATGATTACGACTCCATTTTCACGATCGAGACTAATATTTCGCAGTCACGATCTTCATAATGCACAACATTTAGACCACATATGGAATTTTCTCATTGGTTCTTCACCTATCCATTGGAAGCTTGGAATTCTGTATGAATTTCACGATCGCGACTATAAATTCGTAGTAACGAATTGAGGATCGCGCCCTTGGTTGCGATCGCAACTGAAGTTGCGATTCATTCTATGTCTCAAGGCTGAAAACCAAACTATATTGCCTTTTGACTGTCTTAGTCATGATTTGATGATTGCGATCGCTATTTAGTGGTCGCGATCGTGATTCTGGCATAATGGTCGCGACTCAGAAGCAAAGCAACATACTTAGGGAGATCTCAATCTTCTTTCAAATCCAATCAATTAAATAAGTTGTAATCTATAAAAATCAACACGTAAACAAACATTAGATAGCTTTTAATTTGATTGGCAATATTAAAATAGAGATTGACTAAATTTTGATATAACTTAGGTCAATAATCTGTCTTTCTTCGAGAGTTTGATGATCTGCCTTGATTCATATCCTATTCAATGCAAAAATGCTAGATAATTATGCAATGATCTGATACCTTGAATCTATGAAGGGTTTGTTTTGATATAAAAGTGTTGATCTTTGAGAGAAAGATGCCCTTATTTCATAAAGGTGAGCATTTGGAAAGGAGGTGCCCTTATTTTAGAATGGTAAAGGAAAGTAGTTTGGTCATTTGGTTTTTAGTTGATTGGCTAGCTCAGAGGTGAAGTGGGCATGTCAAGTATGAGATTGGTTAGTTAATGGCTATCACGTCAGCCTAGGAAAAAATCATTCTGAAAAGTCAAGCAAGGTGTGGTCTTAGAAAAGATCAGGCTATTTAGTTTAGATAGGTCTGACTTTGGAGAATATTTGATTTAATGTTGGATTGGAAAGCTTAACTAGGAGGCTCAGGTCTTTAGAGATGATTAGGTTGGAAGGTTTAGGGAAGGTTAACTTACGAGGCTTGTCCTTAAAGAAGTTCACATGGAAGGCTTAGTCAGGTCTAGTACTTCGACTTGGTCAGGTTGCAACCTTTAGAGAGTTTATTTGGACGCCTCGGTCAAGTTTTGCTTTAGGCTTGGTTAGGTTTAGAAGACTCAGTTAGGTTATAGCCTTTAGGGAGTTCATTTGGAAGACTTGATCAAGTTTTAATTTAGGCTTGGTTAAGTCTCTTAAAGGAAAGGTCAGGGTAGGAAACTAGCACAGGAAGGCTCATTAGATTTGGCCTTGGATGAGATTATGGTCTTCATAAATAAAGGCTTTTTGTGAATGGGCTTCATGGTGAAAGCTTTTAGGCTTGGGCTTTATGGTGAAAGCTTTTTGGTGGCTTTATGGTAAAAGTTTTTTGGCCTGGGTTTCAGGATGAAAGCTTAAAGGCTTTTAGTTAAAAGGCTTTATTAGCTTGGACTTTTTTACGACGGTGCTTTGGACCTCTTTGGAAGATGGTTGCTTTATCTTGGGTATGGTGGTAAAGGTTTTGGTTGCAGGCTCATAGATGAGACTTTGCCCTTTGACATGGTTGCATAAAATTTTCTCGCCCATTATATAGTTGGTTGGCCTTGACTCTATTAGACTTCATAGGTGATTTAATTTGCCAAGGAGACTTGGTCTTTTCAAGGATAATGATATTTTGCTAATGAGACATGGAATGACTTGAGTAGTTTGAGCCTTTCTTAAGCTTCGTAGGACATGACTTGATTTTGGTTATGCTAAGGAAAGTTGGCTTTAAGGATGATGAGTGTTGAAAGACTTAGGATCATTGGTTTTGCCCATGCGTTTGGCCCTTAGAAGATGATGAGACTTTACCAAGGAAAGGATGGTATGAGGCTTGAGGTATGAAGTTTAAGCTTGAAAGGTTGGTATGATTTTTCCAATGAGGCTTGGGATTGTACATTATTAAGTTTGGGAATGGTTCAAAGGTGGATTGGAAATTCTAAGAAGGATTAGGGAGGTCATATGAGTTTGTTGCTTGTAGCAGGATTCATGAAAAAGAACAAGCTAAGCTAATATTGTAATTTAGAGATTGGAGAGTGATTTAGGGTGACACTCTATTGGCTTGAACATAGATGATAAACTAGCTGAAAGAAAGTGCCCCAAGGAGCGGTTAAAGAACTAATGAGAAGAGACAACTTAGGGATCATGCTCCCAATGAGTGATAAAAACATGATAGAATAGTAATGTGAGAGATTGTGCCTAAGTTCTTTAAGCTAGGCGACAAAATGGATTAACAAAAGATGATGACTACCTAGAAGGATATGCCCCCACTGTGAGATAAGAGCATAATATCACTTTAAAGAATGAGCCTCTAGTGAGGAAGGATGACTTTGAAAACATGAGATGAGACGGATTGATTGAAGAAAACTTGACAAATTTTGAATGATTTAAAGGAAGATGATTGGGATGAGCTCTCTCTCTCTCTCTCTCTCTCTTTTCCCTTAGCTTTAACTTTTGCCTAAGCCGCCGTTTTGAGTTTTCAACTTAGTGAGCTTAGATTAATGAAATTTGGGAGAAAACATTCCACCATGATTTATTGCTTTTCTTTACTTTGAGGGGCTTTAATATTTGAATTTTGGATTTTAAGAACTTGTTGCCCCTTGTTGAGGTGTATCATTTGATTTTGTACTTTAACTATTTAATGAGAGGTCTATTTCTTAACCTACTTTGGTTAGGAGATGGCAAAGTAATTGTTGATAGCACCTCAATTCCCAATATGTGTTACCTGTGGTGGATTTAATTGACTGTTTATTTCTCTTTTCCTCTTTTTGTCTCTCTCTCTTTCTTTTTTATTTTTATTTTTATTTTTTATTTTTTATTTATTATTTATTTATTCATCATTTTCTTTTAAAAGAAACAAGCTCATCCATGTTTAAAATAAGAAAAGACAAGTGCACAAATAAATGTGGATGTTTTATTGCAATGGAAAATTTTATTACAAGATGACAAAAAACGGACCAACATGACCAATGAAAAATACCCGAAAAGGAAAATAAGGTTACAGACCCATTTTAGACTTTGAAATTTGGACACAAACTCAAACTCAAACTTGGATTTCAATCTCAGACAGGTCAGATTAGCCGAACTTGAACTCTTCCATGTTATGCCACTTGAGTTTGAGGTAAGGTGCAGTTGAATTGGATTTTATTTTAAGAGGGATGATGTCACCACTGTCAATTAAATCCTAGATTCTATGTCTCAAAGCTTTGCATTCATTGATTTGGTGCCTTGCTCCTTGATGATATTCACAATATTCATTGGGATGGTAGCTCCTTAGTAAGGGATTAGGAAAGACTCTTGGTTCCAAGGGTTTTACCATTTTTGCTTCTAGAACCTTCATATAAACCACTGCTAATGGAACTCCCAAATCTATGAAAGCCTTTCGTTGAGATTTCAAAGGTCACCTACTAGTTATGGCAGCTAACTTTATACTCTCCTACTTAACATCTATAAGGGAATGTAGGTGTCCGTATCATTCCATTCAGTAAAGGCAAAGAGAGTAGAGGTATTGCTTTTCTTACACCTTTTTTCCATTGTGGGGGTTTGCTCTAGTGCCTTGATGTTAAGGTTTAAAGGTCTTTTGATAGCAGAAGAGGTGGGGTTTTCCTTGCATTGAAAAGGATTCAAAGAAGAGGCAAGGTTAGTATCTAAGACTTATGGCATAGCTGAGACTAGAATGGCATTAGTGTTTGAAATTAAGGATGTAAAATCATGAGTCATGTCAATGGTAAGTGCAGCATTAATGGGCTTAGCTTGGTTCAACATTCCTCTCACTTCATCTATAATAAGTTGGCATTGGAAACACAAAGCATTAGTGAAAGTAGAAGTAAGATGGATTATGATATTATTAAAACTGGATTGTTGGCTAGCTAAAGCCTGGTTGAAATTGGCTCATTGAGTGTCTAGGGCAAAGATGAGAATAGCTTGAAAGTTCTCTTCTTGCCTCTTGAGTAGGTTGGTTAGAGCTTTCGTGTCAATCAAGCTTGCCATTAGTACCTTACAAACCAAGTCAAATAATAAAGTAAGTGCTTAGGAAAGAAGCAAAAAGATGGGCATGCAAACTTTTGAGGAAAAAGATTCCTTTTGATGTTATGAGCTAATTGCATTTGGGCTCTTGAGGATTTTCTAAGGTTGCATAGGTCAAGGTCTTAAGCTTAAGGTATCAGGTTAAACCAAAGGCACTGGACTTAAGGTAGTGTGTTAGGCCAAAAGGTATTGGGTTTAGAGTATTGTGTTAGGTCAAAGGTATTAGGCTTAGGGTAGTATGTTGGGCCAAAAATATAGCACTTAAGGTAGTGTGTTGAGCCAAAGCTATTGGGTTTAGAATATTGTGTTAGGTCAAAGGTATTGGGCTTAGAGTAGTGTCTTGATGATTTGAGTATAGGCTATAGGCATTTATCAATCTAGGGGTGATGGATTGGGTTTGAAGGTAATAGGCCAAGGATGTTGGGCGACGGTGTCTTGTGGCTAGGTTGGCAAGGTATAGGTAAAAAGGAGGTTAGAGATGTTTTTAGATTACAATTTAAGGTGGAGACATTTTGGGTAAAGTTAAGGTAAAAGTGTTTAAGGTTAGAGGTATTTGAGGCCAAGGCTAGGGAAATGAGGTTTAGGTTCAGGGCTAGGGTATTAGTGTTTAAGTCAAAGGCTAAAGTGACGAGGTAACATTTAGGGTTAGGGTATTGGAGTTTAGGTTAAAGGCTAAGGTAACGGGGTAAGGTTTAGGGTGATGGCTTAAGGTTTATGGCGGCAAATGTGAATGGGATAAAGGTGAGAGTGTTTAAAGTTTAGAAGTGAAGGTGTTGGGATAAAAGTGAGTATACAACCCTTCTTCAGTTTAAGGTATAACCTACACTTAAGATGAATGCATATTTTGTTATACAATATGGATACATGATATGCATGAGAAAAACATTTCATGAGAATGCAAAGATGCAAGGTTTTAATCATGGTCCATCCAACCTAAGACCAGGATCTAAGTTCATTACATGAAAGGGTAAGGGTGGCTAACTTTGGTTACCCGTCACACTAGAGTAGCAATATACCTAACCACATGTGAGTCAAGGACCCTCGCGTGGGTCCAACAGTATGCGCATACTTGTTACACCTTTGAAAGGATCAAAGGATTTGTCACAAGGTGGATGATTTCATTATCAATGAATAGACCCAAGAAGGGTTACCCACATGATGCTACTCACTATCCATTATTTTCCTAAAGCTAGGTTGAATGGTAAAGAGCCAATGCAAGTGATGCATGCAAAGTCACAATCATATTAAAAGGCCAAACTCTTTTTAAACCAATTAGTAGTCCACTTACTTTTCCTTTTATTAAAAGAAAGTTACTCCCCAGTAGAGTCGCCAGCTGTGAGGCATCACCTGAGTACCGGTCCAATATGCTAGATGGAATCGAAATGCTCATTTGGGAAAGAACTCACAAGGAAGCCCTTGGGCTTATCTTTGATAGGTTTGAAAATTATTTTTTGGAGTCGCCATCTTAATTTACTTTTATTTGGGAAAATATAAGGAAAAAAAATCCATTTCACTCTAATTATTGCCCAAAAGAAAAAGGATCACTAGCCTCAAAACCAAAGAGAATTCAGGGAATAGATTTTTTATTTAATTTAATAAAATAAGTTTGGGAAAGTAATAGAAAAGTAACTTAAAATATATTTCATGATCAATTAAAATGCATGAACAATTTATAATATGCATGATCATTCAATCTATAAAGTTTATACACAATTAGAATTCAAAATAAAAGAGAGTCAATATTACAATGAAATCCAAACTTAGGGAATACCTCCTCTAGCCCTTACGGGTTCTAGGGAAGATATTCCCTAAACTAAACCTAATAACTAAGTAAAGTAAAGCAAAATAAAAGTAAGTGAAGAAGGTGATAGGGGCGAAAGTTGGTTAATTTTAGTTAGATTTGATGCCTGAACCAAGTATGCCTATGTATCCCTTTGAATGGGAATTAGAACCCACACAATTCTTCCTTCTTATAAAGGGTTAGTTTAGCCTAGCCATTTTATCATGTTTTGATTGATGGATGAAAAGAGGGTTGAGTTAATTAATTAATTTAATTGATTATTGAGTTGATTCGCTAGCAATCTAGATGGCAGGCAATGAAGCAAGCCTTGGGTAGTAGACTTGCCTTAAATAGGCAAATGGAAAGCCATTAACTAGTTGAATATGAATCAAGGAGAAACCCCCCAATTGTTTTTGAGAAGCAAGGAGCAAATGCAAAGTAGTTTGCTTGAAATTAATGCTTTTCAAGCTATAGAAGTTGGTGTCTTGAAGTGTAGAGAGGCTCTCTATATATAGGAGGAGGATTGGAGTATAGAAAAAACAAATTTCTAATGTGGGAAATAAAAACACACATGGAGTGCTACATAAGCCTCTACGGCACCATTGCAAAAGGCTCTATAGCACTGCAAAGATGTGTGGCAATCAGGTGCTGCTCCCTTGCTTCACTAATTTTTGCCCGTTCTCGCTCGTTTCTCATTCGTTTTCCATGATTCTAGTTGCATTATACTCGTTGCTTAATCTCAAATGATTTGAAAGGGTTCAATTGTCAAAAAGAAATGTTTTTATTTTTCCATTTTGAGAGTTTTCGACTTTTGAAGGTTTGTTTACTGAGCTTAAGTGCTTCTAAGGTTCAAACACATACTAGAAGGTGCAAAATTAACGGTTCACACACCCTTATCTCAAATAGATGTTCTAACATCATTACAACTATTGAACACCCTTGTGTCATGTTTATCCCCCACCATACAAGCCTTAGCTACCACACAAATTCAAACACCTATAGGATGATATGAATCAACTTTCGCCTGATCATAGAGCTCATGATGATGTAAGCATATAAAAAGCCAAGGACAGAGGTCAAAATCTTAAGTAGTGAGTGCTGACAGAGATGAAATAGCCAAAAATGAAAAGATGATGGAAGAATTCCATCACCACGAAGGGATAGGAGGTCTAACTATGGGAACAACATAAATGTTGGTGATGAACGTTCACTTTAGGGTAAAGAAATGTCATAATATATAGATGAAGGGAAGCGAAATTCTCATGGTAAGGAGAAGGACAATCCAACTCCTAACCATGAAGGATGATCTCAGCGAAGAGCATAATGATCTCCATCAGTTGCTTCCCATCACAAGAGGCACCACAGCTGGCGAAGTCAAGAAGCAACCAGTCAACATAATCTTAAAAAAATGGTGGATAGAGTAAAAAAACTCTTCAAAGAGATGGAGATAGATCGAAGCAAGAAGGTCATAGACAAAAATATGGCACTTGCCCTAAATCACCCTTTGTTAAAAGAATAAGTGACTATCAAATGCCAGAGAAGTTCAAGCCCCTAACCATTATGAGATATGATGGAAAGTCTGACCCAAAGACTCATGTCAAGGATTTCAAGCATGCTATAGAGCTTTAAATGATGAGCGATGCAGTTTTGTGCTAAGCCTTCTATGGGTCCTTGGAAGGTGTTGCTTTTAAATGGTTTGATAGTTTGGAAGAAAACAATGTTTCTTTTTTTAAATAGCTTGTTGAAAAGTTAATTCACTACTTTGCAGCAAGCATCCCAGCCAAAAGGAAGACCTAAGTATTGGAACAAATAATCCAATAAGAAGGGGAAACTTTTTAAAAATATGTAGCCTTCTTCACAAGAAAGCCTTAAAGGTGACAAAACTTGATCAATCAAGTGCCATTGAAGCACTTCAAAATTGTACTACTCATAGAGACTATTTCAAAGCCTTGAGTAGGCATGCCTCACTGACTCTAGAGGAAACCATAGCTATAGCCCAAAAGTACATTAGACAAGATGATGGTTATGGCTATAGCCAAATTTTAAAAAAGAGAAGATCAAAAGTGTCAATTCCACAAGAAGTGGTGGAAAAGAAGAATCTGGAAATCAAAGCCACCCCAACAACTAACAAATATCAACAATGACCACAACCAAGTTCATCTGGGTGAAGAGGTCTAGGAAGGCAAAGACAACCTCATCTTGATCTCTCTAAGCTCACACCTCTTAATGCTACTCCATTTAAGGTCATTATAACATTTCTAGACTAAAACAATTGGATGAGACTGAGACCCATATGAAGATCTATAGAGATAAAGGACAAAACTAGATATTGTCTCTTTCACAACACACATGGCCATAACACCAAAGAATGTTGATCTTTGATGGAATAATTAGAGAGATTAATTCAACAAGGTTATCTTATAAAGATTATAAAGGAAAGAATAGTAGGAAGGGAAGACCCAGCAACTACTCAAGACTAAGGCACAGTAAGCTTCACTGTATCATTAGAGGGCCTGCTAAAGTGCCTTTCAGCAAATCTAAGGCTAAGGCTTTGGCAAGGAGACAAGAGTCACCTGAATTCATCTTTTATAATGGAACTTAGATGTGGAATGATGGAAAACATATCCAAAGCTTCACATGGAAGCCCAATGGTGATTCAAGCAGTAGTTACTCATTTTATAGTGAACAAAATATTAGTTAATAGTAGCAGTTCGATCAACTTAATCACACTAAAAGCATATTGGAAATGGGATTAAAAGAAAAGGATATGGAAGAATTGAATAATCCTACTCCAGTGTTTAATGGCTCTAAAGTCCCATCAAGGGGAGTTATAAGGTTACCTTTTGCTATAGGCACTTCACCATATTATGTTACTAAAATGGTAATCTTTATCATTGTACAAAGACCTCTTGACTATAATATACTAATGGGAATACCATTACTATATGCATTTGTTGCTTCGATCAATATTCAAAGGTTAAGGATGACCATTCCAACACTATCAAAGGGAGAGTTTTATATTTATGGGACCCTTCAACGAAGCTAGCCATTTAATTTGAGACTCAAAGAAAAGGAAGTAGCCTTCAGAAGAGGTTATGATACTAGAAGTCCAAACTCAATTTATAGAGTCAAAGCCACCTCATAGAGCTGAATTGGTTAGCTAATTAGAAAAGTTCTTCATCCAACAAAAGGAGTCGAAGAAATTTCTACTAATTAATTCTTCATTGAGCGAAGATAAAAAGGGAGAAATGCAACATTTTCTCAGATAAAACATGTCTAACATCACTTGGACTTCAGCAAAAATGCCAAGATTAAGTTCTAGGATCTCACCTATGAACTTGGTGTTGATTCAAACTTTAAACTAATTAAACAAAAGAAAAGATACTTTAGAGCAGAGAGACAAGCAGTTATAGAAGAAGAAGTGAACAAGCTTTTAGGAGCAAGGTTTATTATAGAAGTACACTATCCTCAATGGTTAGCCAATGTTGTCCTAGTTAAAAAATCAAACAGCACCTATAGGATGTGTGTAGACCTCACTGATCTTAACAAAGCTTGTCCAAAGGACTCATTCCTATTACCAATGATAGATAAGTTAGTAGACTCAACAACTAGCTATGGTTTTCTATTATCCTTGGGTGCAAAGCAAGGGTACCACCATATAAGAATGCACCTTGATTATGAAGAAAAGAAATCTTTTATCACAAAGAGAGGTGCTTATTGTTATATTTCCATGCTATTTGGTCTCAAAAATGCTGGTGCCAACTGTCAACGACCCATCAACATGATGTTTAAAGACCTAGGCAAGAATGTGGAAGCTTATATTGATAACATGATAGTTAAAAGCAAAAATTTTAAAGATCATATAAGAGACCTCATGGAAGTCTTTGCAATAATGAATGACTATAGGATGAAGTTAAACCCTTAAAAATGCTCCTTTTTCCTTGACTTTATGATCAGTGAACAAGGAATAGAGCCAAAACTGAACAAAGTCAAAGTAATCCTTGGCATGGCTACATCAACAAATCTAAAAGAAGTACAAAGACTGATAGGAAAAATAGCTACGCTAAATTTGTTTGTATCTTGATTTGATGCAAAGTATATGCGTTTCTTTAAAAAACTGAGAAAGATAGATACTTTTGAGTGGAAACTCGAGTGTGAAGTGGCTTTTGAATAGCTTAAAGATTTTCTTAGTTCCGAGCATATTCTAAGTAGACCTTTGCCTAGAGAACAAGTTTTGATTTACCTCTCTGCTTCGGACCAAAGAGTAAGTTATGTTCTAATTCATGAAGAAGGTTAATTGCAAAAGCCAATTTACTTTTTTAGAAAAGTGTTGCAAGGAGCCAAATTGAATTATCTTCCTATAGAAAATTTGGCTTATGCTTTACTCCTATCAGCTAGAAAATACAAAATCTATCTTCAAGCACATCAAGGAGTGGTGGTCATAGATCAATTGCTCTAGAGAGTTTTTCACTATCTAGAGACCTCATAGCGAATATGGTGGTCAGTCAAATTAGGCCAACATGGGTTACAGTATAAACCATAATTAGCCATCAAGGCACAAGCCTTAGCTGATTTCATTTGTGAATGCTCCTTCTCTAATCCATCATCTTTTATAGAACCAACAACATTATATGAAGTTGTCCAATAAGCTGAATCAAGTTCTCTACCAATTCTCAATAGTTCCCCATGGGAACTCTATATGGACAGGTCAAATAGCATAGGAAGCAATGGTGCAGACATAGTATTCAAAAAGGAAAATGGTTTTCTACTTAAACATGCCTTAAGATTTTATTTCTCGACCTTAAACAACACAACTAAGTATGAAGCAATTATTCAAGGGTTATTGCTCGCTGATTATTTAAGGCTTGAAACTTTGAAAGTCTTTAAGGATTCTTAATTTATAGTGGGCCAAATCAAGGGAGAATTTAAGGCTAAAGATGAAACCATGTTGAAGTACTTAGAAAAGGCCAAGGCCTTGATTCAAAAAATAAAAGATAGAAATATGGACATATAGGTCAGCAAAGTCCCTCGAATCGACAATTGTAGAGCTGACAATCTTAGCAAAATGGCAGCCACACAACTAGCTAAACTACCTTGAAGAATCTTTACAGGATCACTTTCCCACCCAAGCATTTAAATGGTGAATAGATCATGCAAACAGACAAATAGTCTAGCTGGATGGATCCCATCAAAGTCTATTTACATAAGGATGAACTACCTTCAGACTCAAAGATGGCAAGAAAGGTTCGATATCGAAGTGCTCATTTTTCATTAGATAATGAAACACTTTACAAAAGAGCCTATTTTTTGCCATGGTTAAAATGTCTCAAACCAATAGAAGCAAATTACATGTTGCAAAAGATATATGAAGGGTCTTGTAGGATGCATATAGGAGGCAAAGCATTGGCAACTGAAGGGATCAGACAGGGATACTTTTGCCCAATAATAAAGCAAGATGCTATAAGTTAGTATGAAGTTGTCCTATTTGTCAAAAGTATGCTTACAGCGAAAGTACTCTAGCAGCAGAGCAAATCCCAATCACAGGCTCATGGCCATTTGCTAAATGGGAAATAGTCATTCTGGGGCCTTTTCCAATGGCTTTAGGTCAAAGGAAATTATTGGTAGTGGTTGTGGAATATTTCACTAAATGGGTAGAAGCCAAAGTGCTTGCCACAATTATAGTAGAAAAAATTGTCATTTTTTTTATGGAGAAATATCTTATGTCCATTTGGTGTTCTATATCAACTAGTCAGTGATGATGGAAAGCTATTCAATAACTTGAAAGTCTGATCTTTTTATGAACATCTCCAAATCAGACAACATTTCTCATTTATTGCTCATCCAAAGTCAAATGGGCAAGTCAAAATGGTTAATCAAACTATTCTTTAGGGATTGAAGAAAAGGCTTGATGGATTTGGTAGAGATTGGGCAGATGAACTCTACTATGTCTTTAGGGCCTACCGAATCACACTAAGAGAAACAATAGGCGAAACTCCTTTTAGCTTGACTTATGGCACTGAAGCTATCATTCTAGTTGACATTGGCATGCCAAGTGGGAAAATCAATTTTCTTGGCAAAGAACTAAGTAACCAAGAAAGAACAATTGATCTAGATCTCATACGAGAGCTTTGTGATAAAGTAGCTATTTACTTAGAGGCTTATAAAATTAAAGTAGCCAATTACTTTAACCAAAAAAGTTAGAGCTTGCATATTCAATGAACAAGACTTGGTCATGAGATGCCATGAAGCCACTAGTCGCAGAGAAGCAATGGTTAAATTAGCTCCAACATGGGAAGGACCATATCAAGTATAGAAAGTGATAAGTCCTACCATATATAAGCTTGTAACACTAGAACGAGTTGAAGTTTGCTCACACTTAGAATATTCAACACCTCAAGATGTGTTACAAATAATTCAGAAATAAAGAAGTACTTTTCAGCATGTTTTACTATTCACACTTTTATTTCCTTTTGCCAAGGCGAAGACAAAGCCCTTATCAAGGCAAGGCCAAAGCCTTTACCAAGGTGAAGCACTAAGTTGCTTTCAATAGGGCACCTAAAAACCTCATCAAGGTGAGGCCCTCACCAATGTGAGGTATAAAACCCTTGTTAAGACAAGGCCAAATCCTTTGCCAAGGTGAAGCATTAAGTCCCCTGCAAGAGGGCATCTAAAAACGTTATTAATATGAGGTCCTCGCTAAGGTCATGTACACTCTCTTTGCCAAAGGCAAAGACTAAGGCATGTTCATTTTCAAAGCAAAGAATTTAAAGTAGAAGTTAATAATAGATTATTCCTTCTTCAAAAGGGGGAAATAACGTACATCTAGAACTCACAAGTGATTCAGTTACTTTAGTTCAAGATTCAACTTAAAGAGTTAAGTAGTAATTCTAAATTTAACTTAGTCATTTGCGAAGATGTCTTAAGAGACAAAGCAATGTTGAAAAAGAATACAAGTTTATTTAATTGAATCTATAACTATATAATGAATTACAAGAGTATCAAGAATGCTAAGTATAAAAAAAATTCTCTAAGTCCTAAAAAAACATAAAAAAAAAATTCTCTAAGTCCTAAAAAAAAAACAAAAATAAAAAGAAAAAAATCAAAGAAAGAAGCTATCTTAATGAAGGTTGCCCCAAAGCAGAGGTGTCCTTCGAGCAGAAGCCTTAACTCATAAAAAACAAAGTAGCTAAATTGCCTTCATTGATGTGAAGAACTGCACCAACTTATTTCTTTAAACCTTCTCAAAGCACTTCAGGGAACTTCTTCGTGGCACCATTAATGGCCTTATTATATAAGTTGATGAAGGAATGGTGGAGCCAAATGTAGTAGAAGCAAGGAGGTGGGATGAAATTGCAAATATTTTAAAATTTCACTTCACCCATTTTTGGTCCAAACATCCATTCAAGCAATCAATTAATTTGTATGTAAAACATATATGCATAGAAAGAAAAGGGAAGAGTAATTATATGACCTCTTAAAGGTTCCTTTCTTTTTTATCAAAGAGCTTCCTAAGTGTGAAGCCTCTAGATCATCCATACCTAGCTCACTTCTAAGTTTCCTTTGGTTTCTTTGGTGTTCTTAAATCCCTCTCTTCGTTGCCCAATTTAGATTTAAGATTCTCACTCAAAAACTTTAGGAAGTCAAGGTTTCTCTTTGATTTGTTTTAGACTAAACTCATTTTTAATTTGCAAGCAATTGTTCTTTCATAAAGAATAAAAAAAATTAGAGATCAAAAGAAAAATTGAAGAAACACTTTCTTCATTGTTTCTTTCTCTCTCTTACTTCTCTCTCTAAAAGCTTCAAATTGATGAAAAATGATGTTCACCTCCTCTTTAGAACATAAAAACTTATAGCTTTATATTCTTTCCAAGACTTAACCCTTAAGTCTTCACAAAGACTTAAATACCCTTTTAACTCATCATTTGATCAAAGGGCAAAGGTGAACTTTGCTTTTTCAAATGGTGAAATGACCATTTTATCCTTTAGTGGTAAAATGGATATTTCCATTAGGCAAAAGATGTAATTATAATTTTAACCTTAGAAGAAAATTCTCTAACCCTAAACCCTAGTGAATTTTCTCTAACCCCTAAATTGCCTCTTTTCCATATCACATATGGGCTTATGCCACATCTCATGTGTTAAGGGTTTTCACTAAGATTAAAATTAAGTCTTTGATTTAGTCCAAATCATTTTCAATTTAACCTTTTTTATTTGCATCATATACAAATTAAGATTAAATTGAATAGAAACCTTTTTAGATTTAACAATAGGACATGTTAGGGTCCTTATAAATTTAATTACACGTTCAATCATTTTACCACTAATCAATTAATTAAACACTTTAATTAATTATTGTGATAAAACTTTTATACTTAAAAGGTGATCACTATTAGGTATGTAACTTTCTAGGTTCATTTCTAATTAGCAATGGGAATAAGAAAATATTTTTCTCTACTAATGTGAAATCCCCACTTCACACTTAGTCCCATAAGTCATGAGTGATAGCTAGAATTTCATATCATGACTACCTAATTAGAAATGAATGTTTATAGTAATAACTTTAAACATCACATAGACCATCAATCATAAATTATCATACACGAGAATCCCCTCGTTAAAGATTCCAATCTCGGCTAGGGTAATGGTTTATGTCAAACCCTAATTTGCCTTAAATTTATGTCCTTATCTTAATTCTAATTCTTAACGAGATTAGATTCCTACTAGAAACTCTTTCTAGTAAATCTCACTATCTTGCCAAGAACTTAAATATTAAGATTAATCAGATAGTATAGAATCTCAACCTTGTTTACTCAAGGTAATGAATTCTATCTTGGCAATCACTTATCTCCATACATAACAAATTAGAACTATCACATGCCATATATCCGAACATTAATAGTATGCCTATATAAGTAATAATAAATCCTAACTACCCATGTATGAGATATATTATCCCTCAAGTCAAAGAATTATATGCACTATTTTGACCTAGATGATAAATAATTGATGAGTAGTAAAACCCCATATTATTATCATCTAACGTTATAATTTGACTATTCATCCTATGAATATCCATATGTTTATATCGGCACCATATGTCAAGCAGTATGAGAGTCACTACCTCTATAATATTCTATATCACATACTGATTATAGAAAACAATCTAAGGTGATGGTCTTTCAGAATTAATGATGTCCAGTCATTAATCCTATGACCATGAACATATTTAAAATATTTTTACAAGAGCGATCTACTCCCATATTCTCAATACTTGAGAATAGATCCTTTTATAAATACATAAGGACTATATTCAATAATATGAAACCCTTTTCACATTATGAATATATTTATTATGCCATTGGGAATTAATATCTACTATTACATTACTATTATATGGCTCCTAGGGCACAAACTGCTATCAGTTGATAGATCCCTGCATCCCCTTTAGAGCAATAGATTTCTTGAGTACTTCATATTTGATGAAATCGTTGATGATGGCCTCTTGACTTTTTTTGGCATTCTCAGCTTACTACTCTGCTTCACTTATCCTTTACTTTTAGCATCTAACCTTTGCTTCAGCTCTTTAATCTTCCTCTTTGCCTCAGCTAGTTCATCTTGGCTAGCTGTGAGTTGAGTGATTTCACCTTGCAACTAGTTGATCCTCGACCTTAAGCTTTGAGCTTCCTCTTCAACATTCTTTAAAGAAGACTCAAACTCTTTATTGAACTTGTCTGTCAATGTTAAAGATTCTTATAGAGAGCATACAGTTACATTAAGCTCTTTAGTCATCTTTTTAGAGATTTCTTTGGCTTTTTTAGCCTCTCTTGTCATTGGATTACGTCCCCAACTATGCTAGCATTTATAGTTTACAGCCCCTCCACCTCAGCTTATAATATCTTATGTTCTTTAGAGTTGGCCTTTTCTTTCCTCAATTGCTTTAACTCACTATAGAACCAGTTAATGACAGCTCATTGCTCTCTGACGAGCTCAATACACTTTATTGTTGTTCTTCAAACTTTAATGTAAAACTCATCTTAAGCATCCAAGCACTCAATCAATATTTGTGGTGGTTCTCAAAGTTTGAAAGAAGACAAATAAAAAATAAGCCAATAAGCATAAAATGAAGACCAACAAATGAAAGATAAGATTCAAAGAACTGCTTATGTCATAGCCTTTGAAAGCCTCTCTTTATAACAGCTCCCTAGAGGAAAGTCTGGGCTGACTGCAAGAGGAAGGAAAAGGGTGTTAACCTATGGCAAGGTCATTGGCGAAGTCCACTATATTGTCAACTCATTGGATGACTTCACTCTTTGCAAAATGCTAGAATAGAGCCTTAGATCACTTATTGTAAAGATTATGGCAAATTGGATGAATCTTATTATAAAGTTCTTTATTGCTAAGGACTTTTTCCCTTATGTACTTCGGCCCGCCAATAAGAACTCCCTTCATCTCTAGAGAGGTCTTCAATCTATAATCTTAGCTTTCATTCCTACACTTTCAATACATCTAGATATCCTTAAGGCATTTGTGCCAATGAAGGTGAAGTCTAGAATAAGAGGAAGTCTCCAAGCTCTCTCTTTATCTTTATCTTCTGTGAGGTTCGTAGAAGGGGCAATAGTTGCTTTGGAAGTCACCCTTGCTTCAACCTCGTTAGTACCTCCCTTTTTGACTGGTTAAGCATCGACACTTATTTAAACTGGGGGTTCATTAACAACTATACTTATAGGCTTATCCCTAGTAGTGGTTGCAACTTTGGCTCTTGCCTCTTCATTTGTTAGATTATTTCAATATTTATCAAAATCAAAAAAGTTTAAATTCTCCTCTACAAAAGAACAAGACACAAGTTAAAAAATAAATTAGCACTAAATGTAAAATCATCTAGTGTAAAGTGATGGAGTTAGCATATCAAGAATAGGAGATTCAGATGGGCAAGCCCCCTTAACAATAGTTGGCTCCCCTCCTATTCGCTTTACCATAGTAGTAGTGGGAGCTTCTTGTTTTTGAACTTCTTCAGTCCAACTAGCCTCATCATTCTAAAGAGTATTTACTTCTCCAACAATAGCAGCAGAAGTAGCTTCCTCTTCTCTTTGAGGACTTGCTTTTCCTCACTAAGGAAGAAATTACTTGAATGTCCTCATCCTCTTCACCTATCAAAGTTAAGGCTACAGCTGCTTCATCTACATCCTTCACCAAATTAGCGGGCTCAACTATAATCTCCTCTCTAGGATCATTTTTTGAGGATGGGTTCACTTTCTTCTTTCCCCTCCTAGTGGGAATAGACTTCCTCAGCTTCTTTGCAGGCTTTTTTACTGCTGGTTCTTTATTAATTATGATGCCAGTAGCTAGTGCCTTCTTTCTTTTGCCAACAGTCTACTTCACTATATTTGGATTTGACAAGAGACCACCTTTAGAGGCTGCCATTCTCCCTGATAAACTAAGGTTAACCTCTAGGTTACTTTGTGTATGTAGGAAAGATGAGCATGGCAGTTATAGATGAGAAGAGTGATGCTTTCCAACTTCTTCTCTATGTCTTCACAGTATCCACTCTCCTTATCATTGTGAACTGAAGAACATCATCGAATCCCAACATTTTTTTTTAAAATGAGTACATGGACTCACCCCTAACAACATTTATTAGTGTGTTCAGATTATGATACCTAAAGTAACCTCAAGCATCATATTCATTTCTAAGGACCTTAGACTGTAGAAGACCTTCCTTAAATCAAGGTCTTGATCCCCACCTTCTCTTCTCGGGTCAAGTCCTCTGACCAGTTAAACAAGCTACTGACGAGATCTGTAATACCTTGAATTTTTAAATTTATTATTTGAACTAAATTACCTAATTATTTAATTTACTAATGAACTATTACTAATAGTAATTTTGATTTATTGTTTTATGAAACATTTTTTATGATTCTATCATGTGATACAAAATGATTTAAAAAGAATTCCAAAAACAATTAATATTTATATATTATATATTATGGTTAATTTTAAAAGAAGATGATTAATTTATTAAATTGCTAAATTTAGAAAATTAATTCTATTAATATCAATAACTAAGAATCATATTATATATATATATATATATATATATATATATATATATATATATATATATATATATGTATGTATGTATGTATGTATATATATATATACACACATATTTATTTTAAAAGTTATGATTTTATTATTATTATTATTATTATAATAAATGAATGATGATCAACACATATAATTGGCTAAGAGTAGCCAATCAGATGGCTGTCCAATTTTCCCCATTAAGCAAAGCACGTGAGAGAGAAAAAGAGAGAGAGAGAGAGAGAGGTTGAAGGTGCCAACCCACTGTGATCGACAACTTTTAATGGACACGCACCCCACCAATCAAGAGTCCAGGCACTGGTGAATCTAGTGGTGGCGGCTGTGTCATGAGGAACTACGATCATAGCCTAGATGCACTGACTAGAGGCATTACCGGCACTACTTTCTTCTTTGACTAATTTTGGTAGCCATTTTCGAGAGGTAGGTACCGTTAAACTCATCTCCTTCCCAACTTTCCAATGATACCACATTTAGTCTCCTAATGTTCACTAGATTTGCAAATCGGAACTACCACCACCAAACTTTTTTAGGCCTTTTTTTGAAAAATCAGTGACAACTAAGGGTAAGAGAGTATTCTACATTTCAATATGAAGATTTTGGTGTAAATTCCATTACCAAACTCCACTCCGACAACCGATCAGCCACTGTCCACGCTGGTCCAGCAACCATCTGGTGATTGAAAAAAATCTAGTAGTTTCAAAATTAAATTTTAATGTCCATGGTGAAATTAAATTATTAATTTGTGAATTTTATAACTAGAGGATTGTTTATGGAGAAATTGTTATTAATTAATGAGAATTAAAAGGTTTATCAATTAATTAATTAAGTATGTAACTGTTAGAAAATTTATATATATTGAATAATTATTATATCTATGTATATGATTATTAAATTGATCTTAATTAGTTAGTTAATGTATTTTCAATGATAAGAATTGGAAAATCATAATTAAAATGAAATTCTATGAATTTAATTTATAATTTAGTCAAAGAATTATAATTGAAATTTATTTAATAATTCTATTATAATGAATTTAAATTTATGAAATTATCTTATAGATTATATTGCAATCTACTTTATGGAATTAGATCAATATTAATAATTAATTATGAAATTAGATGCAAATTTAAATTTAATAATAATGAAGGTATATATGTAAGAAAGATTTTATGTATCAAATTTATCAATATTAACATTATTAAAATTTTCATAATAATTCTCGTATGATATAAATAGCATATTAAATTCTAAGTCAAAGGAAATATAAAGTAATCATATAATTTATTTAAATCAATAATATTACATATAATGATGATATTGTATTAACTGATGGAGGAAGGGATGATTATGATTGTAGGCCAAAATAGGCAACTGAGTTGAGTTAATATTTTGTGACACTATTTTTCTTTTAAGGGGTAATGTCCTAAATGTAGGGGTGGTTCTGCTAAAATTTTGAAAGAATTTTTAGGATAACTAAGTCTAGTTTAGACTATTAGGCTCATGATATGTTAAATTAATTTATATTTTCTCATTAATAGAATGCTCATCCCTATTCAACATTATTTTTCCAAGCTTAGTTAGTAGAGAAGTTAAATGAAGATAAGTTCACTTTGGAAGATTTGCACTACATTTCTTTTTTTGTAATTGCTTCATGTAATTATATGAGTTTAAATTTTAAATTTTTACTTTAGAACTCCACATTGTTATTTACTTAAAAAAAACTTTTTATAAATTGATTAATAGAAATATAGTTAAGTATTTAAATTGTGATTGATATTGTTAATTTATGTTTAATGTTTAATTAGGCTAACTATGGGTTTCAGAAGTTTTATGCTTTCCTGTTCCCTAGTGTGAGGCCTCGCTCGAGCATCGGCCCAATTCGCTAAAGGGAATTGAAATGCTCTTTGGGAGAAACATCACGATTGGAACACACTATGAGTTTAGAAAATTGTATTTTGCAAATTGTAATTTGTAAAAGGATTCGCCACTTTAATTTTGTTTATTTTAGTTAGGAAAATAAAAAAAAAAAAACTAATTTGATTGACTCCAAAATTATACCATTTATCCCAAAAAAGGCATTAATCCTCAAATGACCGAAGAGGGTTCGGGGACCAAGTTTTGGTTATAAAAAAAAATTAATTTGGCTTGAATACAAAATAACTTTTGCAGAAATAAGTTTTTTATGTATGCATGAACAGATATAATATGATGCATGAAACAAATATTATTCTTGCAATGTATACCAAATGTTAAATAATGATAATTACAAAATGTGAAAAATAAAGGAAAACTACTTAAAACTATTATAGGTCAAAATATCAAAATCAAGGGATCTTTCCTCTAGCCCTTATGGGTTCAAGGAAAAGCACATATTTGCCAAATATAATCTAAACAACTAAAGTAATAAAAAGTAATAAAACAAGTGTAACAAAAAGAACTAAAGTTTTGACTTTTATTTAAGAAAAGTAAATTCAACCTTAAACTATGTGAAGAAGGTGATAGAGAGAAGAAGTTGTTAATTTTAGCAGAGTTAATGCCTTAGAGATGGCATGCCTGTGTAACCCTTTGAATGTGAACCAAACCCCATACAGTTCTTCCTTCTTACAAAGGAGGGGTTTCAAAGTCATTGACTTTGTTATCATGTTTTGATTGATTTTAAGGGCTTAGAGATTTGTTAATTAGGTCATACTTTAATTACAAAAATTAGATCTTTTTAGATTTAGATCTTAAAATTGGAATTGGAAAGGAAAGGAAAGAACTTTTACCTTTGGCTTTCGGTGATGACAAACATAGGGAGTAAGCTTGGCACTAGATGTAAGTTCTACCTTGGCTTAGGGATAACATAAGCACTCCTTTTAAAGAAGGACTCTTGAATTATGTGAACTCTTTTTAAAGAAAAGACTTTTAAATCACCCTTGCTTAAATACCGCAAATTTCCTTTGAAAGAAAGAACTTGGATTGCACTTTTTCTTGATTAGGAGGCTTAGGAATAGGGTTTGAGTTGATTATGAGGCTTACGAATAGGGTTTGAGGTGATTAGGAAGCTTATAAATAAAGCTTGAGGTGATTAGGAAGCTTATAAATAAAGTTTGAGGTGACGAAAGAAGTTTTGGAATTGGGTTTTAGAGATTTGGAGGTTTAAAAAGAGGTTTTGATGATTGGAATGCTTAGGAAAAGGGTTTAGAAAGCTTTAAGGAGAGTATAGAAGCATGTAAATGTGTGTGGAAGTTATTAAGAGGTGCAAGGTATTTATAGTGGGAGTCTAGAAGCTCAAAATACTGAATTTTTAGTGTGGGATTAGGAAAAAATGCATTGCGGCAATTCATCAGGGGTTCCCATAATCACAGATCTTTCTACAATAACTGCAGTGCCCACTGCAATAGCCTAACATTTGCGGTAACCACAACAGTGGCTATGGTTACCGCAACCAGTTATGAGTTGCTGCAGCTGGCCTGTGAGTTACTGCAGCTCATTTTTTGGCCCGTTCTTATCCATTCTTGATCCGATTTAGGCCCAATTTAATCCTATAGGTTCGTAATCAAGTGCTAGTCATATGAAGGTGCAATTTTAAGGAAATTTATTTTTCAATAGGGTGCTACCCCCTTGTCCTTTACCCGATAACCGACTAGCGAGACTACCATACTTGCTCTGTGTAGCGCACTAATCTTAGCAGGTGTCAAGCTGCAGTTAAATCCTAAAGGTGCAAATTTAAGAGTTCACACCTAGTGCTAGTCACGTGTCTCTAGGTTCAGGTCATGACAAAGTTAGTATCAGAGCCTGGTTCTGTAACCCTCAGTAAGTAAAGTCTTCTGAGTCTTAGATGGTTTAGGTTCTTGACATACAGAGTATAGGACTCCTCATTCTTTGAGTTTCATTTGCTTTTGACTCAGTGGTATCCTAATGTCAGTGTTTATCTATGAGAGCATATGTTAATGTAATTAATTATGAAGGTCGATGAATTTTATTGAATTAGATTGAGCTAGAATGGTTATGATGGTGATGATGAAGATCCATATATAGTAGTAAATTATATGTTATACTGTTCTTTATCAGCAGTCTTGTATAGCTAGGTAAAAAGTACCTTATTAGGAAATATAATATGCATGAAATGTCAATGGTACCCCTTTCTTTCTCAAATTATTGAAGTCCTCGCTTGGAATTTTTCTCTTGAGTCTATCTATCCATTATAAGATATGTCATTAACACCTGATGATAAGACTAGTTATTAATTATTTTCTTCTAGTTTTCTAGCCAAATTCATCTTTGTCAGATGCATACAATGAAATAGTTTAGCATCAGGAACAAAATGAATTATAGTAGTATGATAGATTTCAGTCGAACAAGTTCATGGCACTATTAGAATAAGTTGATTTTTCCTAGATTAGTGAGTTATCAATGAATAGTTTGTTGCATTTTAGTTGTCATTATAAAAAAGGGAGAGCTCAAGGAAGTATAAATAGGAGGGATATATAACCTTTAAAAACACAAGTTAGTTTCCAACTCCCTCTAGAAATTTAAAGACTTCTTCTAAGTTAGTGTATGCCTTTTCTTAGGTATTTCCTTTAGATCATGGCATCATCCTCATCATTCCCTTCTAAACCTAATCCCTTTCTTTACTATGGTCTTTCCCTAGAGGTTCAAACTGATATCAATCAAAGAGCCCTCAAGAACCTAGACTCTAAGCAAATTTTTAAATATCATAAATGCCTCATCTATGGTCCCTGATTTGTTATAAAACTGGTCATACACCCTGAATAGACTCTAAGCAAATTTTTAAATATCATAAATGCCTCATCTATGGTCCCTGATTTGTTATAAAACTGGTCATACACCCTGAATATCCTTTCCTTATGCCTTATGCCTTTATGGATATGACGCTAGATGCCTTTTGGATATGGCCCAAGAAGTTTCTCTATTTTCTATGGTATTTCCTCCATTTCTACCATATTGCAGTGGAGATCTAGCACTACCATTTTCTTTGATATATTCATTACTTGTAAGGCAATAATGTAGCTAATCCACATGTGGTGACCTTCTTATAGTGGTTTAATTCCCTTGATTTGTGGGTTGATTTCCTTTCTACAATATTGGGTAAGTCATTTTGGATGGATGGCCCTATAGTCTGAACTATGTTTATTTTCCATCATTCTTATATGATTGTGGATGACCACCTTTCAAGCACTCATCTAACTATGAATCTTTAAGTTTTTGCCTATAAATCCATCTACTTTTCACTCTATAGAGATGTGTTTGATTTTTAAATGAGTTGATTGCCTTTCAGCATTATATGTGTGAATGAAACCATGATGCTCTGTGTGAACTATAGCCTCCTATAGAATCTGATGCCTTATGATGGGAATTTCCTTCCGAATATTGTCATAAAATTTATGACATTAAGGAGGATTAAGACCAATATTGCCTTAAGGAATTATACTAGAGGGATGGCCTTAGCCCATTATGCTAAATGGTGATAAATTTGACCCCACGAACCACATATAGACTCACCTTACAGAGCCTTCACTAGACTCCTTAGAATTTGATGAGACAACCATTTATAGTCAAAATGATGATGATGATAATGACATCATGAATCTATCTCCTTTGCACGAGTCTATTAAGAAATGATAGTTCCAGATGTTTATGATTGTTGCGGTTAAGGGGTATGTTATTAGGTTATAAGTCAGTTAGGGTAAAGGGTCATGTGAATGAATCTCCTTGGATCAATGTATGCTTTTTCCTTTTTTATATTGTGATTGTATTATGTATGAGTATTATTGCAAGGGAAGAAATAGGACTAGAGACACTACCTCTTGTTTAAAGAATAAAATATTGTGTTATGTGCCATCTTCGGTAGTATGGATGTTGATGTTAAGATTGTGATAGTTATAATTTGAGGGATACTCTTATTAAGTAAGTAATCAGTTTTAATTATATTGATTTACGATTTTAATAGATAAGGTGGAATATAAGTACTTGTAATTAACTTGGTATTGCTAATTTGACTTTGTAAAAACAATTGTTTGTACCATTTCTTGACATAACCCAATTGGATAGTAAGGTAGTGATATGGCCAATCAGTAAACCTCCTTTAAGCAGAGGTTAAGTCTAGAATGGCCATCAGAAAATGAGATGTGCTTATAAGGAGTAACTAGAACCTTTTGAAAATCTTACTAGTCAGAGAGTTGGTATGAACCGTAGGATTTAAAAGCTAACAGATTAATTATTTCAAAAAAATAAGTTATGGTTTAAAAGTAATGAGTAAGAGAAATAAAGATAATGATAATTATGAGAAAATTCATGATGGCGTCTAGTGATTTGAGGTTTATAAGAATCACTTTGCAATTATAAGTTGTTAATATACATTATTGTCATGGTTTACTAAGGTAAGCTATCCTAAGAATGAAATAATGAATTGTAATAATGAGTATCTATGTTTTCCTATCTAGAATGATATTATGACGTGGTATTAACTGTGAGTATCAAATCAAAATCATATAAGGTGATAAAAACTTAATTAAGATCATAAATTAATATTATATATAGTTATTAGGTGAATTAATGTATGAATATATCTGCCTATGAGATTTAAATAACTTTGAGCCTACTTTAAATGGATGAATGGATAAGATGTGAATTGATATGTGCCATTAGGATTGTGAATACAATAATATCTAATTGAGGTTAGTAAATATTAAGTAATGATTTTGGTATGGAGTGAAAGTCTTAGATGAGAGATGGTATTGAGTTATTATATAGCAACATGCAATGAATATATGCTTAAGGTTAAAATGAATTAAGGATAACATTAAGGTTAATGGACCTAAGAATTATATATAGATGTTCTTACTAAGTAGTAACTAGATTAGTAAAATCTTTGTTTTATTTGGATAGCTTTGGTTATATAGGGTGATTGACATGAGATTAAAAATTAATAATGCGAGTATGATTAAATTGGTAACAAGGTGTATAGGAAGGTATGTTTATGGAGGTTTAAGCGAGTTAAATAAGACTAATGCATGTAGATGGACAAGTGCTAAAAACACTATATTTTGGCCCTTGTTCTTAATGTATTTTATGCCTCCAATTGAGTTAAACTTGTTTGTTTTAGTGCTTTCATAGTTCTTTTAGTTAATCCAGTGTCAAATGATGCCATGATCCGAATGTGACCCAGGATGGTGAAGATCTAAGCCAAAATGCTGATTTTTGGAAGCACATGGGCTGCCACAAGTTGAGCCACAGCTGGGACTCCAGCCGTGTGATAAGAGCAAAGTGGAAAATTATCTAGTAGCCTCCCACAGGTGGAGGCACAGCTCCCGTGGGAAGTTACATTTTTTTTTCCATTACCACGACTGGAACTCCAGCCGTGGGTTCAGTGGTGTGAGTTAAAACTTTCAAAAATATAAAACTAGATCTGACAGCATTTTGGGGAGAGTCGCCTGGGGATTAGAGAGAGGATAGTAAGGGAAAGAAGAATTTGAAGATTGACGATCAAAGAATAGGATTTCTCTACATTTTATTCATAAATTGTTTGGGATTTCTTACTTCTTTAATTCTTTCTTTGGTTTTAATATGTGACATGAACTAATTCTTTTCAATTTAGGTATTGATGAACCCTATAACCTTTTGTATAGATTGAATTACTTTTTATTCAATTAAATCATTCCTTGAGTTATTTTATCTTTATGATTATTATTGCTTATTACCAATTGATAATTTCATGCTTGTTAATTGGGGATTTTTTTTCATATAATTGACTAGAGATAGCTTTATGTGAATTGATCACTCATAGATATTGAGGGTTGATTTTGGCACTAAAGATAGGCCTACAAGACTTCTTTGGTAGATAGTTTCCTAAATCTAATGCATGACCTAATTGAGTTTGCTTGAGAAGAAAATCCTTACGATCCTCTTGGGAAACAGAGATTTAATTACTTGAGACAGATTTTTATCTAATTTAGTGAAATGCCAATTTGACTTATGGAATGAATTTGATTGATGTGTGATTCATGATATACAATTAAGGGTTAGGGGGATTCATTACCTGAATGGGCCTTTATCCCTGATTTCATCTCTTTTTTCCTTCTTGTTATTTTACTTAAATCAAATTTTATTTTAGTTTTAATATAACTATAATCATTCTTATCAAACACCAATTTGATTAACTAGACATTAGCAAACATTTGAGTTAGTACTTACCTAAAGTCTCTAGTGGAATGATAACTCACTCACTACTGTATTACTTATGCGATCTGTACACTTGCATAATACGCATTAAGTTTTTGGCACCATTGCCAAGGACTTTTGGAGTAATATTAGCAATAGAGTTGAAGCTAGTGATTTAGTTGTTATTTTTATTTGTTATTAAATTTTTGTTTTGTTTTTCTTTATGAAATTCTCTTTTCAGGTACCCTTTTCTGTTTATGACCAGAGCTAGTTCCTCTAATCTACTTGAATTCGATCTAGAGCTAGAGAGAACATTGAGATAAAAGCAAAAGAAGGAACGGGAACTAGCTTTGGTAGGAGAGGTGGCAGACTTGGAAGACATTAATTTAGAAGAAGAGGTTGAAATAATGGCAGAAAACCAGGCAAGAACCATGCAAAAATATGCCAGGCCCACTCTTAATGGGGCAGACTCAAGTATACGAAGGCCGATAGTCACTACAAACAACTTTGAAATTAAGCTGAATGTGATACAGATGGTACAACAGACTTACCAATTTGATGGCTTCCCAAATGAAGATCCTAATGCCCATCTTGAGATTTTTTTTAAGATTTGTCACACATTTAAGATCAATAATGTCTTAGATGATGCGATTAGGCTGCATTTGTGTCACATCCCAACCTTAGAGATATGATGGTCCTAGAACATAGGGAGACATAAGGTCACCCACGCCCGTAGAACCCACTTACTCATAAAGGGACAAATCAGGTGGCACTACTAGAACCTCAGCCGTACCTTCAGCTGTGTGATAAGGATAACTAAAAATTTTTTGGCAATAACATCACACGGTTGGAACCTTAGCTGTGCCTTTAGCCATGTGATAAGGATAATTAAATTTTTTCTGGTAGTAACATCACCAGCTGGGACCACGGCTGAGTCTCCACCCATGTGATAAGGGAAATTCAGCTTTCTTTTGGTAGTAGTATCACACAGCTAAGATCACAGCTAAAGCCCAGGACATGTGATGCACCTAAAGAGTAAGAATCGTGGCCACAAGTGAAATTCTAGCTGTGGGGTCACTCGTGGGCACGGCAAATAAAAGAGAAAAAAGAAAACATAGCACTCCACACACTACACATTTTCAATTTTCTTTCTTTCCCCTCCTTTTCCCTCACCTCTCTCACACTCGAAATCACACACACCACCCCTTCCAAGCCAATTTTCGCATTCTAAGAGGGAATTTTCAAGTAATTTCAAACACACACACTCTCTCTCTCTTCAGATTCTTCACCACAAGTATGGATCTTTAATTTTTCTTTAATTTTTGCTCATTTTCTTATTTTAAATCTGCTTCATCTTGTGCTTTGTCGTAACAACCCACACCCACCCTAGAAATTTTCGTGATAAATTGCTTGAATTAGAATATATAAGGTTAAGTGTGTGCTTGTGTGAAAATTTGTGATCTAAGTGATTGATGAGTATGTGGCATATTAAATTTATTTTAATATGCATAATATGTGTTGCCAATATGAAATAAATGATTTACATGAAGTGCATTTGCATAAAAGAATTTATTTTAAATAAAATGAATTTTCATGCATAAAACAATTTTTAAGCATAAAATAATTTTATGGGTATTTTTAAAATATTTTTTAAATAAATATTTTTGAGGGAAATATTCTAGAATTAAAAAGAAAAATATTATTTTCATTTTTAAATACTTCAGCTGAAATTTTTAAAGAAAAAGGCCCAACACCCAAAAGCCACTACACAAAAATGCTCCTAACCTATTTCATCAAGGGTAAAAGTGGAAATTCCACTCCAACCCTAATATATATTCTAATTTTCGGCCAGCAAGGGTTTTCCAGCAGCCATTCCCTTATTTTTTTTGTATTCTAGCAGAAAAACCTCTCAAAATAATTCTCTCTACTGAAATATCAAAAACACTTTACCGTTTCGTGATTTCGTGACCATAATTGTAAGTTTTTACTCTCTTTCGATTTCTAAACTGTTTTCTATGAAATAAATTATGGGACAATTATTTTAAACTATTTGATTAATGATTTTTATAGATTCAATTCTTTTTAAGTGAATTTTTGGGAGAGAAAATTTATTTTCTACCGAAAACACGATTCTTTCCGCAAGATTTCTCCAAAGGTGAATTCTATAACTTAAAATCACAATTTTATTGCATAAACATCATAAAGGGGGGGAGGGGGGGGGGGCCGCGGCAATTTGTACTTGTTTGCATTCTAAACTGATTTTTGATTTGTTTTGATGAAAAATATTGCATGAAATAATATTTCTTCATATTTCTGCGATGACCGAAAAGTTTCCAAAAACAAAGGAGTTCAAGGTTTTCGTGTTAGGATTTGGAAATTAGAAAATTTTATTCTTTCATGAATACATGGCTGCTGATTTGTGTGAATTGATGTTCTAATATGATATTTGTTTTGTTTAGATGAAAAATAATGACTTGAATCATGTGTCTTTTGATTGCTGAAATGAACGAAATGCGCGGAAAGCATGGAAACTCATGATTTTTCACCTAAGCCTTTGAACTTCGAATTTTTTTGTATAAACCTTACCTATGGCTACCGATTCATTGAGGAATGTATTCCAAACTGCTATTTTCAATGATTGAATGAAAAATAATGGTTTAAACAACCTGTTTGCATATTTCTAAATTGATCGAAAACAAGAAAACTCATGTTTTGTGCACTATAATGCAAAAGATAGAATTTTTATATATTAATGGCACCAATAGTGGCCGATTCTTATGGATTTAAGTTCTAAAATGATTTTTTGTTATGTTTACATGAAAAATTTTGGTTCAAACTATGTTTTTACATATTTCTGAAATAAATGGAAAACACGAAAAGAAGAAGAATTGGGTTTTCACCTTAATGATGCATTCAGCCTACACGAACAATTGTGTCCAAATGTTTATAAATTTTATGTGATGTGTCTTGGTGAATGTTGACATGTATGTATGTATGATAGATGATGAAATTGCATGTTAGTTGAAGGTATGATCCTAGATAAGCTTAAATGCGTTTTGGTATACTTAAGGTATCTTAACCTTGTATTGTGGTTAGAATGCAAATGTGATTGAGGAATTTGGAACTAGATGTCATGATGACTTAATGATGAATATATGATTATGAGTTAATGAAGTAAAAGGGATCATAAGAGTTAAGTATGATGTTTGAAGGATTAATTGTTAAGTTAACATGTATGGAAGTGTAATGTGAACTAAGATAATTGACAAGTGACTTGATATTAGGGTAATGATAATGTGATGACCTTAAAAAGGTATTGATATGATTGCAACGTGTTTTCATGTGAGCCTATAAGGCCTAGATATGCAAGACTTATAAGTCAACGTGATATGTGCAAGTGATGAGTACACCTATGTGTGGACTCTAAGTGTATGTGTATGCTATATGTACATGGGTAGTTATGGGATAGGAACATCATGAGTAAATAAATACTAAGTATTAAATCAAATATTATGTTAGAGTTTAAGGAGCCTTAGAAGTGCAAAGGGGACTACGAGTACTAGGAGCAAAGGAACCCCAAGGTGAGGAAACATCATATTCATTCTACAAGTGTGGGTAAACACAATGTTCTTGTTACAAGTGTGAGTAAACATCATATTCATGTTATAAGTGTAAACAACATTTTGTTGTGTTACAAGAATGTGATATATTGCTATGTGAACCTTTGTGATCTTTGAAACCCAAGTTCTTTCCATTTTTATTTTATGATTTCTTTCTCAAGCTTGGGTTGCCAAAGGACATTTGGTCAAAACTATTTTGCTTATCCAATGAGAACTTTTTGTGAATGACACCCTAACTTGTATTCTTCCTAGAACTACACTTTCATTGTATTATTGTTGAAAGCCAAACTACTATTGTTATTGAAATACATGTTATTGTTGCCATATGTGATATTGTTAATTGTGTTTACCAATAGCTCTAGCTATGGTACCTTTACCCTTTATGCAGAATCCTCGTGCCGATGCGGGTAATCATCAGAACCTGTGCACATGGTCTTAACCCGATGGATAGGGGTAGTGTATATAGCCATGAAGCCTGATCAACTTCATGCTTTTTAAGTGATGGGAGTTGGAATTTGGCAAAGGACCTCTCCTCAATGTGTTTGGAGTGGATTGAGCAGCGTCTTCACTCCATAAGTGTTGTAAGTGTGATTTCTGCAAAACTTGCTAAATTGAACCCTTGCTAAAGTGCAACCTGATTCATGAGTTATAAACCATGAACTATGTGTATAAGCTATGTGTTTCCTTTCAAAAGGAATATGTGATAATGTATGTGCCTTTTTGTTTACTCATTGAGATCATCTATCTCACCCCTTTTCCTTGTGTGGTTCCAGGTGAGCAAATGTGAGGAGGCAAGGTGATGGCTCAAGCATTCTACTTCGATTGGGGAATTCCTTGTCCGAGTTATCAATAATACTATGTTTATGAAGTCTTGTCTTTAGATGCTCCGGGAATGTTAATTGATGCTTATAGAGATTTATATTATTTTCCTTATGGATTTTATATGAAATGATTTATTTTAAGTCTTCCACAAATTATGGTATTATCTAAATGTTTTAAATGAGTTAATGAAGAAGGTTCGGTAAGATCCTAGGCTTGATTGATATATGTTAATGGGTTCCATGGGCGTGGGTGACCTTATGTCTCCCCATGTTCTAGAACTGTCGTATCTCATAAGGTTGGGATGTGACATTTGTATAGATTCATATGATTGAGGGTAGAATATTTTCATTTTAGGAGTTTAGGTTGAGCAAAAATACATTGCATTTGATTTCTAGTAAGAGAAAGGGATGAATTTGGGCAATGTGAGTGTTTTAAGGTTGTTTTTGGATGGTTAATCATAAAATGGTGACTCTTTATTGTTTGAATTGTCTGGTTTGTTTTTGTTGAATTATTTGAAGTGTAGTTTGTTTGAATTTGGGCAACGAATGTTGGAAATTGGTTTGAGCATACTGTTTGGGTTTGTACTTACTGTTTTTGGGAATAAGATGTTTATGGCATCGTAATGCCAAAATTCTAACAACAATTTTTCCCTATTGTTTTTGTTGTTTGGGTTAGATTGTGTTGTTTTGTAGCTTTAGGGCCTAAGAAATCATCGACAAAAGTGACCAAATTGCCAACCAAATAAACAAGAGGGGAAGGCAGCTCCTGCAATCCCCCACTTGCAGCAGCCCCCATGGTTTCTTTCAATCCGAACCATGTGTGTGTCCAATTTGCATACCTGGAGTCTCGTGCTCACTTTGAGCAATTAAATAACAAAGATTTCAAGCCTATAAGATAGCTCGACTGGGGGTTTATGCAACAGATTGGCATAGACAAGGATCTTCAGTGATGGACATCACAGTCGAGCTGGAAGGGATTTTTTGCAATCGTTGAGCTTGCATGTAGAGAATTGACGCTTGATTTTTATTGTTCCCTTTAAGTTTATTTGAAGGTGATATCAGTTTGAAAGAAGATGCTACAATTCAAGTTGGGCACTAAGCAATTTGAGATGAGCGTCAATGATTTGGCTATGGCGATGGGTTTATATACGGATGAGGAGCTGCATACTGATGTCTATCATGAGACACTTGTTGGCTTTCTGGATGATAATTTCCCTAATCAAGTGTGGGACAAATTTGCCCTGATGGGTAAGAAATTCGATGCCTTAGTCTCTAAAGCATCACAGTTTACTTCCTTCAGTTTGCGAGTTCTACATTTTCTCCTAACGAAGACTATTTCTAGTAGACAGGACAGTGGAGGGACTGTGACTAGACAGGAGTTATTTTATTTGATGTGCATGTATAAGGATAAGAGGTGTAATGTGGCTTATTCTTTCACGTGATTCTTTGATGTTCAGTGCAAGAAGGGCAAGTCTGGAGCCTTGTTTGGAGGGATGTATATCACCAAGCTAGCTAGGAGCTTGGGTGTTTTTGACGGCTTGCCTCTGATGACATTAGATAGCATGCCTAAGCTGATCAGTTATGCCATATTGCTGAGGATGGATAAAACAAAGAGCTTCATGCTAGCTTTTGCCCCTCCACCAGATCCAATAGCTCCTAAGCCAGTTTCAATGCCCACTACTTAGCCTTCTGCTGCTACCGATACTTCTACTGATGCTGGTACTTTCGCTGCTGCTAGTACTTTTGCTGCTACTAGGCCTTCTTCTTCATCAGCCGTACCTCTTTTCTCTAGCCCAACTCAATTCCGAGATTGGATGTCATATATGGGAGCGGATGATGTAGACGGTAGGAAGCCCATCGAGTTTAAGAGACAGATATGCCGGTTAGAGAGGACCATGATAGGTCTTTAGGTCCAGCAGAATAGACTCCTTACCAACCAGCATCAGATCCTAACTATGTTCCAATACCTATGGGAAACACTTGAGTTTGAGGTGCAGAACCGAGCATGGCTTCAATAGTCCATACTAGATTATTAGGGAACTCAAGGGTATATGCTCCGACGCCTGCACCACGGCCACAGCAGAGACAGCCTCGGGTTTAGGTCGAGTCAGATGATGGCCAGGGGAGTGACAGCTCCAATGATGCCATGGAAGATTGATCCTTCCATTTTTTCTTTTTCTTTTATTCTTTTATAAATTTTACGCTTTGGATTACTGTATTTATACTATTTAGGCTTATTTTTATTTTTATTTTTCTTTTTATGTTTTATTTTTATTTTCTTTTTCTTTTTCTTTCTTAGCCTAATTTGGGTCTGTAGAATAGATAATGATATGGCATGGACTATGGAATAGATTGACAGGGGAATTCAATAATAAGGCAATTTCTCTATATCTCTCTTCTCCCTCTTATATGTTTTTCTTTATATTCATTTTCAAACACATTGGGGACAATGTGTTATTTAAGTGTGGGGGAGGGATATTTATTTGTTTATTTGTTTATATCTATTCTTTCTATCCTGTTTTGTCTCAAGAAAGCTAAATTATAATAATGATATGAATTGGACTGATTCCCTTTTAGCTCCTAATTAATGATTATTTTTCTCTATATATGACAATCTCTTATTAATGTTTGGCTCGGTTGACTTGATCATTTGCTAAGGATTAAGTGTGGTAGTCATAATTAGGGAATTAAATTGATAAAATTTGCATTCCTGGAGTTTGAAACCTTAGTTATATTTTTTAGCATAAATTGATTCCTTTGTGACTTGAGTTAAGATTAGTAAGATACACTTAATATCTTACGTTCCTTAACTATTTTTCTTGATTTAAAAAAAAATAATGATACAATAAAAAAAATTGCATATGGAGCTTTGAAAATTTTTCCCTATTCCGCTAATTTTGACTCTTCTAACCTAAAGAGTTGGAATTATGAATAGTGCTAGTAGCCATTTGGATTTGTAATTCTAGTTGAGTAACCAGGTGTCAGCATCACAAATGTTTACCTTTGCGTCAAAAGGCTAGTATGACAATTCAAACAAGTCAGATTCCTTAATTAAAAAAAAAAGAGTGCAATAAAGTTGCAATTGAATGTTAAAGTCAATAGAAAAATCGAGAGAGTAGTCAGGTGCCTAAGGGAAAATCTTTCATTTCTTACTTTTGTTTCGCTTTTATTTCTTTGGGATTGTATGCTTAATCTTTTAACTCTGGAATTTAAACTTCAGGATTGTGAGTTTTATCTTTGAGTTTGAGGTTCTTTGATTTGTAGATCCTTTAATTTGACTGCAACATTTGAGAATTAGTTTTTGATTATGAAATTCGAGCCTTACTGATTTGAGTATTGTCAATCATTTTATTTTCTGTTAGCTTCAAAGGGGTTGTTCATTTTCTAAACTATTATTGTAATTTAGTTTGCTTAAGGACGAGCAAAAACTCAAGTGTGGGAGAATTTGATAAGTGCTAAAAACACTATATTTTGGCCCTTGTTTTTAATTTATTTTATGCCTCCAATTGAGTTTAATCTATTTGTTTTAGTGCTTTCACAATTCTTTTAGTTAATCTAATGTCAAATGATGCCATGATCTAAATGTGACCAAGGATGGTAAAGATCCAAGCCAAAATGCTAATTTTTGGAAGAATATGGGTAGCCACGGGTTAAGCCATGGCTGAGATTCTAGCCATGTGATAAGAGCAAAATGGCAAATTATTCAGTAGCCTCCCACGGGTGGAGGCACGGCTAAGGTTTCACTTGTGGGATTACATTTTTTTTTTCCATTACCACGGTTGGAACCCCAGCCGTGGGTTCAGTGGTGTGAGTTAAAACTTTCAAAAATATAAAACCAAATTTGATAGCATTTTGGGGAGAGTCGCCTAGGGATTAGAGAGAGGATAGTAAGGGAAAGAAGAATTTGAAGATTGACGATCAAAGAATAGGATTTCTCTACACTTTATTCATGAATTGTTTGGGATTTCTTACTTCTTTAATTCTTTATTTAGTTTCAATGTGTGATATGAACTAATTCTTTTCAATTTGGGTATTGATGAACCCTAGAACCTTTTGTATAGATTGAATTACTTTTTATTCAATTAAATCATTCCTTGAGTTGTTTTATCTTTATGATTATTAGTGCTTATTACCAATTGATAATTGCATGCTTGTTAATTAGGGATTGTTTTCATATAATTGACTAGAGATAGCTTTATGCAAATTGATCACTCATAGAGATTAATGGTTGATTAGGTCACTAGAGATAGGCCTATAAGACTTCTTTGGTAGATAGTTTCCTGAAGCTAATGTATGACCTAATTGAGTTTGATTGAGATTCCTTGCAATCCTCTTGGGAAATGGGGATTTAATTACTCGTGAGAGATTTTTATCTAATTTAGTGAAATGCCAACTCAACTTATGGAATGAATTTGATTGATGTGTGATTCATGATATACAATTAGGGGCTAGGGGGATTCAATACCTGAATGGGCCTTTATCCCTGATTTCATCTCCTTTTCCTTCTTATTATTTTACTTAAATTAGATTTTATTTTAGTTTTAACTATAATCGTTCTTATCAAACACTAATTTGATTAACTAGACATTAGAAGACATTTGTGCTAGTACTTACCTAAAGTCTCCAGTAGAACAATAACTCACTCACTACTATATTACTTGTGTGATCTTTACACTTGCAAAATACGCATCAAGTGCTTATCATATGGTTAAGGTTATAATTGATTTGAAGTGAAATTTAAGGTTGTAGTGACTATATTTAAGATTTATATGAATAAAGAGATATTAAATATCAAACCTTAAAGAGAGTTAATAGTCGTGTATATGTGTATATGTAATATTTTTGGAGACATGAAAATGGATTAAGTGGATTTCATTGTGAATAACGTGTAATAAGGATTTGGAGTTTTTAAGTGGATACAGTGGATCAAGGTCACGACCCAATTTCTAGGCTGTGACAGTCCTAGAGTTCAGGGAGACATAAGGTCACCTAAACTCATAGAACACCATTGATCCTATTATTGTTTTACATATTCTATTTGGCCATCTTTCCCAAGATCGAAACCACATTCATTCTTTATCATTTCCCATAATTACTTTAACTGTTTATTTATAACCATCATACTTTAGTGCCATCTCATGACTATAAATAAAACATCATTCATAAATATTAACAAATATTATCCATACATTCTTACTTATTATTATAAGTATACATATACTTAACAAAGATTATCAATTGTTTACATTATTCTCCAACACAACATACTTTAGTACTAAGTCTTTGGTCACCATAGAGCTCTAGAATATTTATCCTCAAAATGACACAAGCAACACATACATAACACTTTTAGCAAGTCCCAAGTGAAGAAGCGTAACTCAATGTTTACCTTGCTAATGAAACACCTTGACTTAGAAAGTTATAAACAACTACGAGATGAGACAAGCTTAGTGAGTATATAATAATATTAAATAACATAAAGGCAATGTAAAAGGTAATCACTTAGATTGATTTAAGGTAACAGCAGAGTGATGTTAATCAAAATTTGTCATATTAGACTTTAGAATGCATTTTAGAAGAAATAAAAATGTATTGGAAATGGAAAGCTTCCCAGACATAAATATCAGAGTGGCAGTCTAAACACTGCTCACTTACATGTATCACATTATGCAAAACTAATTAGTTCTTGTGGTTAGGCATCCCCCTAATATAGATTGGGTACTCTCGCCCCATCCACGGGCTTATATCAAGTGCATAAGGTCTGATGTAATTCCTCACATCAGAGAGGATTTTTGCTTATTCATGGGTATAATGAAAAAAAATATATCCAAGGTCCACAATAGGAAATCAACGAAAGATAGTTTGGCATATTAATCATTCTCATCATTTAGCATAACATAGGACTGAGGCAAAAGGCTCATCATAATCAGTATCATATAAGGAACATATGGATTTCCAAAGGGTTCAACAATCAATAGGCAACCATATATCAAATGTCATTTCAAGTACATGTCAAGGAATGGTAATTCAAACAATGGTTGCAAGAAAGGCATAGTTACATCATATTATTAAGTACTCACCTTAACCCCTTTGCTCCTATTGTTTGTTCATTCTTTGCTTAGTTTAATGTCCTTCTTGGTCTTTAGCAATTTCCTTGCCCTTGCCTCAAAGTTCTACACCAATAACTTTTCAATTACATATTAATTAGTAACTAATTGTGTTACTAATTATATCTTTTACTTGTTTTACTATTTCCACTTATAATAGAGATGTATCAATTATGTTACACAAATACTTATACTTTATTATTATTTCTAAGCAATTCCAAGCTAAATTCCTTATTCAATTTCATAATTCCAAGTCTAAATCTCAAAATTCCCAAATTATTCTATAAACCCGAGAATTTAGGGAAAACTATCAATTTCACTTTCAAAACCTCAAATTAACTATAGATTCATCAAATTAACACTTAGGCAATCAATTTCTACTAATTAATTTGAGTTAATTTATTCTTATACATATGAACCCTAACTTGTCCCACTTTATCAAATTTGGGGAAAACTCATAATTCCTCATCAAATCTCCAAATTAGTTGTAGAAATATGAAATTAACACAACATATAATATATATGATCACCTAATTTTCACAATCTAGTATTAGAACACCAATGTTTTCTATTAACTATGTTTATGCCTCTAAGGTTTCCAAGTTTTGAATCAAGTTCCCAAAATTCAATTTAACACTTCTAAATCATTTTCTTTATCTAGGTTCATTCAAAACCACATCTTATGTATGATTACCCTAGTCTGGCCGAATTTTCTTATGGTGTAGAAGGGATTTTATACAACTAAAATATTAAAATTAATCTTAGAACATAGAAAAAAGAAGGTGAACATAGTTTCTCAACTTGGTTAGCTTTGATTTGCTAAAGTTCTTGTTGCAATCAATGTAGAGAGAATTTCTTTCCTTTGTATGAGACTCTGGTGTAGAGATAGGCTAAATGTTATTTCTCAATATAATTTTGCTTATATATATATTGGGTTGGATGGTGAGAATTTGATCAAGTTAAATCCAATGGTTAGGATTTAATCTTAATGAATGGCTAAGATTTGATCAAGTTAGATGGCTAGGATTCTCTCTACAATAGTGATGATCATTATGCGATGTTGGAGTGCTCAAAATGAACCTAGACTCATGTATAGAAAAGGTAAGAGTTTAACTTGGTTTAAGATTTTGACTTTGGTCAATTTTTGTGGCTATAATTGGTCGAATTTTTTAACTCTTTCTCTACAAAATATATATATATATATATATATATATTTTGTTTTGGTGTTGGACTCTAATTGTGCTAACTATTTTGTGCTAACTATTCTAACATATGAACTTGAGGTTACACCACTTATGGGCCTATGGGCCAACCCACTATTGTTAGGTTTGGGCTTTTGAGGACCCAAGGCCTAATGACAAGCCTACAGTCCATCAATAAATCCCAGGATAAACTTAGAAACTTTTATTTTTAACTTTCTTTCAAATTTATATCCTAACTTCTTTACACACCTCATTAGATACTATCTGAACTCTATTCAATTCATTAGAGCACAATTAGTCATAATAAGATCATGGACTAGGCAAAAATTCAATAGTATCACAGGGTTCCTAACTGATTTCCTTTCATTTTTATACTATACTAACATTAAAAGATCTAATCTTTTAGTATCATTAGCAACTAGAATGAACTATGAAATACTTGGGTATTACATTCTACCCCCCTTAAAGAGAAAAATTCATCCTCGAATTTTTAAAAGAACTTACCTGTTACTAATTAAACAATTGTGAATACTTCCGTAGCATATCATCTTCTCTTTCCCATGTACATTCTTCCACATTATGGTTATGCCATTAGACTTTGATCATTGGTATCTGCTTGTTTTGAAGCTTATTCACTTGTCGATCTAGTATTACGATCGAAACCTCCTCATAAGTAAGGTCTTGGTCGATCTCGATCAATTGTGGTTGCAATATATGTGAAGGGTTAGGAATGTACATATGTGAAGGGTCAAAAATGTACTTACTTAACATTGACACATGAAAATCTTGATGCATATGTTCCAATGTTGGAGGCATTGCTAACTGGTATGAAACTTCCCTAACCTTATCAAGAATCTCAAAAGGTCCAATGAAGTGTAGGGACAATTTTCCCTTTTTGCCAAATCTCATCACTCCTTTTAAAGGGGAGACTTTCAAAAAGACATGGTCACCAACCATGAAATGGACATCCTTCCTCCTAGGGTCAACATAATTCTTCTGGTAGCTAAAAGCTGTCTTTAATCTTTCCTCGATAATCTTCACTTTCTTAGTTGCTTCTTTAATCATGTATGGAGTTTCAAGATATTTTTCACCCACTTTAGTCCAACAAATCAGAGATCGGCATCTTTTGTAATAATCAAAAAATAATGATTTAAACCATGTGTTTACATATTACTATAATGATCAGAAAACACCAAAAAGCTATAAAACTCATGATTTTCACTCTAAACCCTAAACATGGAATTTTAATGCATAAGAATTGTCCATGGCTATTGATTGGTCTATATTAGTGTTTTAAACTGATAATTATTGTGATTGAATGGAAATTTTCATGCATATGAATTTATATATATGCTGATTCCTATATATTTATGTTCTAAAATGATTTTTCTTTTGATTACATGAAAAATCTTAGTTCAAACCATGTTTCTATATATTACTGTAAAAGACGAAAAGTGCGAAAAGTAAGAAATTCAGTTTTCTCTGTTAAAGGGCATTCAGCCTACATTGAAATTCTTATCCCAATGTCTATAATTTTTATGTGATATATTTTAATAATTATTAACATTTATGAATGAATGATAAATAGTTAAAGTGCATGTTGGTTGAAGGAATGGCTCTAAACAAGGCTAGAGGTAATTTAGTAATCTTAAGGTATCTTAACCTTATGTCGTGATGAATATGTGAATATGATTAGATAATATGAAAATAGGTTATATGATGACATGATAGTGAATTAATGATCTTCAATTGATGAAGAGATTGATTGAATGAATTGGTCATAAGAGATAAGGATGATACGTGAAAGGTAATTTATTAAGTTGACATATATGGAAATGTTAAGTGTACTATGATGATTGTTAAAGTGAATTGATATTAAGATAAGGATATTGTATTGACCTTAGAAAGGTATGGACATGATTGTAATGCATTTTCATTTGGGCTTATAAAGGCTAAGTGTACAAGACTTTTAAAGTCAATATGTTATGTGCAAGTGATGAGTATACTTATATGTGCAACTCTAAGTGTATGTGAATGTTATATGTGCATGGGGTAGTTATGGGATAGGATAGCATCATGATTAAATAAATACTAAGTATTGAATTAAATATTATATTAGAGCTTGAGGAGTCATAGAAGTTCAAAAAGGGGTACGTGTACTAGGAGCAAAGGAACCACAAGGTGAGTAAACATTATGTTATGTTACAAGTATGTGGTATCATGTTATGTGAGTCTTTGAGATCTTTGAAACCCAAGTCCTTTCTACCCTAAATTATGATTATATGATTTTGTTATTAAGCTTGGATTGTCAAAGGACAATTAGTCTAAAAACCATTTATGATTTTCTAATGATAATACTTATGTGATTATTGGCCTTAACTTATATTATTTTTGGAAGTACACTATCCTTGTATCTTTCATTCAGAAAGTTAAACTACTTTTTCTATCATAATACATGTTACTATTGCATTAAATGTTATTATTATATATGTGATTATCATTAGCTCTAGCTATGGTATCTTTAAACTTTATGCAGAATCCTCGTGCCGATGTGGGAAATCATCGAAACCTGTGCACAAGGTCTTAATCCGATGGATAGGGGTAGTGCATCTATCTCAACTAGAAAGAGGCAGTTCTAGCCATAGGGCTTGATCAGCTTCATGTTTTTCTATATAATAGGAGTTGGAATTTGGTTTAAGGCCACCTCTCCTCTATGTGTTCGAGTGATAGAGCAACAACCTTCACTCTCTATGTGTTATAAATATGACTTTTGCAAACTTGCTAAACTAAAAACCTTGCTAAATTGCAATGACTCATGTTAATGTATATGCTATATTGTTTACTCATTAAGATCATCTGTCTCACCCCTTTTTCCTTATGTGGTTTCAGGTGAACAATATGAGAAGGTAAGGTGATAGCTCAAGCATTCTACTTTGCTTGGAGGAACTCCTTGTCTAAGTCTTAATAATACTATACTATGAAGGGTTATTATTAGATGCTCCAGAGATATTTATTTTTTATGTTTATTTTGAGATGTTATTTGTTAATGTTTTAAATGGATTATGAATATTATTTCCTTATCGATTATATGTGAAGTGTCTACTTATTATCTTTCGTAACTAAAGGTTTTCATATAATGTTTTAAATGAGTTATTGTACAAGGTTTTAGTACGATCCTTGGTATGACTTATATATATGTAAGTGGGTTCTTCGAGCATGGGTGACCTTATGTCTCCCCATGTTTTAGGACTGTCATATCTCTAAAGTTGGGATGTGACAAAGGTGGTATCAGAGCTGTAGTTTTAAAGTCTAGTTTAGACTTATCTATTTATTGGATTAATTAAGTGCAATCCTGGAGCATAGGAATTTTCCTGTCATGTCATTTGCAGTCTATCTCTAGCATAGTTCTACGAAATCCTAGTAGGTTTTAGTAATCTTTGATATATTTGCTTGCCTTATAATTCTTTTGGCAGTTGACCAAAAAGATTACCCTTGCTATAAGGTAGCAACCTAAAGCACCCCGTGTGACTTGCAAGAGGACTTGGCTGAAGATGTTTGAGAAAGTTGGGTCTGTGATTCACCCCGTGAGGGAGGAGACCCTTGATGAAGAGGAGGACACTGAGGAGTGCCTGGATCGTGATTGGGTTTATAGTAAGATTCAAAAATTCGAGGATGACTATTGTCTTAGGCTTTTGGTTCATGCCTTGAGGGAGGATGTGGAGCAACACAAGGCAAGGAATATTGAGCATGGGGGAGATTACTCACCAGCGAGGTCATTATCTTCGACTAATTGCCGTCAAGATGGAGATCTTCTCTATTACTGATGTGGCAGCAGTGGCCATGCTGCTCTAGACTGCCCTGGTGAAGGACACACTAGGGCTAGAACGAGTAGTTGGTGATGATTGACGTAACAGCATAGCACTTTATATGATACAAATGATATTTCTTTTGACTGCCTAGTTACTTAGTATGAAATGATTCTTTTTATTGCCTATGACATAATTCACTTCTATACAATAGGAGAATTCATGATGCTATAAGTTATATGTTACGTGACTATGATACATGATACATGCTATATTCTATGTGACATATGCTATGTGATAAGTGATACGTGATATGTGTCTTATGATATGATATGATGGGTACTCATGAAAATGCATGCTAAGTATGATATTTAAATAATGGGATTAAGTGTGTTAGAAAGAGAATTTGACTAAGTTTTGATCCAATTGAGATTAATGATTGATGGGTATAATGTTATGAGGCATTAAATGCTTACATGTTACAATGGTTTGATAATATGAATTATATGGAGTTATTAAATGATAATTGTGATTGATGCCATAAGAAGAGAAATCATAGTAATGATCAGTAGGAGAATGAAACAAATTAGTTATATTATATATACATAAGTATACAATGGGAAGTAAGTGAAGTACATTAAGGAATTTGTGGCATAGATGCTACCCTATAGACTAGATCAATAAGAGAGCTAGGGGTTTATCTATCACTTATGTAGATATCGAGTACAATCAGAGGAAGAATATTTATCTAGTGTGATTTGATAGAAGAAGGCATCATTCCCATTCGAATTTTTGTGCAAGATGCTTGATTGATTCTAGTGCTATGCATTTGTTTGCATCTCCATATTTTTCTAAGAGTCTCAGTAGAGATAAGGACTTGATTAGTGAACACTTAATAGTTTCGACCCCTTTGGGAGTAATGATGGAAGTAAAGTATATGTTTAAGGATTGTGAGGTAGACATTGACGGACGGAAACTTCTAATGGAGTTATTAGAACTTGATGTTCTAAAATTTGATGTGATCTTAGGAATGTATTGGCTATATAGGTATGGAGCTCGTATTAACTGTAGAGAAAAGCAAGTAGAATCTCAAGCTAAGGATAAGGAGAAATTTGTGTATCAAGGAGATACCTATGATTAAGGTCTACTAGCATAATCATGGAATGGATGAGTATACTTAGGAAGCTGAGGAAGGGATATGGCAGATGCATCCCCTAATTTTTCAAGAACATGTGAGCAAGTATTGAAATTCGAGGACAAATTTCTTTTAAGAGGGGGAGACATAAAAGGATAAGTATTCTCGAACATGTAATGATGACAAAAGGATAAGCATAATGCCATGCAGTTTTGAAAATATAAATAGTTTTAAATATACCTGAAAGGGATTTGAGTCCTTTAGATAAGAAATGTTTTAAGGCATTAGATACAATAATGTTCAATTGAGGTTACTGGAAAATTTGGTAGTGATCTTTAGTACGGAAAGAATTTTTATTGAGATAACCTAGAATGGCATAAATTTAGAAAGATATAAGAGTTACATAGAGATTTCATTGAATATCAATGGTATTATAAGGTTTATTATTTTAATATGGATAAATTAAATGATTAGGAATGTGAAGTATAGCAAGATGTAACTGGAAAGTCTAACGTGAGATGATATTACGAGCTAAATGTATAAAAAATATAAGGCATTAGGTAATTAAGTCATGATAATGATGTATATATTATATAGAAATAGAGTAAGCCTAAAATAGTTGTAAAAAGTTTATTAGGATTATAAATTAATAGAATGCAAGTTCATTTGGGATATGATATATATAGGAATATTCGTTAAGTTTAAATATGTTTTAACTGATGAATGAAGGGAGTGTAGAAATTGTAATGTTAGCAAGGTACTAAACACGAAAATATCTATTGAGGTTATAATAGATTAAGTAATAATTATTAATATGGAAAGAGAATTATCAAATATCAATTAGAGTTATTAATTTGCAATTATCTGTTGGATTCTTGTATGACTAATGTGATAAATAATGAATGGAAGTGGTGATTAAGGTATTAGTATAGATGTAAATATTAATAGAGATATAAGATGAAGAAATGCTTGGGATTATATTTGATTGAAGGTGAAATTAAAGGTTCCATTACTTTTGTTTAAGGTTAGGGGATACAAAACTATTAAGGATTAGTTTTAAGATTTGTTTGAACAAGAAGATTAACATGGGTGTAGCTTAAACTGAAGGTTTATCAGTGTGATTTTTGATAAATGATGAGTATGTGCCTTTTGATAAGTTAATTGTAGTTAGATATTGTGATTGAGTGGCATAGTAGAAGCATGGCGAAGAAGTTAAGTAGAGTGTGTTATGCTATTAGATTTGGAAATTCAAACATAAAAGGATAAGTATTCTTGGATTTGTAATGATGATTAAAGGATAAGTATGATGCCACGCAATTTTGAAAATATAAATAGTTTTGAATATACTTGAAAGGGATTTGAGTCCTCTAGATAAGAAATTTTTTAAGGCATTAGATACAATAATGTTCAATTGAGGTTATTGGAAAATTTGGTAGTGAGCTTTAGTACGGAAAGGATTTTTATTGAGATAACCTAGAATGGCATAGATTTGGAAAGATATAAAAGTTACACATAGATTTCATTGAATATCAATGGTATTAGAAGGTTTATTGTTTTAATATAGATAAATTAAATGATTAGGAATGTGAAGTATAGCAAGATGTAAGTGGAAAATCTAACATGAGATGATATTAAGAGCTAAATGTATAAAAATTATGAGGTATTAGGTAATTAAGCCATGATAATGATGTATATATTAGGTAATTAAGCCATGATAATGATGTATATATTATACACAAAGAGAGTAAGTCTGAAATAGTTATAAGAAGTTTATTGAGATTTCAAATTAATAGAATGCAAGTTCATTTGGGATATGATATATAAAAATGTTTATTAAGTTTAAATATGTTTTTATTGATGAATGAAGGAAGTGTAAAAATTGTAATGTTAGCAAGATATTAAACACAAAAATATCTATTGAGGTTATAATAGATTAAGTAATAATTATTAATATGGAAAGAGAATTATCAAATATCAATTGGAGTTATTAATTTACAATTATTTGTTGGATTCTTATATGACTAATGTGATAAATAATGAATGGAAATGGTGATTAAAGTATGAGTATAGATGTAAATATTAATGGAGATATAAGGAAAAGAAATGCTTGGGATTATATTTTATTAAAGGTGAAATTAAAGGTTCTATTACTTTTGTTTAAGTTTAGGGGATTCAAAACTATTAAAGATTAGTTTTAAGATTTGTTTGAACAAGAAGATTAAGATAGGTGTAGCTTAAATTGAAGGTTTATCAGTGTGATTTTTGATAGATTGTGAGTATGTGCCTTACTATATTTGATATGTTAATTGTAGTTAGATATTGCGTTTTAGTGGCACAACAGAAGCGTGATAGAGAAGTTAAGTAGAATATGTTGTGCTATTAGATTTGGAAATTCGAGGATGAATTTCTTTTAAGGGGGGGAATGTAACAACCCACATCTACCCTAGGAGTTTTCGTAATAAATTGCTTGGATTTAGAGTTATTATGACAAATATATGATTTTATGAAAATTCATGTATGAGGTGATTTATAAGTATGTGACATGTTAAATTAATTTTAATGTGCCTAATATGAATCATTATGGTGAAATAAATGATTTATATAAAGAGCATTAGTATTAAATAATTTATTTTACATAAAATGAATTTTCATGCAAAAAAATGATTTTTAAGCATAAAATAATTTTATGAGTATTTTTAAAATAATTTTTTAATAAATATTTTGGGGGGGATTTTAATGAAAATAATAAGAAAAATATTTTATTTTTAATTACCTATAATCAACCCCAAAATTAAATAAAAATGCAAAATTTCGAAAAGCCTACTACACCAAAACGCCACTCACCTAGTTCATTAAGGATAATCTTGTAAATTGCCCAAAACCCAAACTATTTATATCAAAAGTTCAGCCACCCATTTATTCAAGTAGTCACCATTATGTTATTTCAGTATTTTGATAGAAAAATTCTCCCAAAATAATTCTCTCTACCGAAATTCTTAAAAAACACTTTCAACTTTGCGATTTCTTGACCATAATCATAAGTTTTTCTTTTCATTTAATTTCTTATCTGATTTCTATGAAATAAATTATGAGAAAAATTATTTTGAACTAGGTATTTATTGATTCCTATAGATTTAATTTAGTTTTGGTAAGTTTTTGAAAGAGAAATTAATTTTCTCTACTGAAAATATCAACCTTTCTACGCAATTTCTCCAAAGCTGAATTCTAAAACTCAAAATTGAAATTTTTATGCATAAACACTGAAGAAAGGGGGAGGGTGTCAATTCCTACATAATTATTTTCTAAATGGATTTTTGATGTGTTTAGATGAAAAATATTGAATGAAATCATATTTATGCATATTACTGTAATGATCGAAAAGTTTCATAAAACAAGGAAATTAAAGGTTTTCATTCTAGAACTAAAAAGTGGAAAAATTCTATGATTATATATATATATATGGCTGCCATTTTGTGCATGATGGAATTCCAAATTGATATTTATTTTTTTTGGATGAAAAATAATGTTTTAAATCATATGTTTACATATTACTGTAATGATAGGAAAACACCGGAAAGCTAGAAAACTCATGATTTTCACTCTAAACCCTAAACTTGGAATTTTCATGCATGAGAATTGTCCATGGCTACTAATTGGTGTGTATTAGTGTTCTAAACTAATAATTGTTGTGATTGAATGGAAAATAATGGTTTGAATCACATATTTACATATTGCTGTAATGATAGGAAAGTACCAGAAATAAGAAAACTCATAATTTTTCATCCTAAAACTTGAAGTTGGAAATTTTCATGCATATGGATTTATATATGTGTCAATTCCTATATATTTATGTTCTAAAATGATTTTTCTTTTGATTTCATGAAAAATTTTGGTTCAAACCATATTTCTACATATTACTGTAATAGACAGAAAGTGCAAGAAGTAAGAAAATTCAATTTTCTCTTTTAAAGGGCATTCAGCCTACATTGAAATTCTTATCCCAATGTCTATAATTTTTATGTGATATATTTTAATGATTATTGATATGTATAAATGAATGATAAATATTTAAAGTGCATATTGGTTGAAGGAATGGCTTTAGACAAAGCTAGAGGAAATGTGGTATAATTAAGGTATCTTAACCTTATGTCGTGATTAATATGTGAATGTGATTGGATAATATGGAAGTAGGTTGTGTGATGACATGATAGTGAATTAATGATCATGAATTGACAAAGAGATTGATTGAATGAATTGGTTGTAAGAGATAAGCATGATACTTTAAAGGTAATTTGTTAAGTTGACATATATGAAAATGTTAAGTGTGCTAAGATTATTGTTAAAGTGAATTGATATTAAGATAAGGATATTATGTTAAACTTAGATAGGTATGGAAATGATTATAGTGTATTTTCATATGGGCCTATAAAGGCTAAGTGTATAAGACTTTTAAAGTCAACATGTTATGTGCAAGTGATAAGTATACTTATATGTGCAACTGTAAGTGTATGTGAATGTTATATGTACATAGGGTAGTTATGGGATAGGATAGCATCATGATTAAATAAATACTAAGTATTGAATTAAATATTATGTTAGAGCATGAGGAGTCTTAGAAGTTCAAAAAGGGTTATGTGTATTAGAAGCAAAGGAATCACAAGGTGAGTAAACTTTATGTTATGTTACAAGTATGTGATATCATGTTAGTCCAAAAACCATTTATGATTCTCCAATGATAATACTTATGTGATTATTGGCCCTAACTTATATTCTTTCTATAACTACACTATTATTGTATCTTTCATTTAGAAAGTTAAACTTCTTTTACTATCATGATACATGTTATTGTTGCCTTAAATGTTATTGTTATATATGTGATTACCATTAGCTCTAGCTATGGCATCATTAACCTTTAAGCAGAATCCTTGTGCCGATGCAGAAAATCATCAAAACCTGTGCATATGTCTTAACCAGATGGATAGGGGTAGTGTATCCACCTCAGCTAGAAAGAGGCAGTTCTAGCCGTGGGACCTAATCAGTTTCACGCTTTTTTATGTGATAAGAGTTGAAATTTGGTTTAAGACCACCTCTCCTCTATGTGTTCGAGTGATAAAGCAACAACCTTCACTCTTTATATGTTATAAGTGTGATTTCTGCAAACTAGCTAAACTAAAAACCCTGCTAAATTGCAACTTAACTCATGTTAATGTATGTGCTATATTGTTTACTCATTAAGATAATCTATCTCACCCTTTTTTCCTTGTATGGTTCCAGGTGAGCAATATGAGGAGGCAAAGTGATAGCTCAAGCATTCTACTTCGCTTAGGGGAACTCCTTGTCCAAGTCTTAATAATACTATGCTATAAAGGGTTGTTGTTAGATGCTCTAGGGATATTTATTTTTTATGTTTATTTTGAGATTTTATTTATTAAGGTTTTGAGTGGATTATGAATATTATTTTCTTATGGATTATAAGTGAAGTGTCTAATTATTGTCTTTCGCAACTAAAGGTTTTTATATAATGTTTTAAATGAGTTATTGTATAAGGTTTTGGTATGATCCTAGGCATGACTTATATATGTGCATATGGGTTCTACAGGCGTGGGTGACCTTATGTCTCCCAATGTTCTAAGACTGTCATATCTCTAAAGTTGGGATGTGACATTGTTATATGCAAATTCAATAAGTGGGAGATGTTTATCCTAATTTCCTCTGAAATCCATAACACACATACAAAGTATATCCTCCAATGTCTGCACTGTTGTCTCAGATTGCCCATCTATTTCTGGGTGAAAAGCCATGCTAAAGTTAAGATGCATACATTTTTGCTAGAACCTCGATGTGAATTGAGTCCCTCTATTTGAGATCATGGAAAGAGGAACACCATGTAATCTTATGATTTCATTGACATATATCTGGGCATATTAGGCTGCCAAATATGTAGTCATTCCCTCAATCAAGTGTGCAAATTTTGTTAACTGATCCACTATAACCCATATTGAGTTGTACCCTTTAGCAGTCTTGGGTGAACCCACTATGAAATCCATGGTGATTCGTTCCCACTTCCACTCCAGTAATCTTATTTCTTGAAGTAATCCGGACGGTCTTTGGTTCTCAAATTTCACTTATTGACAAGTGAGATAGGAGGCTACAAAATTTGCCATATCTTTCTTCATTCCAGGCCATCAATAAATAGTCTTTATATTGTGATACATTTTGGTAGCTCCTGGGTGTACACTATATGAGTCCCTCTATTCTTTCCCTTAACTCCTTTACATTAGGCATGCATAATCAATCTCCACATTTCAAAACACCTTCTTCTATTTGAAACTTCAGAGCTTATCTCTTTTTCACATCCTTAAAGATTTTCATCAATTGGGGGTCTTGATTTTGCAACATCTTTATCTCATCCAGAAGTTTGGACCTTAAGTAAGACAATAGCACTTATAATTCACCTACTTCCAATTGTAAACCTTCATTAAACATCTCCTTCAACTCCTTTACTATTGGCCTCTTTTGCATAGAAATATGTGAGAGGCTACCCATTGACTTTCTGCTCAATGCATCTGCTACAATGTTGGCTTTACCAAGATGGTAAAGTATTTAGCAATCATAATCCTTTAACAATTCCACCCATATTCTTTGCCTTAAATTTAAATCTCTTTGCTTTAAGATATATTGAAGACTTTTATAATCCATATAAACCTCACATTTCTCCCCATACAAATAGTGTCTCCACATCTTTAAAGCAAAGATAACTACCACCATTTCTATATCATACGTGGGATAGTTCATCTCATGTCACTTCAGCTACCTAGATGGAGTAAATAATAACTTTTCCATTTTGCATTAACATGCATCCTAAACCAATTTTAGAAGCATCATAATATATGGTGAAACCTTCATTCCCATCAGGTAATGCCAACTTAGGGGATGTGATTAAACAATCTTTAAGTTTTTGGAAACCATCTTCACAAGTCTTATCCCACTTATACTTAACTTGCTTTCTTGTAAGCCCCATCAGTAGTGCTGCTATTCTCAAAAAATCCTTTATAAAATAGTGATAATAACCTGCCATACCTAAAAAACTCCTCACCTCAGTAACAGTTGTGGGTCGAGGACAATTTGTCACTGTTTCTACTTTCTTTGGATCTACCTTGATTAATTCTTTACTCACTATATGGCCAAGGAAAAAGACTTGTTCAATCCAAAAATCACATTTAGATAATTTAGCATAAAACTTACGCTCCATCAAAGTTTGCAACACTGTTATCAAGTACTCCTCATGTTCTTCCTTACTCCTCAAATAGACTAGAATATCATCAATAAACACAATCATAAATTTGTTCAGGAACTGCTTAAACACTCAATTCATCAAATCTATAAAAGCTGTTAGTGCATTTGTCAGACCAAATGACAGTATGATAAATTTGTAATGCACATATCTCGTTCTAAATGTAGTCTCATAAATATCCTCTCGTCGGATCTTAAGTTAATGATAACCTGATCATAAGTTTATCTTAAAGAAATAACTAGTCCCTTGCAACTGATTAAACAAATCATAAATCCTTGGTAGAGGATACTTATTCTTCACAGTTACCTTATTCAACTATTTATAATCAATACATAGCCTTAAGGACCTATCTTTCTTCTTTACAATAGAACTGGAGCACCCCAAAGGGAACTACTTAGCCTAATAAAAACCTTATCAAGTAGGTCCTATAATTGAACTTTCAATTCTTTTAACTCTAAAGGTTCCATCTAATAAGGCGGTATTGATATTGGCTGAGTTCTAGGTAAGAGCTCAATTGTAAACTCTATATTCTAGGTAAGAGCTCAATTGTAAACTCTATCTCCCTATTTGGTGGCATTCCTAGTAAATCCTCAAGAAACACATCAAGGAACTCATCTGCTATAAGTATCTTTTTAACAGATTTATTTACTTTCTCAATATCTACAACATATGCCAAATAGGCTTAACAACCCTTCCTTAACAATCTTTTTGCCCCAATAGTAGAAATAAAGTTTATAATGAAGCTACTCCTATCACCTTGAAAAGTGAATTCAGATCCATTCTCCTCTTTGAAACTAATCCCTTTTCCTTTATAATCTGTATGAGAATTATGCATAGATAGCCAATCCATTCCTAGTATAACATCAAATTCCAAGACCTTTAATTCAATTAAATTTGCAGGAAATCTCCTATTTTCAATTTCTACCATGCAATCCTTATATACTTGTTCTACCTCTATAATTTCTCCCAAAGGTGTGGTTATAACCAAAGGTTCATTCATCATCTCCTTATTCTTATTTAATTTCTTAGCAAAACACGATGAAATAAACCAATGTGTTGCACCAAAATCAAAAAAAATCGAGCATTAGTAGAGTGGATGAAGATGGTACCTGTCACAACATTGTGGGATGTGCAAGCATCTTATTGATTAAGTGTATCCATGACTTTCTACTAGATTCATTTGCACAGTGGGCTGTGAAGCCTCTGTAGCTATCCTTTGATTGCCAGTCATTGGGCAATCCTTAATAAAATGTCCCATTTGCCCATAGCGTAGGCATGCTCCCATGGCTTTTCAATAGGTTCCTCAATGCTATCGTCCATACGTAGTGTAAGTAGGTATAGGCTGACCTTGTTGTCTTGTTCTATATGCATTAAAGTTGCCTGGAGTTGAGGCAATTAAAACACTTCTAGCCTAGACTTGACTTTGTCCTTCCATTATTGGCTAGTATGGAGAAGATATTGTGGAAGCACATTCAGGACCCTTACTTTATGTTAGGCCTCCCTATTGCTAACTGTTTTGCCATTTACTTTTTCCCTTGTTTTTCTTCTCCCTTTTCGCTCGTTTAGCTCTTTTGGCCTTGTGCCATGCCTCTATAAGCTTAGCTTCATCAATAAGCTTGGCCATGGTGGGGAAATTAGTGGCTACCAAGACATTATAAAGTGGAGCAATCAATCCTCTTCATAATCGATTAACCCTACTTGCTTCAGTAGGTACTATATGAGAGGCATATTTGATCAAACATTTAAATTTTCGAGCATACTCCGATACAGACATTTTGAGCTTTTGCTTTAATTGCTCAAATTTAAAGGCATGATTTTGCCTTTCTCCTTTGGTTAAGAACTCATCCATTAATCTCTACTTAAATTCAACCCATGTAAGAGGGTCATCTCCATATAGATGGTCCTCAATCTCCCTTTAGAACCATTCACATACATCCTTCTTGAGTTGTAGCCCCACTAGTTCAATTAGCTTTTCATCAGAGCATGACAATCTATGAGCTATCTTATCCAATTCCTCTAAAAACTCTTGGGGATCCTTCCCTTCTTCTCCTTTAAACTCAAAGGGTTTCATCTTCTTAAAGTCATTCACCAAAACTCCTTCTTCCAATAACATTCTTCTTCGAACACGACGTGGCACCCTTAATGGGAGACAAGGAATATTCTCAACTCTAGGAATAGGTGGTGGAGGCAGTGGAGGCATTTCCTGCCTTCATCTCAATTCTTCAAGTTGCCATCTTAATTCTTAATTCTCTTGCATTAACACATCCATGTCTCTTGGCAATTCTCGTTCTCTTTTATCTACTTTGCATTGTCTTGATCGAGATGACTCTCTATCATTATCCCATACAAATGCAACATTAGATGCTGCATCTGGAGTGATACTTTTGACTTCTTGAGATCTTTGTCTCTTTTGTTCTATTTTATAAGGTAGCATCTAAGCCACAAATTCAATAATACCTTCTCTTAACTCATCTCTTATATATTTCAATATGTAAAACATATAATGAATCACTTACAATCACACTAACTACTATTGAGTGTTATCTTTCATTTTATGACATTAATCATTCATAACATATAACAATTCCATATAAACATATTATTCAACAATGTCATGTATCATTTAGCAATTTGTTTACACACATCATAAATCAATTCATTATCACATGGATACCTTTCATATAGCAAAGAGCCATACATATCAGTTGTTGATTCAATTCATATCAAATCCTAGTCAACTTCTCTTTTTATTCTTAATGGTTCAAATTTAAAGTCATTCACATGTTTAATATATGCTTAGTTCAAAAACTACATTCGCTAAGAAGCTTATAGACAACAATTTCTTAAAATCATGCTATAAGCTTTTGAGTCGTGACTACTATATAATTTTTTTAGCAACCATGACTTACTATAGCGACCGTGACCTAATGGTGATGACTGAGACTAATTTAAGAGATAAAACATTAATTTGAACCTTAAGACATAGTGCATTTTGTGACCTTAGTCATGACTGTGACTCAAGGTGTAAAATGACAGTCGTGACTGCTACCCAAAAATTTATGACTGCGATTAATTTTTGAAAAAATGCTCATGGGAAATAGTGAGATTTGCAACCATGGTCATGATCAAGATCTTGGTCGCAAAAACAAGTTGCGACCATAATGGGAAATTTGCGACCACGACAAACTAACTAATGGAAAAACACTTCTTTCATGCAAGCCAACTTCGAAAGGTCATAATTTTCAACTACAGCTGAGTTATAAGGCCTATAATATATCAATTTGAAGCTCATTCAGAGATCTATAACTATGTTAGATATTCAACACACCCATTTTCAGGTCCAAATTCAATCATTTAAAGTTATTTTGGAGGCTCTAAAGTTTTTTTGTTCGCCTAAGACAGATCTTAACACTAATAATTGATGGACATTTCCTTTCTTAGTACACAAAAATGATCATAATTCATTTCCTAACTTTCATTCAATAGTTACACATCATATGTGTATAAAACATTATATACATTCCATTAGTTAACTTTCACATTCGACCATCCGTTACATATACATGCATGTCAACTATTTTACCAAAATACACTCATTCTTCTCCTTATTTTTTTTCTCAATTCCTCGAACCCTTTTCTATCACATCCCAACCTTAGAGATATGATGGTCTTAGAACATGGGGGGACATAAGGTCACCCATGCCTATAGAACCCACTTACACATAAACAAATCATGCCTAGGATCATACCTAACCTCTTACCGTAACTCATTTAAGACATTTAGATGAATACCTTTAATTGAGGAAGTCTATAATTAAACATTACACATAAAATCCATATAGAAAATAATATATCTCAAAAGAGTATCAATCAACATTCCCAAAGCATCTAATGACAAGACTTCATAGAATAGTATTATTAATAACTTGTACAAGGAATCCCTTAAGCGAAGTAGAATGCTTGAGCGATCACCTTGCCTCCTCACATTTGCTCACTTGCAACCACAAAAAAAAAAAAAAAGGGTGAGATAGATGATCTCAATGAGTAAATGATAAGGCACATACATTATCACATATTCCTTTGAAAAGGAAACACATAGCTTATACACATAGTTCATGATTTATAATTCATGAATCAAGTTACAATTTAGCAAGGGTTCAATTTGGCAAGTTTGCAGAAATCACACTTATAACTTAAAATGAGTGAAGGCTATTACTCTATCACTCAAACTTATTAAGGAGAGGTGGCCTTATATCAAATTCCAACTCCTATCACTTATAGGATAAGAAGTTGATTAGGCTCCACGGCTAGAACTACCCTTTTCTAGCTGAGGTGGATACACTACCCCTATCCGTCGGGTTGAGACCGTGTGCACAAGTTCTGATGATTACCCGTATCGGCACGAGGATTCTACATAAAGGGTTAAAGATACCATAGCAAGAGCTAATGGTAATCACAAATAACAATAAAATATAAGGTAATAACAAGTATCCCAATAACAATAGTGGTTTAGCTTTCGAACAAAAGGTACAATAATAGTGTAGTTCTAGAAAGAATATAAGTAAGGGTAATAGTTACAAGAAATTCTCATTGGATGAACAAAATACTTTTGGACGAATTGTCCTTTGATAACCCCAGCTTTACAAGGAGATCACTTAATTAAATCTTAGGACAAAAGGAACTTGGGTTTCAAAGATCGCAAAGGCTTACATAATAATATATCACATTCTTATAACACAACATAATGTTGTTCACACTTGTAAAATTAATATGATGTTTACTCACACTTGTAATATAAACATAGTGTTTACTCACACTTGTAACATGGACATAGTGTTTACTCACCTTGGAGTTCCTTTGCTCCTAGTATACATAGTCCCTTTGCACTTCTAAAGCTCCTCAAACTCTAACATAATATTTAGTTTAATACTTAGTATTTATTAACTCATGATGCTCCTATCCCATAATTACCCCATGCACATATAGCATACACATACATTTAGAGTCCACATATGATTATACTCATCACTTGCACGTAACATGTTGACTATAAAAGTCTTGCACACTTAGGCCTTATAGGTTCACATGAGAACACATTACAATCATATCAATACCTTTCTAAGGTCATCACAATATTAGTACCTCAATATCATTTCACTTTAACAATCATCTTAATACACTTTACACTTCCATACATGTCAACTTAACAATTAATCTTTCAAGTGTCATGCTTAACTCTTATGATCCTTTTTATTCAATTGTCACTTCATCAACTCAAAACCATGTATTTATTATCAAATCATCATAACATCCAGTTCCACATTTCCCAATCACATTTGCATTCTAATCATAATATAAGGTTAAGATACCTTAAGTATACCTTAAGTTTACCAAAATGCCTTTAAGCTTATCTAGGGTCATGCCTTCAACTAACATGCAATTTTACCATTTATTATTCATACATATATGTCAATAATCATCAAAACACATCACATAAAAATTATAAACCTTGGGACAAAAATATTGATGTAGGCCGAATGTATCACCAAAGGAAAAATTAAATTCTCTTTCTTTTCGCACTTTCCGTCTATTTTAGAAATATGTAAAAACATGGTTTGAACTAAAATTTTTCATGTAAACACAGTAAAAATAATTTTAAAGTATTAATTCATGTGAATCAACCACACTTAGTATTGTTCATACATAAAAATTCAACTTTTGAGTCATAGGGTGCAAAAACATGAGTTTTCTTATTTTCGGTATTTCTCGATCATTTCAAAAATATGTAAACAGGTTGTTCAAACCATTATTTTTCATTCAATCTCAGCAAATATCAGTTTAGAACATGTCCATACATGATTTAGCAGCCATGTATAGCATTTATACAAAAAAATTTCCAAGTTTTAAGGCTTAGGTGAAAAATCATGAGTTTTCGTACTTTTTACGCTTTTCGTTCATTACAGCAATATATAGACACATGATTCAAATCATTATTTTTCATCTAAATAAAACAGATATCATATTAGAATGCTTTCTCACATAAATTGGTAGCCACATATTAATATAATAATAGAATTTTCCAACTTCTAAGTTCTAGCACCAAAACCTTGAATTCCTTTATTTTCTGAAACTTTCCGGTCATCACAGAAATATGCATAAATATTATTTAATCCAATATTTTTCATCCAAACAAATCAAAAATCAGTTTATAAAAAAATAATGCACAAATGACCCCCCTCTAGTGATGTTTATGCATAAAAATTGTGATTTTAAGTTATAGAATTCACCTTTGGAGAAATCTCGCGGAAAGATTTGTGTTTTCAGTAGAAAATAGATTTTCTCTCCCAAAACTCACCCAAACAGAATCAAATCTATAAAAATCAATAATCAACTAGTTCAAAATAATTTTCCAATAATTTATTTCATAGAAATCAGTTTAGAAATTGAAAGAGAAGAAAAACTTACGATTACGGTCAAGAAATCGCGAAACGGAAAGGTGTTTTCTTAATTTCGGTTGACAAAAATATTTTAAGAGGATTTTTTTGCCAAGATACAGAAAACTAAAGTGGTGGCTACTGAAAGACTTAGGCTGGCTGAATTTTACAATATATATTAGGGTTTGGGTGCAATTTCCACTAATACCCTTAATGAACTAGGTTAGGAGGATTTTAGTGTACTGGGCTTTTGGGTACTTAGGCTTTTTATTTAAATTTTGGGCTGATTATAATTAAAATAAAAAGAATATTTTTCTTATTATTTCTATAATATTTCCCCCAAAATATTTATTTTAATTTTTTTTTTAAATACTCATAAAATCATTTTATGCATGAAAATTCATTTTATTTAAAATAAATTCTTTTATGCAAATGCACTTCATGCAAATCATTTATTTCATAATAGCAACTCATATTATGCATATTAAAATTAATTTAATATGCCACATGCTCATCAATCACTTAGATTACTAATTTTCACAAAAGCACACACTTAACCATAATAGTTCTAAATCAAGCAACTTATCACTAAAATTCCTATGGTAGGTGTGGGTTGTTACATTCTCCCCCCTTAATAGAAATTTGTCCTCAAATTTAAATCCTTACCTAGCTACTCTTGAAAAGCTGAGGATGCTTCTATTGCATCTCTTCCTCTGCTTCCCAAGTGCACTCATCTATCCCATGATTTTGCCACTGGACCTTAATCATGGGTATCTCCTTATTTCTTAACTTCTTCACTTGTTGATCCACTATAGCTATTGGTGACTCCTCATAGGATAGTTATTCATCCAATGTAATGTCCGGAGGTAATAGAACATGAGATGGATCTGACACATATTTCCTTAACATTGAGATGTGGAACACTGGATGCACATGCGCCATAGTTGGAGGCAGGGCAAGTCTATAAGATACCTCTCCAACCTTATCTAAGATTTTGAAAGGACCAATGAACCGAGGTGATAATTTTCCCTTCTTGCCAAATCTCATAAATCCCTTCATTAGAGAGACCTTTAAGAATATGTGATCTCCCACGGCGAATTGGATTTCTTTTCGCTTGGGGTCCACATAACTCTTTTGCTGACTGAAGGCTGTCTTCAGTTGATCTTGAATTAATGGTACTTTCTCGATAGTCTCCTTAAATAATTCAGGCATTTCTATATGCTTGTCTCCAGGTTTATTCCAACAAATCGAAGAACAACATCTTCTCCCATACAATGCTTCGTATGGTGCCATGCCAATGGACGAATGATAGCTGTTGTTGTAGGCGAATTCAATCAAGGGTAAATACTTAACCCAGCTACCGCCAAAGTCCAAGACACACATCCTTAGCATATCCTTGAGTGTCTGAATTATTCTTTCAGACTGGCCATCCGTTTAAGGATGAAATGCCATACTGAAATCTAGTTGTGTTCCTAACACTTCTTGCAACTTCTGCCAGAACCTTGAGGTGAATTGAGTTCCTCGATCCGAGATGATAGAAATTGGCACTCTATGTAGTTTCACGATCTCATCTACATACAACTATGTATACTGAGCCATAGACTATGTGGTCTTAACTCCTAGAAAATGAGCAGACTTTGTCAATGTATCCACTATGACCCATATAGAGTCATATCCTTTGGAGGTTCTAGGTAAGTCGACAACGAAGTCCATAGTGATGTGTTTCCACTTCCATTCAGGTAGTCGAATCTCTTATAGCAATCTAAAGGTCACTGATGTTCATACTTGACTTACTGGTAAGTTAGGCAGGATGCTACAAACTTAACCACATCTTTCTTCAGTCCAGGCCACTAATAGTTAGCTTTCACATCATGGTACATCTTGGTAGTTCCAGGATGAGCACAGTAAGGTGCCTGATATGCCTCCTTCGATATCCTTTCCCTTAATCCATCCACATTAGGCACTCATACTCTATTCTTGCACTTTAAAATTCCATTAACCACTTCAAACTCATAGTTCTTTCTTTCTCTCGTCTCATCCTTCAACTTCATCATGTGTGGGTCCCTATCTTGTGAATCCCTTATTTCTTCCATTAACTTAGACCTTACTTGAAAATGAGCCAATAAGACTCTTGATCCTCCAATCTCTAGTTTCAATCCTTGATTAAACAATTCCTTTAGTTCCTTCATAATCGACCACTTTCTCACATCCACATGGGCTAGGCTTCCCATTGATTTTCGACTCAAGGCATCTGCCACTACATTCACCTTCCCGGGATGGTAGAGAATCTGACAGTCATAACCTTCAATAGTTTGATCTATCTCCTTTGTCTCAGGTTAAGGTCTCTTTGGCTCAGGATATACTGAAGACTTTTATGATCCATGTAGATCTCACACTTTGTCCCATACATGTAATGTCTCCATATCTTTAGAGCAAACACTACTGCAGCTAATTCTAAATCGTGAGTAGGGTAATTCACTTCATGTCTATTTAGTTGTCATAATGCATAGGCGATGACTTTACCATTTTGCATCAAGACACACCTAAGTCTTACTCTCAAAGCATCGCAATAGATAGTGAACCCTTCTTCTCCTTCTGGTAATGTTAAAACTGGAGTCGATATCAAACACTTCTTGAGCTTCTGAAAACTCTTCTCATAGGACTCTTCCCAATTGAACTTAACTTGCTTTCTAGTCAACTTGGTCAAGGGAGCTGCTATCTTAGAAAAGTCCTGTATGAATCTACGATAATATCCTGCCATGCCCAAAAAACTCCATACTTTCAAAACTGTTGTGGGCCTTAGCTAATTTGCTACCACTTTAACTTTCTTAGGATCAACTTGAATCCCTTCCTTACTTACTATATGTCCAAGAAGGTTGATAGACTCCATCCAAAACTCACACTTGGATAACTTAGCGTAGAGTTAGTGATCACGTAATATTTGAAGCACGATCCTCAGATGTTCTTCATATTCTTATTATTCTTTGAGTAAATCAGGAGGTCATTAATGAACACAATCACGAACTTGTCAAGGAATTGTTTGAACACTTAATTCATCAAGTCCACGAAAGCAGCAGGAGCATTCGTCAAACCGAATGGCAAAATCGTGAACTCGTAGTGTCCATATCTAATATGGAAAGTAGTCTTGCAGATATCTTCTCCTCGGATCTTTAGTTGATGATAGCCAGACCTTAAGTCAATCTTGGAGAAGTGACCAGCTCCTTGCAATTGGTCAAAAAGATCATTGATCCTCGGTAATGGGTATCTATTCTTTACATTGACCTTGTTAAGCTGGCGATAGTCAATGCTCATTCGAAATAAGCCATCCTTCTTCTTTATGAACAGCACTGGAGGCACCCTATGGCAAACTGCTTGGTCGAATAAAACCCTTATCAAATAGATCATGCAATTACGTCTTTAACTCTTTCAGCTCCATGGGTGCATATGATATGGCGGTATCAATATAGGCTGCATACTAGGTAGCAGTTCAATGTTGAACTCAATCTCACAATCAGGTGGTAATCCTGGTAAATCTTCTAGAAAGACATCCATGAATTCATCCACCATTAGAATGCTCTTGTCTTAAATGGTAGCTTCCTTGTCAGTGTTGATGACATGGGCTAGGTATGCTTGGCATCCTTTCCTTAACATCCGTCTCGCTCCTAAGGCCGATATCAAGTTCAAGGGATTCTCATTCCTATCTCCTTGGTACACAAACTCCTTCTCATCTCTAGTTTGAGACTCGACAAATTTCTTTCTACAGTCGATACGAGCTCCATGCTCATACAACCAGTCTATCTCTAATATCACATCGAATTCTAGTACATCCAATTCTAGCAATACTATCAAAAGTTTTTGTCCATTAATATCTACATCACAGCCCTTATACTCATACCTTACTTCCATCACTTCCCCTAAAGGAGTTGATATTACTAATGGTTCAGTCATCAATTCCTTATATATACCCAAGTACTTAGCAAAATAAGGTGACACAAAAGAATGGGTAGCACCAGAATCAATTAAACATTTTGCACTAGAACTTTGGATGGGGATGATACCTGTGATGGCTATGTGCAAATCGCGAGCCTCTTACTAATTCAAAGTGAAGACTCAACCCTTACCCTTATTCTCCGTCGTCGGTGCATTCCTAACCATTGTTCCTTTGTCCTTGACTCCTTGTCCTTGCATTTGGAATGGTCTAGATTGTGGTCATACTATGGTCCCATTCCCTTGACTCCTCGTCTAAGGGCAATCCTTTATGAAGTGCCCCATTTGCCCATACTTAAGGCACACACCAAAATCTCTTCAGCAAATTCCAAGATGCTTCTTTCCATATTTGCCTTAAGTGGGAAATTCTTGCTTAGTTTGATTGTTCCATGGTCCAGAGGATGAAAATTCCTTCTTTGAGCCTCTTCCATTCCTATGTTGTCCCCTATGACTTTTGTTCCTAGGCCTTCCCTTCTGGTCTCGTTTAGCTCTCTCCGCCTTGTACCTTTTCTCCATTATCTTAGCCTTATCTATAAGCTTGGCTAAGGTTGGAAACTCTATTGCTACCAATGAATTGAATAGAGGTGTGATCAGTCCTCTTAGGAAATGATTGATGTGACTTGCTTCAGTAGGAACGATGTTGATGGCGAATTGGCTAAGTTGATTAAACTCCTTAGCATAATCTAACACGGACATCCCTGGCTTTTGCTTTAGTTGCTCAAACTGCAATGTTCTATCTTGCCTCTCTCCTTTAGCAAGAACTAATCCATTACTTCTTGCTTAAACTCTGCCCATGTAGGTGGGTCTGCCCTATAAAGCTGTTCTTCAATACTTCTCTCGTACTAATACTAAGCTTCGTTCTTGAGTTGGAGTCCTACTAACTCGATCACTCGGGCATCTGAGTAAGATAAATGACGAACTAGCTTATCCATCTCATCTAAAAATTCATGCGGATCATCTCCTTCCTCACCACAAAAGATAGGCAGTTACAACTTCTTAAACTCCTCTACGGTCATCCCTTCGTCAGGTAGCCGCTTCCTCTCTCTCCAAGTAAGTGCCACTACCGCAGGTGGCATAACTCTATACCTTTTTTGAGTTGATAGTGCTTCCCACCTTTAAGCTTATAGCTTATCTAGTTTCTTGTGCAAGCCTCTCATTTCCTCGCATATGGCGTGCACTTCTTGCAAAGATGCTTGCTCACTAGAGCCCATAGTCGGTGCCCTCGAGTTGGATCTTTCTCTTAATCATACAGGTGCAGAGGCAGAATTCGATGCAGTGTCCGATATAACATCATCAATAGCCCTAATAGATTGGGCAGCTGTCACATCCCAACCTTATGAGATATGACAGTCCTAGAACATGAGGAGACATAAGGTCACCCATGCCCGTAGAACTTATTAACATATATCAATCATGCTTAGGATCTTACCGAACCTCTTTCATTAACTCATTTAAAACATTTAGATAAATACCATAATTTGCGGAAGACTTAAAGTAAATCGTTACATATAAATTCCATAAGGAAAATAATATAAATCTCTATAAGTATCAATTAACATTCCCGGAGCATCTAAAGACATGACTTCATAACATAGTATTATTGATAACTCGGACAAGGAATTTCCCAAGCGAAGTAGGATGCTTGAGCCACCACCTTGCCTCCTCACATTTGCTCACCTAGAACCACACAAGGAAAAGGGGTGAGATAGATGATCTCAATGAGTAAACAAAAAGGGCTCATACATTATCACATATTCCTTTGAAAGGAAACACATAACTCATACACATAGTTCATGGTTTATAACTCATGAATCATGTTGCAATTTAAGCAAGGTTCAATTTGGCAAGTTTGCAGAAATCACACTTATAACACTTATAGAGTGGAGACGCTGCTCAATCCACTCTAAACACATCGAGGAGAGGTGGCCTTTGCCAAATTCTAACTCCCATCACTTATAAAGCATGAAGCTAATCAAGCTCCACTGCTAGAACCACCCCTTCTAGCTGAGGTGGATACACTACCCCTATCCATCGAGTTAAGACCATGTGCACAGGTTCCGATGATTACCTACATCGGCATGAGAATTATGCATAAAGGGTAAAGGTACCGTAGCTAGAGCTATTGGTAAACACAATTAACAATATCACATATGGCAACAATAACATGTATTTCAATATTAATAGCAGTTTGGCTTTCAACAATAACACAATGAAAGTGTAGTTCCAGAAAGAATACAAGTTAGGGTGTTTATCACAAAAAAAAGTTCTCATTGGATAAGCAAAATAGTTTTGGACCAAATGTCCTTTGGCAACCCAAGCTTAACAAAGAAATCATAAAATTTAAAATAGAAAGAACTTAGGTTTCAAAGATCACAAAGGTTCACATATCAATATCATATTCTTGTAACACAACAAAATGTTGTTTACACTTATAACATGAATACAATGTTTACTCACGCTTGTAGCATGAACATAGTGTTTACTCACCTTGGGGTTCCTTTGCTCCTAGTACTCATAGTCCTCTTTGCACTTCTAAGGCTCCTCAAACTCTAACATAATATTTGATTTAATACTTAGTATTTATTTACTCATGATGTTCCTATCCCATAATACCCATACACATATAGCATACACATTAGAGTTCACTCATAGGTGTACTCATCACTTGCACATATCACGTTGACTTAAAAGTCTTGCATACATTAGGCCTTATAGGCTCACATGAAAACACATTGCAATCATATCAATACCTTTTTAAGGTCATCACATTATCATTACCTCAATATCAATTCACTTATCACTTATCTTAGTTCACTTTACACTTCTATACATGTCAATTTGGCAATTAATACTTCAAGCATCATGCTTAACTCTTATGATCTCTTTCACTTCATTAACTCATAACCATATATTCATCATCAAGTCATCATGACATCTAGTTCCAAATTCCTCAATCACACTTGCATTCTAACCATAATGTGATATCAAGATACCTTAAGTATACCAAAACACATTTAAGCTTATCTAGGATCATACCTTCAATAAACATGCAATTTTCATCATCTACTATACATACATACATGTCATCAATCATCAAAACATATCACATTAAATTTATAAACATTTAGACACAATGGTCCATGTAGGCCGAATGCATCTTTAAGGTGAAAACCAAATTCTTCTTCTTTTCGTGTTTTCCGTCTATTTCAGAAATATGTAAAAACGTGGTTTAAACCAAGATTTTTCATGTAAACATAAAAAAAATCATTTTGGAACTCAAATCCATAAGAATTGGCCACTATTGGTGCCATTGATATATAAAAATTCAATCTTTTGCATTATAGTGCACAAAAAATGAGTTTTCTTGTTTTTGGTATTTTCTGGTCATTTCAGAAATATGCAAACAGGTTGTTTAAACCATTATTTTTCATTCAATCATTGAGAATATTAGTTTAGAACAATTATCACACAAATCGGCAGCCATAGGTAAGGTTTATACAAAAAAATTCCAAGTTCAAAGGCTTAGGTGAAAAATCATGAGTTTCCGCGCTTTCCGCGCATTTTGTTTATTTCTGCGATAAACAGACACATGATTCAAGTCATTATTTCTCATCTAAACAAAACAAATATCACATTAGAACATCAATTCACACAAATCGGCAGCCATGTGTTCATGAAAGAATAGAATTTTCCAATTTCCAAATCCTAACACGAAAACCTTGAATTCCTTTGTTTTTTGAAACTTTTCGGTCATCACAAAAATATACAAAAATATTATTTCATGCAATATTTTTCATCAAAACAAATCAAAAATCATTTTAGAATGCAAATAAACACAAATTGCCCCCCCCTTATGATGTCTATGCAATAAAATTGTGATTTTAAGTTATAGAATTCACCTTTGGAGAAATCTTGCGGAAAGAATCGTGTTTTTGGTAGAAAATAAATTTTCTCTCCCAAAAATTCACTCAAACAGAATTGAATCTATAGAAATTAGTAATCAAACAGTTCAAAATAATTTTCCTATAATTTATTTCATAGAAAACAGTTTAGAAATCGAAAGAGATTAAAAATTTATGATTACGGTCACGAAATCGCGAAATGGTAAGGTGTTTTCGATATTTCAGTAGAGAGAATTATTTTGAAAGGTTTTTCTGCCAAAATATAGAAAGAATGAGGGAGTGGCTGCTGGAAAACCCTTGCTGGCTGAAAATTTGAATATATATTAGGGTTGGAGTGGAATTTCCACTATTACCCTTAATGAAATAAGTTAGGAGCATTTTTGTGTAGTGGGCTTTTGGGTATTAGGCCTTTTTCTTTAAAAATTTTGGCTAAAGTGTTTAGAAATAAAAATAATATTTTTCTTTTTAAATTCTGGAATATTTTCCTCAAAAATATTTATTTAAAAATACCCATAAAATTATTTTATGCTAAAAATTGTTTTATTTATGAAAATTCATTTTATTTTAAAATAAATTCTTTTATGCAAATGCACCTCATGTAAATCATTTATTTCACAATAACAACACATATTATGCATATTAAAATTAATTTAATATGCCACATACTCATCAATCACTTAGATCACAAGCATTCACACAAGCACACACTTAACCTTATAGATTCTAATTTAAGCAATTTATCACAAAAATTCCTAGGGTGGGTGTGGGTTGTTACAGTAGCTGTGCGAACCTGCTTCTTGGCAGGCATTCTATCTATCATCATAAGGGAATTTAGTACTAATCCCCTAACCTAACCCCTTCAATCCCATCACTATACTAGCATAAATCATCATGCATTTATCATGACACATTCCTAAGTACATGTCATATATGTATCATATATCACAATCAAGTAGCATACATCTCATAATATAACATCATATCATAATAATAAAAGAAATCATCTAATACTAGGTAACTGGGCAATCAAGGAAAAATCATTCATATCATATAAAGTGCTATGCCGTTACGTCAATCATCATCATCTACTCGACCTAGCTCTCATGTCTGCCTCCAGGGCAATCAAGAGCTACATGGCCACTGCTGCCACATCGGTAGCAAAGAAGACCTCTATCTTGAGGGTGATTTGTCGAAGACGTAGTCCCCTCCATGCTCAACAATCCCTAACTTGAGTTGCTCCATATTCTCCCTTAGGGCATGAATCATAACCTTAAGATGTCGGTTTTCCTCCTTCAAGTATGAGTTGTTATCCTCTAATTTTTGGATCTTACTATAAACCCAATCAAGATCTAAGTGCTCCTCAAGGTCCCCCTCTTCATCAGGGGTCTCCTCCTTCATAGGGCGAATCACAAATACGACTTTCTCAAACATCTCCAGCCAAATCCTCTAACAGGTCACATAGGGTGCTTTAGGTCACGGTCCTCAAGTAGGTGTAATTTTCTTGGTCATCTATCAAAAATTGTCAGACAAGCAAACAATAACAATGATTACAAAAATCTATTAGGATTTCACGAAACTATGCTAGCAATAGGCTGTAAATGACAAGACAGGAAAGTTCCTATGCTCCAGGATTATACTTAAGCCACTCATATAAAACAGGCCTAAACTAGACTTTTAAAAACTATAGCTCTGATACCACCTTTGTCACATCCCAACCTTAAAGATATGACGGTCCTAGAACATGAGGAGACATAAGGTCACCCACGCCCATAGAACCTACTTACACATAAACAAATCATGCCTAGGATCGTACCAAACCTCTTATCATAACTCATTTAAGACATTTAGATGAATACCTTTAATTGCGGAAGTCTATAATTAAACATTACACATAAAATCCATATAGAAAATAACATATCTCAAAAGAGTATCAATCAACATTCCCAGAGCATCCAATGGCAAGACTTCATAGAATAGTATTATTAATAACTTGGACAAGGAATCCCCCAAGCAAAGTAGAATGCTTGAGCCATCACCTTGCCTCCTCACATTTGCTCACCTGAAACCACACAAAGAAAAAAAAGGTGAGATAGATGATCTCAATGAGTAAACAATAAGGCATACACATTATCACATATTCCTTTGAAAAGGAAACACATAGTTTATACACATAGTTCATGATATATAATTCATGAATCAAGTTACAATTTAGCAAGGGTTCAATTTGGCAACTTTGCAGAAATCACACTTATAACTTATAATGAGTGAAGGCTATTGCTCTATCACTTGAACTTATTAAGGAGAGGTGGCCTTATACCAAATTCCAACTCCTGTCACTTATAAGGCATGAAGTTGATCAGGCTCCATGGCTAGAAATGCCCCTTTCTAGCTGAGATGGATACACTACTCCAATCCGTTGGGTTGAGACCACGTGCACAGGTTCTGATGATTACCCGTATCGGCATGAGGATTCTGCATAAAGGGTTAAAGATACCATAGCAAGAGCTAATGGTAATCACAAATAATAATAAAACATAAGGCAATAACAAGTATCCCAATAACAATAGTGGTTTAGCTTTCAAACAAAAGGTACAATAATAGTGTAGTTCTAGAAAGAATATAAGTTAGGGTAATAGTTACAAGAAATCTCATTGGATGAACAAAATAGTTTTGGACTAATTGTCCTTTGGCAACTAAAGTTTTACAAGGAGATCACTTAATTAAATTTTAGGATAAAAGGAACTTGGGTTTCAAAGATTGCAAAGGCTTGCATAATAATATATCACATTCTTATAACACAACATAATGTTGTTCACACTTATAGAATGAATACTATGTTTACTCACACTTGTAACATAAACATAGTGTTTACTCACACTTGTAACATGGACATAGTGTTTACTCACCTTAGGGTTCCTTTGCTCCTAGTATACGTAGTCCCTTTGCACTTCTAAAGCTCCTCAAACTCTAACATAATATTTAGTTTAATACTTAGTATTTATTAACTCATGATGCTCCTATCCTATAACTACCCCATGCATATATAGCATACACATACATTTAGAGTCCACATATGGTTGTACTCATCACTTGCATGTAACACGTTGACTTTAAAAATCTTGCACACTTAGACCTTACAGGCTCACATGAGAACACATTACAATCATGTTAATACCTTTCTAAGGTCATCACAATATTATTACCTCAATATCATTTCACTTTAACAATCATCTTAATACACTTTACACTTCCATACATGTCAACTTAACAATTAACCTTTCAAGTGTCATGCTTAACTCTTATGATCCTTTTTATTCAATTGTCACTTCATCAATTCAAAACCATGTATTTATTATCAAATCATCATAACATCCAGTTCCATATTTCCTAATCACTTTTGCATTCTAATCACAATATAAGGTTAAGATACCTTAAGTATACCTTAAGTATACCAAAATGTCTTTAAGCTTATCTAGGGTCATACCTTCAACTAACATGCAATTTTATCATTTGTTATTCATACATACATGTCAATAATCATTAAAACACATCACATAAAAATTACAAACATTGGGACAAAAATATTGATGTAGGCTGAGTGTATCACCAAAGGAAAAATTAAATTCTCTTTCTTTTTGCACTTTCCGTCTATTTCAGAAATATATAAAAACATGGTTTGAACCAAGATTTTTCATGTAAACACAACAAAAATCAATTTAAAATATTAATTCATGTGAATCAGCCACACTTAGTATTATTCTTACATAAAAATTCAACTTTTGGGTCATAGGGTACAAAAAGATGAGTTTTCTTATTTTCGATATTTTTCGGTCATTTCAGAAATATGTAAACAGGTTGTTCAAACCATTATTTTTTATTCAATCTCAGCAAATATTAGTTTAGAACATGTCCATACATGATTCGGTAGCCATGGATAGTATTTATACAAAAAAAAATTTCCAAGTTTTAAGGCTTAGGTAAAAAATCATAAGTTTTTGCGCTTTCCGCACTTTTCATTCATTACAGCAATATACAGACACATGATTCAAATCATTATTTTTCATCTACACAAAAAAAAATATCATATTAGAATGCTTTCTCACACAAATTGGCAGCCACATATTAATTTGATAATAGAATTTTCTAACTTCTAAGTTTTAGCACAAAAACCTTGAATTCCTTTGCTTTATGAAACTTTATGGTCATCACAGAAATATGCAAAAATATTATTTAATCCAATATTTTTCATCCAAACAAAATCAAAAATCAGTTTAGAAAACAATAATGCACCAATCACCCCCCCTTTAGTGATGTTTATGCATAAAAATTGTGATTTTAAGTTATATAATTCACCTTTGGAGAAATCTCGCGGAAAGATTTGTGTTTTCGATAGAAAATAAATTTTCTCTCCCAAAACTAACCCAAATAGAATTAAATCTATAAAAACTAGTAATCAACCAATTGAAAAATAATTTTTCCATAATTTATTTCATAGAAATCATTTTAGAAATTGAAAGAGAAGAAAACTTACGATTACGATCAAGAAATCGCGAAACGGAAAGGTGTTTTCTTAATTTCGGTTGAGAGACCTAAAGTGGTGGCTGTTGACAGACCTAAGCTAGCCGAATTTTACAATTTATATTAGGGTTTGGGTGCAATTTCCACTAATACCCTTAATAAACTAGGTTAGGAGGATTTTAGTGTAGTGGGCTTTTGGGTACTTAGGCTTTTTATTTAAATTTTAGGCTGATTATAATTAAAATAAAAAGAATATTTTTCTTATTATTTCTATAATATTTTCCCAAAATATTTATTTTAAAAATTATTTTAAAATACTCATAAAATCATTTTATGCTTAAAATTTGTCTTTATGCATGAAAATTTATTTTATTTAAAATAAATTCTTTTATGCAAATGCACCTCATGCAATTCATTTATTTCACAATAGCAAATCATATTATGCATATTAAAATTAATTTAATATGCCACATGCTCATCAATCATTTAGATTACTAATTTTCACAAAAACACACACTTAACCATAATAGTTTTAAATCAAACAACTTATCATGAAAATTCCTAGAGTAGGTGTGGGTTGTTACATTTTCATTATTTTCAGCTTCACTTTCCCTAGGTTCCCCATGTCTATGGCCCATGGACAATAACGAAGGGGATAGTGTATGCCTCCTAATAGGACATTGTTCCTCCAAATGATCCAATCTTCCATAAGCTACACATGAATGCTCAGGGAATCCTAGCATAACATCTTGAAGAGGTGAGATTGGTTCTACTTTTAGGTTTTGGTATATATGCCTAATTTGGGCTAACTCCCATTTCATATTTCTCATCATCCTTCTCAAATTTTGTAATTCCTCTGTTAAAATGTGAAGTTCCATTATCGCTTCCTCATATTGTGCTTTCATCCTCACTACCCAAATGGGGTTAAGATCCTCTTCTAGATTTGTCTCTTCAAGTTCAGGTGGACCATCCAAAGCGGTATTTGATACTTCCCTTTCTTAAACAAGATTACAGATTTGTGGCATCTACATCCATAATCAAGCAATATAACATAACAATAATACAATAACATGATAATGCTCACACAATCACAAAAAAAAAAAATGGACAAAGTAATTTAACATATATTGTTAATGCAAATCTAACTTAACAATATAATTTGACAACAAAAAGAATTCCTATATGTGAGGCCTTGCCTGAGCACCTGGTTCGATCCGCTAAAAGGGATCGAATATGCCTATTTGGGAGAAACATCAAGATTAGAACCCGCTATGAGTTCAGAAAATTTGTATTTTGTAAGTTGTAATTTGCAAAGAGAGTTGCCATTTTAATTTTGCTTATTTTAGTTGGGAAAATTAAAGGAAAACCTAATTTAATTGACTCCATGCAGTTCTTCCTTCTTGTGAAGGAGGGGTTTTTAATTCATTGCCTTTGTTATCATGTTTTGATTGATTTTAAAGGGCTTTAGAGATTTGTTAATTAGGTCATATTTTAATTAGCAAAACTTAGATCTTTTTAGATTTAGATCTTGAAATTGAAATTGAAAAGGAAAAGGAAAAAACTTTTAACTTTGGTTTACGTCGGCGACGAACATAGGGAATGAGCTTGACACTTGATCTAAGTTCCACCTTGGCCTCAAGATATCATGAGCACTCCTTGTGGAAGAAGGACTCTTGAATAGCGTGAACTCTTGGATAACACCTTTGCTTGAGAACCACGAATTCCCTTTGAAAGAAAATGCCTTGAATCGAACCTTTTCTTGATTGGGAAGCTTAAGAATAGAACTTGAAGTGATTAGGAGGCTTGTGAATGGGGCTTTGAGATGATTAGAAAACTTATGAATAAGGTTTTATGTGATGGATGAGGTTTTTAAAATGAGATTTTAAAGATTTGGAGGTTTAGGAAGAGGGTTTTGATGATTGAAAAGCTTAGAAATAGGGTTTAGAAAGCTTTATGAAGAGTATAGAAGCTGTAATTGTGTGTCTTTAGCTGTTATAAGGTGCAAGGTACTTATAGGAGAAGTTTGGGGCTAAAAATTAACAGTTTTCAAGTGGGATTATGAAAAAGGCTCGGTGCGGTAACTGAGGGGTCGGCTGCAATAACTGCAGAGTGCTCTGCGGTTGCCATAGAGCCGGCTATGGTAGCCAATTGGCTATAGTAGGGACCTTTGCAGTAACCGCAGAGGCGGCTACGATAACCACAGCTAGCTGTAAGTTACCGCAGCGGGCCCACGGGTTACCATATTTCATTTTTTAGCCTATTCTCATCCGTTTTTTATCTGATTTGAGCCCAGTTTGATTCTCTGGGTTTATAATCAAGTGCTAATCATCTAAAGGTGCAAGTTTCCAAAAAAAATTCAATGGGGCGCTGCCCCCTTGACTCATGCCCGCTAACTGGCTAGCGGGACCACCAAATGCATAGCACGCGAATCTTAGCAATTGTCAAGCTGCGGTTAGATCCTAAGGGTGCAAATTTGAAGGTTGACAGCTGCCCCCTCATCAGGATTGGCTTTGAGCAAAAGGTGATTCTGATGATAGTGAACCCTGGAATGAAGGATGGTAAGATGAACCAAATAGATGCCTAAGTCAATGTCTAGACATGTTTGGGTGGAGATGGTTAATTTTTTTTTTTTTTAAGTAGTGAAAAAAAGGAATCATAGGGATGCCTATCTAATCTAAACATTTATGTGTGAAATGATCCTAAGGCCATCCTAAGATGGTCTAATTAAAAGGGATACCTAATTCAGATTTAAGGTATAAATCCTAAGGCTATCTTAGGATGAGTCTGATCAAAAGAAATACCTAATTCAGATTTAAGGTATGGATCCTAAGGCTATCCTAGGATGGGTCTGATAAAAGGGGATACCTAATTTAGATTTAAGGTATGAATCCTAAGGCTATCCTAGGATGGGTCTAATAAAAGGGGATACCTAATTCAAATTTAAGGTATGAATCCTAAGGCTATCCTAGGATGGGTCTGATACAAGGGGATACCTAATTTAGATTTAAGGTATGAATCCCAAAGCTATCCTAGGATGGGTATGATAAAAGGGGATACCTAATTCAGATTTAAGGTATGAATCCTAAGGCTATTCTAGGATGGGTCTGATCAAAGAAGATACCTAATTCAGATTTAAGGTATGAATCCTAAGGCTATCCTAGGATGGGTCTGATAAAAGGGGATACCTAATTCAAATTTAAGGCATAAATCCTAAGGCTATCTTAGGATGGGTCTAATAAAAAGGGTTACCTAATTCAGATTTAAGGTATGGATCCTAAGGCTATCTTAGGATGGGTCTGATCAAAAAGGTTACCTAATTCAAATTTAAGGTATGGATCCTAAAGCTATCTTAGGATGGGTCTGATCAAAAGGGATACCTAATTCAGATTTAAGATATGAATCCTAAGGCTATCTTAGGATGGGTCTGATCAAAAGGGATACCTAATTCAGATTTAAGGTATGAATCCTAAGGCTATCTTAGGATGGGTCTGATCAAAAGGACACCTAATTCAGATTTAAGGTATGAATCCTAAGGCTATCTTAGGATGGGTATGATAAAAAGAGATACCTAATTCAGATTTAAGGTATGAATCCTAAGGCTATCCTAGGATGGGTATGATCAAAAGAGATACCTAATTCAGATTTAAGGTATAAATCCTACCTAATTCAAATTTAAGGTA